>CAMZMU010000052.1:61881083-62238583 GCA_947311845.1 Poa pratensis
CTCTTTCATAACAAGATTTAATAGAGCAGGTTTAATTTCATAAAATTCTGCTTAGAAGCAGGTGGAGCAATAGGAGTGCATATGAAATCATTGTTGTTTGTGCTAGTGAAGTCACACAACTTAGTGTTCTCAGGAGTACTCATTTTGAAAAACAAAAATAAAAAATTAAACAAGTAACTAATTTTTTTGTGTTTTTGATAAAGAGAGCAAACAAGACTAAATAAAAATAAACTAAGCAAGACAAATAACAAAGTAAAGAGATTGGGTGTGAGAGACTCCCCTTGCAGAAGCAATTCGGTTTTCCCCGGCAACGGCGCCAGAAAACGTGTTGTGGCTAAGTTGACGAGGGAATATCTCCCCGGCAACAGTGCCAGAAACAATGCTTGTACGTCACACGTCAGTTGGGAACCCCAAGAGGAAGGTATGATGAGTGCAGCAGCAAGTTTTCCCTCAGTATGAAACCAAGGTTTAATCGAACCAGTAGGAAAACGAGGTTGCTTCGAAGGTGTTGGTGAAGGAGTGTAGTGCGGCGCAACACCAGGGATTCCGGTGCCAACGTGGAACCTGCACAACACAATCAAATTACTTTGCCCCAACTTAACAGTGAGGTTGTCAATCTCACCGGCTTGCTGAAAACAAAGGGTTAAACGTATCGAATGGAAATGATGTTTGTTTGCATAAAACAGTAGAGAACAATGATTGCAGTAGATTGTATTTCAGATGTAAAAGAATGGACCGGGGTCCACAGTTCACTAGTGGTGTCTCTCCAATAAGATAACTAACATGCTGGGTAAACAAATTACAGCTGGGCAATTGACAATTGATAAGTGCATATAACATGCATGTGTGAGTGTGGTGTCTACTATGAGATTCATTTGGGCATTACGACAAAGTACATAGACCGCTATCCAGCATGCATCTATGCCTAAATAGTCCACTTTCCGGTTAACATCCGTACCCCTTCCAGTATTAAGTTGCAAGCAACAGACAATTGCATTAAGTAATGTGCGTAATGTAAACAATACATTCATCCTTGAATAAAGCATTGCTGTTTTACCCCTAGTGGCAACAACACATCTACAACCTTAGAACTTGCTGTCACTATCCCAGGTTAAATAGAGGTTGAACCCAACTATCATGCATAAATACCCCCTCTTGGAGTCACAAGTATTCACTTGGCCAAGGCTTCAACAAGTAACGGAGAGCATGCAAGATCACAAATGACATAGACATGATAATATAATATTCAGCTCCACATAGGTATCAATATAAGTCAGATCCCAGCAAACACAACATGTAGCATTACAATAAGATGATCTTGATCATGATAGGCAGCTCACAAGATCTAAACATGATGGCACAAGTGGAGAAGACAACCATCTAGCTACTGCTATGGACCCATAGTCCAAGGATGAACTACTCACGCATCACTCCGGAGGCGGGCATGGCGATGTAGAGCCCTCCGGTGATGATTCCCCTCTCCGGCAGGGTGCCGGGAAGAGCTTCAGAACCCCCCGAGTTAGGGTTGACGACGGCGGCGGCAGCGAATATGTTCTGGATGAAAGGCTCGGTGTTTTAGGGTTTTCACGTCGCGGGAATAAATAGGCGAAGGGGCGATGTCGGCGGACCCCCGAGGGGCCCAAACCACAGGCTGGCGCGCGGTGGGGCCGCGCCGCCGGGTGGTTTGGCCACCTCGTGGCTCTTCGTCTCTCCTTCGGACTCCGTGTACGTGTTGGAAAAATAGGGACTTGGCCTTTTGTTTCGTGCAATTCCGAGAATATTTCCAGAAGTAACTTTCTGAAACCAAAAACAGCAGAAAACAGGGAACTGGCACTGTGGCATCTTGTTAATAGGTTAGTCCCAGAAAATGCATAAAAGTGATATGAAGTGTATATAAAACATGTAGCAAATGGTATAATATAAGCATGGAACAGCAGAAATTATGGATACGTTGGAGACGTATCACTCCCGCGCGCACACGTGGGCGCCAGTCGCCGCTCGTCATGCCTACGACCCGCCAATGGTCGCTGTCGCCTGGTGCGAGCACGCACCAGCCATCGACGCCATGTCCCCTCGCCTGCATCGATCGATGTCACCCGACAGGCCCCAGCTGCATGCGCCTCATGATTACGGCCATGATGATGCCGACAGCCCCCGCGTGGCGTCCTCTGATTCGTCTGCCAATGACACCCTGCTGGACCATGTGCAGCCCGGCCAACAGCCAGGATCTTCTGCGCCCGATATTGCAGCACCTCCTGCTGTTGGTGTTCGCACACGACTCTCCAAAGGTATTACAAATCCAAAAAAATATACTGATGGTACAGTTCGGTATGCTTTTCTGACTACTTCAGGAGAACCAAAGAACGTTGCTGAAGCTCTCAATGATTCCAATTGGAAGTGTGCCATGCAGGATGAGTATGATGCACTCATTGCAAATAACACCTGGAATCTTATGCCACCAAGCCCTAACAAAAATGTGATTGGATGCAAGTGGGTTTATTGTATCAAGAAAAATGCTGATGGCACTATTGACAGGCATAAAGCACGTCTTGTTGCCAAAGGATTCAAGCAACGGTATGGGTTAGATTATGAGGATACGTTCAGTCCAGTTGTCAAGGCGGCAACTATCAGACTTGTTCTTTCTATCTCAGTTTCTCGAGGCTGGAGTTTACGTCAGCTAGATGTTAAGAACGCGTTTTTACATGGTGTTCTGGAAGAGGAGGTTTATATGAAGCAACCACCTGGTTTTGAGTCTTCCGCTACTCCCCATCATGTCTGCAAACTTGACAAGCTTTATATGGTTTGAAACAGGCACCTAGAGCTTGGTACTCACGTCTCAGCTCCAAGCTTCATAATCTTGATTTCATCCCATCCAAAGCTGACACCTCGCTGTTTCTGTTTCAAAAGTCAGGTATCACAATGTTTCTTCTCATTTATGTTGATGACATAGTGGTGAAGAGTTCTTCAGACACAGCCATATCAGCCCTTCTCCATAGTTTGAGTTCAGAATTTGCTCTTAAGGATCTTGGAGAGCTCAGTTTTTTCTTAGGACTCGAGGTTCATAAACAGCCTCATGGGTTACTCTTAAATCAAGCCAAATATGCTACTGATCTGTTGGATCGTGTCGGTTTGAGTGCTTGCACCTCTTGTCCGACTCCTTTGTCCACAACCGACACGTTGGCCTTGAAGGATGGCACACCCCTTGGCCCTGAGGATTTACACCTACAGGAGTATTGTTGGCGCTCTCCAGTACTTGACATTAACAAGACCTGATCTATCCTTTTCAGTTAATAAGGTTTGTCAGTATCTTCATGCTCCCACTACAACCCATTGGACAGCTGTCAAAAGGATTCTTAGGTATATTCATGGCACAAGAACAGTTGGTCTTACTTTTCAGAAGTCCTCCTCTGCACTTCTTGGTGCTTTTTCAGATGCAGACTGGCAGGTGATTTAGATGACAGACGCTCCACTGGTGGCTTGCTATATTTTTCGGCCCTAATCTTATTTCCTGGAGTGCTCGAAAACAACCTACTGTGTCACGTTCTAGCACAGAGGCTGAGTACAAGGCGCTTGCAAATGCCACTGCTGAGCTTATTTGGGTTGAAGCCCTTGTCAGAGAACTTGGTGTGACAATAAAAGAAAAACCATGTCTCTGGTGTGATAATCTAGGTGCCACCTACCTGTCTGCCAATCCAGTTTTTCATGCTCGTACCAAACATATTGAGATTGATTTTTTCTTTGTTCGCGAAAGGGTGGCGAACAAACTTCTTGATGTCAGGTTTATCTCAAGCAAGGATCAGGTCGCCGATGGTTTTACCCAAGTCTTATGTCCAAGGAAGCTAAATGAGTTTAAGCGTAATCTAAACCTCTCCCAGGTCTAGATTAAGGGGGGTATTAGACATGTAATAGGATCGTATACGATATGGTGTAGTACACCAATCGTATACGAGTCCAACTCTGTAACAGCCACGCAAGGGGCGTTTCCTTGCCTATATAACATGCAGCCGGGACCTCAAGAGAGGTCACCGTTCCACCCACGAAATTAACAGCACGTACATGTTCGAGCTAACGATCTGGGAAAGATACCTAATATTTAGCATGGATGATTAGTATGGATAAGTGCAGCATCGGTTATCCTGAGGAGAAGTGGCCTAATGTTGCTGCTAATTTGGAGTCTGAGGGATCGATTCTTCTTCCACTAAAGTTACTAGTGGAGATCCGTAGTGATGTTTTTCATGCGTAATGGCTTGCTGTGATTTGGTTTAGCTGCTTTAGCATAAGTTCGTAACTTGTTTTTTCTATAGAAATAACACATCAAGAATTGAGATACCTGAACACGTGCACCTGGTTGCTTTTCGCTTGCCACGCGTCGACGTACTTACTCCCACTGGAAAAAGTTCCGGCTAAATGAGAAACATCATCGTTAAATCTGAGTTTAAATTATGACGAGCTAAGTGTACAACCACCCTCATAACCATCCTAACACAGGCAGGTTCTCGCCGAAAGTATTTTCTAACTCATATGTTTTACACTACCAGTCGTTCATAAAACAAAACAAAAAATATATGAGGAAGAAAACGACTCAAATCTGGCCTAACTCTGCACATGGGCCTTTATGTTATTTATAGGCCAATGGACAGTTTTCTTTCTGCTCAAAGCCCACTACCCCGGTTGATAATACACTAAGACTTCTGGAAAAACACATAAAATTATAAGATTAACTATACTTTTCACCTTTAAATGTGAATCCAGTTGCTATTCTGAACTGATGTGATTCGACCCATATACTTTTAACCATGAAATCCCCCCCCCCCCCCCCCCCCCCCCCGAGCCTTTATAGTTTGTGGGTGGTTTTGAGAAATTGGGTGGGTGACATGATGTGGTTTTGGTCATCTTCCTCCTCCAGCAATACCGAAAGATAAAATGGGTTTAGGATTTTTTTTTAATTTAGATATAGGATCCTATTTGGAGAATATAGGAACTAACAGTTTGCAACTCTCCTGGCAGCAACGTTTCCCTTTCCAATTTCACTAGTTCTATTGACCGTTTCTCTTTGACTTCAACAGGAATAAGTTCATATTTCAGTGGAGGTATTGTTTAGAAAATTAAATCCTTCACTTTGTTATCGTAATCACCCAAACCATTTCGTTGCACTAAATGCTACCATTGCCTCTACTGCGTTTTGTTTCCATAACTTTCTATTTCCTTTCTCAGGATATATACAGAGGAGCTGAACACGTTACATCTTGGCATTCCTCTTTCCTCTCGTGCTCATAAGGATCGTCTAGAGAAGCTCTCTATCTCGTGCATCGACGTCTTCTTCGGCCCCAATTTTTGAGTTGTTCCTTATATCTCGTCAACCTTGGTGAACACACTCAAGATTTCTCATATAGCAAAATACTTTAGTCAACGTCGTTCACCTCCAGGACATGCGTCAAACCAAAGCCATTGGCTGCACCATTCCTAGAGCCGCGTGACTCCCATCCAGACCTCGTCTCCGGCTGAAGCCGCTCCAAGGATCTACAAGGCCACTGCCATCCTCCCGTGTCGAGAATCACCTCGTTATATCTCCCCTGAGAAAAAGATCACCAAAGCACCGCCATCATCAAGCCAAACCAAATTGTGCCATGTTATCACCAAGTCAACACCTAATTCCTCAAACCAGCCAGTACATGCAAGCAAACTCATATAAGGGAGATATATTCCTAGTTTTGAAATATACATGGTTCCAATCGCACCAAAAAATAGTTCATGGGGGGGTATGGTTCCTGATATGGCAGTACGTGTGACTACTACTGTTATCATTTCAGCATATTCAGACATACATGATATCTATGTTCGAAAGTGCATTCACGAGGAGTACAACATGTATACTGAGCCAAGTTTGATCGATCCACATTTCAGCAGAACTCCACGTGCTTATGGCGCTACACAACCAGGAAATAAAAGAGGCGTTTGCTCATGCTACTTCTTCTCACGTTCACGGCCACCGGAACCACGTATCGATACGTGCATGAGAAGGTTTTCACTTTGGGTAATACGTTCCTTAAAAGTAACAGGATGAGGCCCACCCACATGCGTGACAATTGAATGACGTGCCAAATACAAGTACTAGCTACGTTTCTTTATTATTAAATGAGAGTTCGTACGATCGGTACGTTCTCCCGTTTTCTGTCTCACCTCGAACGGATGCGCCGACATGTGGGCCAAGCTCGCTGAGATACCACGCTCCTCTCCCGTCCCCCGATTCCATCTCCACCTTCCTGAATCTCTGCCAGATCCAGCGCTGCCTCCTCCTATTCGATCTCCATCCCGATCCATCGCTCCATCCCCCGGTCTCAACGTCCCCGCTAAGCTTCATCGGATCCGGCAGACGACCGGCGGTCAGGGTGAGCAGGACGGCGGCCTCTCCGCACAGTGTCTACTCTACCCAGTCTCATCCCTCCACTATTTCCCCTCCTGTTGTCCTCAACGACGGACGCATGCTGCTGCGCGACGGCGCCTGAGCCCCCCTGCACGGGGGTGCCTGAAGAACTGCGCCAGATGCTCGGCGGCTCCCACATCCACAACCAGCCGAGCCGACTACCCCATGTTCCCGTCCCTCTCTCTCTCTCTGGAGAAAAGGAAACGACACCCTGGGCTTGCCGATGACATGGTCAGGCGACCTTCAGGTCGAGCGCTGGCGTTGAAGGTGTGAGGCCAACTCAGCTTCAGTTGTGAGTGAGGCGATCTCAGCGTCGGGGCATCAACGCACACTAGCCAGACCAGCGAACAGGAGCTGCAAGAGGGAAACTGCATGCTACCTGCTAGACTCTTATGTATGTGTACGTGTGTACAGAAATTTCGTGGAGGCATGACGAGCTGATAGTTGAAGTTTGGTGATCCTTTTGTCTATATCATCGCATTTTATTTTCTTAGATCCGTCCCAGTCCGTAATTTCCTTGGGCAATGAAAGGTGAGCATTGCAGAAATTGTTAGCAAGATGTACATGGAATCTATTTCACCATAGTTTCCGTGTGTGCATAATTTTTTAAATGCCATCGACTTTTCTGAAATGAAGCTGCTGATGGAACTCATGCAGTTGAATTTGAGAAGATTGAAAGCTAACTTTTTGTTATCTTTTGATGTTTATATTCAGTTCTTGTACTTATTTGTGTATGTTCATCCCTCATTTATTTTTTACTCTGTTATAAATGAAACTCCATTGTCTCTATGTAGAAGATTTAGTGGTGATGATTCAGTGTTGTTGATATGGATATGATTTATTTCTTGGTGGTAAAAAGGTAATGAAACAATTCATCTATAATAGGTAATATCTCCAGGTGAAACAACTATGCGAGATCGATCGTGGGGCATGGGCGCATGGCGATCTGCTGAGTTGAGGTATTATTTGCATTTCTGCATGGCACTGTTTGAAATGGAGAGCATGCCATTGCTCACAGTATTGTTTTTTGGAGATGGCGAAGCATGTTGCTTCCTCGAGTAGGATTAGTAGGGTCTATCAGCGCCACTGATGAAAGGATTGCCACATAGGCATGAAAAATTGCAAGCTGGTAATAGGTAAGTGTAAGTAAAATAATTCTAGATCATTAATGGGGAAGGGTCTTCTTCCTGTTGATCTTGATACCTGGAAGTAAATAAAAGAGTACAACTGGAATCATGTTCCGCATACTTTTAAGGCTTCTTTGGGTGCATTCATACTTCATGTTTCTGTACACTATTGCAAGGCCCTGTTAGTAGCAGATTGACTGTTAATTTATTATCATGTTCATGTGTTTTCTTTTACATGTCAACCAAAGGGCTGATTGCTGATTGCAAAGTATAGTTGTTAGATTTTGTCCACTGCCTTATCCTGGATACACCAAAAAAAATCAGATATGGGATGCTAATGCATATCACTTTACTCCCCTATATATCTCGTTTAGCTGATACACCAAAATTCTTCAGATATATATAGTAGGTCAAGGGGTTCGTAGTTGGAATTAACACTTTTGTTGTCAGAATGGATCTTCTTCATGTTGACGTTCTCACCTTTTCTGGTAAAATTTGGCAAGTCGTGCTGCAGTTTACCAAGGCCTTTTGGCCCACAAAGGGGAGCCTCGAAGTAAAGGGAAGCATGAGGTTTTTATGCTTCTGCTGGCTTCATGATCACAATGGGAGATCGAATTTTTTTCAGAGTTAGCTCTCGGTTCATCTTCTGCTTTCTGAATGGGCACGAAGCTGCCATCAGTTTCACTCTGGCGCGGGGTGTCCTCTTTGTGCAATTCTCCCAGTATCCTGAGAGCCCTCAAATCCTTGTTGCATTCACACAGGTTAAGACTTCTAAGCCTTGTATGTATGTTGGCATAGAAGGATGCACTATGCGGCTTCTCTTCAGCCTTATATCCTGTTGCACCTCTCTCCTGCTGCCTACGCTTCATGGTCTGTATGGTCTGATCATCATTGTAATGTATGCATGTTTATAACTGTATTTTTTTATTATACAGTTGTTTGAGTGAAAAGGATAAACCCAATTTTGTATTTAGTGCTTTTGCGTGACATGTCGGAACAATTGGATTTGAAGTGTCTATTGTCTGTGACAAACAATATCTACTATTACTAGATCAATCTTGTTTATGCATAGTGTTGCTAAGTTGGTTGTGTTTGCGTGCGTGTGCCATGAGTTTTTGTGTGGGAGCCGCGGAGCTGACTACGTAGTGCAACATGTTACCATAGAAGGAGAAGAGCACATAAACAAAGACAAAGGGTGGTGTTGCTGGACTAAAAGATGACTCTGAGGTAAGATGTGGCATGGAATACTGGTGTAGCCAAACAGATAATAAAGCTCTTGTCCAGGGAAGTGACTGCGAGTATGAGTTCGTACAAAGAATGCATTAAGATAAAACAGTACAATGTATTGGATTATTGCTCTATAGAGTAATGTGCATAGCCCCATAATATGATAGAAGATTAAGGAAGGAGGGTGGTGTCTTTGTGTTTTGTTTGTTTTATCAATTATATATCCAGTCGTTTCATGTTTCTTGTATTCAGAAAAACATCATATTTGTTGCCATAAAAAATAAGTACAAATACATTTCATTATTAAAAACATTTCTTACACCACTATCTCTCGTTGTAGGTGAGAATCATTTCATTTGCATATCAAACGTATACTACTTCATCTCGCATAATGTGTGGAACATTTCATATATTTGCTAGAGTTTAAAAGTTGCCCAACAGGGCAAGGTAAGATGACTGACTTTTGAAGTGATGAAGTGCATGGAGCAATATGTACTTTTTGTTCCCAAAGGGTCGTAACTGATGAGAGAGTTGTTATTTGGATACATATAAGTGCAAATTATATCCCATCATATTTGACCCATATTTGAGAACTTGAACTATTGTTTTGATCAATGCGTCTTTTTTATTGTTCTATTGAAACGCAGAAACATTCGACTCTCTCACATTCGTTGTTGGAGCATATAGAAACATATAACAGGAAAGATGTAATAAAAAATTCAAGCAGACAAATAGTGTCATGATAAAGTGACTCATCCACCAAACATTTTTTCCAATGAATGTATTATTCAAATTTAATTTATTTGTGTGCTCCGTAGCAACGCACGGGCATTTAGCTAGTGTTTAGTTATATCCTAGTCGGTTGTGTATTTTTCTTGTGAGTCAAGTTATATGCGTTTAGGTCGGCTATGCAGTTATAAAATAGCCAGGTGCGTGCGTTGTAAAAGTTAGGTTATGTTTTGAGATTAAAGTTATGTCGTGAGGTTCACCCGGGATGGGGTTCCGAGATCGAGTTATTGTCCGTTTTGATTGCCGATTCTTTGAATCTGTGTTTGCATATCGTGGAGTAGATCCAATCTGCTCAACGATCGAAGTTATCTTTTATTGTTTCTTGGTTCGCCGTGAAAGATCGGGCCTAAAAACCCTTTGAATCACGTTAATTCGTATCATCTTGGTATCAGATTCGTCGGGTTTCTCACGGCGATTCGTTTCTGAGATTTCTCTGCTGAGTTTGATCTGCAGGAGAAGTTCTACCGGAGGCGCACGCCAACACACCGGTCCTGCTTATTGAAGAGGTTGCTGCCGGAGACGTTTCGTCAACACACCGGTCCTAAGTTTTTGTTGAGGGGTTTCGTTTTGCTGGAGGCGCTTGATTCTGCTAGCAAAGATCATCGGATCGCTAAGGCCTTCAAGTCCCTGCAGCCGCCAGGATGTTGATTGGGATTAGCTGTTTGTGTCTGTTAAGCACGGAAAGTAGAGATCGGATCGGGATTGCCTTCACACGGACGAAAGGATACTACGTAACTTTTGCCTGATCAGTTTTGGTATTTCCGGCCGAGCAAGGAGTTTGGATCGGAATTGAGACCAGATATTCTCTTAACACGAGGAAACGGCTGCTTGGACTCTTGATACTACTCGATCGTGATCTGTTTGGAGTCCTGCCTCTAGCGCTAAGGCTGCTGTTGTTCTACGTTGGGGATGTTTGCTGCTGCGTGACTTATGGACAAGAAGAACTTGCTGTAATGTTGGTTTCTGCGAGAGGAAGAAGGGCGTGTTGTATCTCTGTTTCACTCTCATGTGAAAGTTCAGGATAAAGCATGTGCGTTGACAATTGATTATTCGAGTTTCATCAATGCTGTTAGCCTCGAGATGGTGGAAAAGTTAGGGTTGCCTACAACACCACATCCGCAACCATATTTGCTGTATTGGGAAAAACACCACCTCGCCATCACACACCAATCATCGGTACACTTTCAGTTGGGTCCGTTGTCTTATGTGGTGTGTTATGACGTGATTCCACTTCACTTGGTTTCATGTCATTTGCTGTTGGGAAAACCATGGAATGATGAGCACGGGACTTTGTTATATCAGTGTAACCCACTTCAGTATGCCATGCCTTATCATAGGAAACAATGTATTCTGCACTCCATGGATACCAACACATACACAACATGGAGAGACGAAAGATTGCAGAAGAAGGAGGCCGACAAAAAGCTTAGAGAGCTCGAAGAGACAAAGAAGAGGGAAGCCAAAGCTGCTGCAATTCCTGTGGTGGCCGACACTGCTGCACTTGTTCTTGCACCTATTCAGCGTACAAATGTGGCCGATATTGTTACAATTCATGTTGTTTCTAAGCTAGATCCTACGGTCGACGTTCAGCTTGTTCGTGATGATGTTGTTGCAGGAGATGACTTGAAACCGAGGACGGTTTCGCCTGAAGGGAGGGAGGATGATATGGCAGTACGTGTGACTACTACTGTTATCATTTCAGCATATTCAGACATACATGATATCTATGTTCGAAAGTGCATTTACGAGGAGTACAACATGTATACTGAGCCAAGTTTGATCGATCCACATTTCAGCACAACTCCACGTGCTTATGGTGCTACACAACCAGGGAAGAAAAGAGGCGTTTTCTCATGCTACTTCTTCTCACGTTCACGACCACATGATACGTGCATGAGAAGGTTTTCACTTTGGGTAATACGTTCCTTAAAAGAAACTGGATGGGGCCCACCCACATGCGTGACAATTACGGATGACGTGCCAAATACAAGTACTAGCTACGTTTGTTTAGTTATATCCTAGTCGGTTGTGTATTTTCCTTATGAGTCAAGTTATATGCGTTTAGGTCGGCTATGCAGTTACAAATAGCCAGGTACGTGCGTTGTAAAAGTTAGGTTATGTTTTGAGATTAAAGTTATGTCGTGAGGTTCACCCGGGATGGGGTTCTGAGATCGAGTTATTGTCCGTTTTGATTGTTGATTCTTTGAATCTGTGTTTGCGTATCGTGGAGTAGATCCAATCTGCTGAACGATCGAAGTTATCTTTTATTGTTTCTTGGTTTGCCGTGAAAAATCAGGCATAAAAACCCTTTGAATCACATTCGAAGTTATCCGATTGAGGCAGGAGCACTTGAAGAAAATGAGTTCTGGACTCAATCGGATTATCCGGTTTTCCCATGACCGGAATATCCGGTCTATTGATGGACTGTGCAAAAATGGTTCTAGAATAAATCGGATTATCCGATTCACCTTGAATCGGATTATCCGGTTTAAGTGAAGAGTTTCATTCGATGGTGCTGTAGAAAATCGGATTATCCGAGTCACCCGTGACCCGGATTATCTGATGGAAGTCAAAACGGGCCTGCGTGCCTTTTTCGAGACCGATTCATCCTAGGTCGGTTTGTATCCAGTTTGGGTCGGTTTAGGTCGTGATTTTGGGCGTGGGTAAGTCTCCCCAGCCCCCATATATACTCAGGAACTTCGTTGCAATAGGTAGACCACCTTTAAGATAAACCCTAGATTGGATCTAAGCATTCATCTATAGAATTCCTCTTTGTTTCGATCGGAAATTCAACCCATCCACTTTGTTGCGATCTGGAGGTTCTTGTTACCAAAGTTTGAGTGTGATATGTTGTTCCATTGGGAATTAGTAGATTGCAAAACCGCTTCGTGGTCGGCGGCTACGTTGCATCGGTGTGAGGCGTCGCGAATATCCATTGGGTTGAAGAGCTGTTACATTGGCAACAGGGGAGCAGCCGGAGAGTTCGTCGGATTCTCGCAAGTTATCCTTCACTATATCTGGCCATCTCCAGCCTGGCCCGACCAACCCGGACCGGCCCGAAAATACAGGGCCTGGGCCCGACGGGCCTGCCCCATGGGCCGGGTCTGGGCCTCAGATTTCGGCCCGATGGACATGATGGGCCGGGCCTGGGCTTTGAATATTGTTGTTTTCAGTAAGAAGCCCGGCCCGAGGCCCGACGGGATTTTGTAGTGATGGGCCGGGCCTGGGCCTAAAATCTAGGCCCGATGGTTGAGTCGGGTCGGGCCTGGGTTTTTTCCCGCGGGCTTTTTTAGGCCCGGCCCGAAGCTCACTGAGAAGATCGGGCCACCCTCATATCATCTGAGATTTCCAGTGTTTACTCGGTGAGCATCCACAAATCCATCCCCGTAGATTTACTGTTTTTCGTCCTATCTAGAAAAAGCCAAAAATATTAGGTTTAGTTTACATCGGTTTACAATTTTTAGTTGTTGGTCGTTTTCCTTTGCGTAGCTTGTTCTTGTCCGCGTCGTCGAAGTCTAGGGTTGTTTCCGAGTCGTTTCTGTTTTTTCTGTCGTGGCACAGTTTCGTCAGTTTTTCTGCCGCGGTTACGATATCAGTGTTTCGTAGAGTTTTCGTCCAGTTTTCGCCTACGCGCGACACAGTTTCGTCAGTTTTCCTGCCGTGAGTCCGTATCGGAAACAGTTTCCGACAGTTTTACGACAGTAAGTTTGACAGGTCAAGTTAGTGAAACTGCTTTGAAAAACTTAGACACAACCTTTCTACAGCCCGTGTTAGGAGCTTACCCATATATGACTAGCTAACATTTTGTGCTCACAGGCTGCTCGTTGTCGTGTGTCTTTATATATCTTAAGTTGCTGGCCATAGAAAATTGAAAAAAAATTAAAAAAAAGAGAAAACAAGGGAAAAACAGAAAAGAAGAAAAGAGGCCAAAGTGAACAATTGTTGTGATCAAGTTGTGACCCCACTAGTACTTGAGCAATCGTGTGCCTTCTAATTTGAGCTACTTGCTAGTGTCTTTCTAGTGCATTGTGACATTCTTGTTCACAGTTGCTTTGCCCCGTTTATCTCCACCGTGTGCGTTTCCAAGTGTGTCATATGATCAGCACTAGGATTTGTAAATTGATGTAGTTAGGTATCCCTACCAAGCTCCACTAAAATACCCTGGTTTTGTTGTGTGAAACTTTGAGACCCATAATATTCGCTTCACCCCATCCGTGCACGTTCTGCCCTACGAGAGGTAAGCTTTTGCTAATCACTTTGGAACGGTAAGATCCACAATTTCTTTCGGTTTTGAGTGAGTTGAGAGTTTTCCACATATATATATTCTGTTGTGCACTAATCATGTCTTCAGACGACGAGAGGGATAGCGTGGTACGGCAAAAGAAGGAGGGAACTGCGACTGTTACTTGGAGAGAATATGAGGCTCTTCGTGATCATTTGTCCTTTCAGTTCAACAATCAGTGTGACAATATACAAAGTGATTTGGCTGCCACGGATACGAAGCTTGAGAATGTTCTGCAAACAGCGAATGATTCCACGGCCACATTGACGACCATACAGACGAGTCTTGAAACTTTGACTCGTGCTATGCGGACGTTGACACAACGCAACAACCAGCCAGTTGATGATGCAAGTGTTCATAATGATCATGGCGATGAGTTTGTTGCTGCGGCGGAGGACGAAGAAGAGGATCCTGCTCATGTTCGCCATGGACCACAACCATATGCTAATGGTGGGCGTGGCGTCGGTAGAGGTGTTGTACCTTCTGGTCGAGGCTTTGCGCCTGTCGGTGCGCATCGTAATCTTGGTCATGCAGGCCATGGTGATGATGATGTTTTGGGCAAACCAAAATTCAGTATTCCTAAATTTGAAGGTTCTATTGAAGTGGAAGAATACATCAATTGGGAGCTGAAGATGGAGAAATTATGGCATTTGCATGACTGTACTGAAGCTAGAAAGATCAAGCTTGCATCTTCTGAATTTGATGGGTATGCTTTGCTGTGGTGGGACGGACTTGTGAATGCTAGGCGTGATGCTAATGATTTGCCAATTCGTTTTTGGCGAGATATGAAGGAAGAGATGCGTCACCGTTTTATTCCTCGTAATTACATCCGTTCTTTGTATGACAAGCTACAGAATTTGAAGCAAGGCACCCTGTCCGTCGATGAGTACTACAAGGAGATGGAGATGGTTATGCAGCGTGCTAAAGTGCGAGAAGAACCTGAACAAACTATACAGCATTTTCTTTCAGGTTTGAGCTTTAATATCAAGAGAATTGTGTGTCATCGTCAATATGGCGATGTGCAAGATTTGTTGCATCAAGCACGTGAAGCTGAGTTACAATTGGCCGAAGATGCCAAGTTTGCTCCTCGTTCGTCTTTTGGGCGAGGAAGTTTTACAACACGGACTACACCTAGTGCGGTATCGCCTCGCCCTGCTTCTAGTTTCTGTGGTCCGACGACACCCTCCAACTCAGTTTCGGTTGCCCCTCCAGCTAAACCGGCACCGCAGCCAGCAGCTAGTGGTACGGGTTCTGCTAATTCTACAGCCCGCACACGTGATATGAACTGCCATACGTGTGGAGGTAAAGGTCACTTTAAGCGTGAATGTCCAAACAAAAAGGTGATGTTGATCAATGAGGAGACATGAGAATATGAGAGTGGTGATGAGGCTGATCCGAGTTCTGAAATTGTGTCGGAAGATGAGCCTCATGTGCATTATGCGGATGCTACATGTTTGCCATCTATTGTTTGCACACCTAGAGCATTGAGTGTTACACCTAGTCCTGCGGAGCAGCACTGCAATTTGTTTCAAACAAGAGCTGCTGTTGGTAATGGTAGGTCGTGCAAAGTGATCATTGATGGTGGTAGCTGCCACAATTTGGCTAGTTAAGAGTTTTGTCAAAAACTGAATCTGAAATATTTGCCGCACCCACATCCATATTATATCCAGTGGTTGACGGATAGTGGAGAGATGAAGATTAATCACATTGTGCGCATTGAGTTTCAGATTGGGCCATATAAGGACACCGTGGAGTGTGATGTCGTTCCGATGACGGTGTGCCATTTGTTGTTGGGACGTCCTTGGCAATATGATCGTGATGTACGTCACAATGGGAGAACCAACACATACCAACTCAATTGGGAGGGCAAGGAGATTCTTTTGTGACCTTTGACACCGCAAGACATTGTAAATGAGTCTCGTCAAAAGGTTGAGGTTCACCGTGAGGATGAGAGTGAGAGATTAGCTAGTATAGAGCCCCACCTTCGGTGAGTGAGAGCCACCAGCCAAATTTGAGTGGTAAAAAGAAAAGTGAGGGAGTGAAAAAGTTAACAATGTTAGCCACCAAATCTGATTTGAGAGAGTTTCGTGAGGATCCCACTCTAGTACCCATTGTGCTTATGTGCAAGGGGGAAATTCTTGTTTCTAACGACATGACCCCTCTCTCTATTGGTGTTTCTGATGTTTTGCAGGAATTTGGTGACGTGTTTCCGGAGGAAGTGCCCGCGGGTTTGCCACCAATGCGCGGTATTGAGCATCAAATTGATTGATTCCAGGAGCTACACTTCCCAACCGAGCTCCCTATAGGACCAACCCCGATGAGACAAAGGAGATACAGCGACAAGTACAAGAGCTTCTTGACAAAGGGTATGTGCGTGCGAATTTAAGCCCTTGTGTTGTTCCTGTTATTTTGGTCCCTAAGAAAGATGGTACTTGGCGCATGTGCGTAGATTGTAGAGCGATTAATAACATCACTATTCGATATCGACATCCTATTCCCGTTTGGATGATATGCTAGATGAACTTAGTGGTGCTGTTATTTTCTCTAAAATTGATTTGCGTAGTGGATATCATCAAATTAGGATGAAAGAAGGAGATGAATGGAAAACTGCTTTCAAAACTAAATTTGGGTTATATGAGTGGTTAGTGATGCCTTTTGGTTTAACTAATGCTCCTAGTACTTTCATGCGATTGATGAATCATGTTTTGAGGCATTTCATTGGTAAATTTGTGGTAGTCTATTTTGATGAAATTTTGATCTATAGCCACAATGAATCTGAACATTTTGATCATATTCGACAAGTTTTGCAAGTGTTGCGTGATAATAAGTTGTATGGTAATCTCGCTAAGTGCACATTTTGCAAAGATAAGGTCATATTTCTGGGATTTGTTGTCTCTAAGCATGGTGTAGAGGTCGATGAATCTAAAATTGACGCAATTAAAGATTGGCCTACTCCCATGAATCTTAGTCAAATACGAAGTTTTCTGGGCCTTGCTGGTTTTTATCGGCGTTTTGTGAAAGATTTCAGTACTATTGCTGCACCTTTGAAAGATTGTTGCGTTTGTGTGGGCGCAGCCCAAGATGCTGCTTTTGATGAGCTGAAACGCCGTTTGATTTCTGCACCGTTACTTATGCTTCCTAATTTCAATAAGCAATTTGATATTGAATGTGATGCTAGTGGAATTGGAATAGGAGGCGTGTTGATGTAAGAGGGTAAACCAATTGCATATTTTTCTGAAAAATTGAATGGTGCACAATTGAACTATCCTGTTTATGATAAAGAATTGTATGCTCTTGTTCGTGTTCTTGAGGTTTGGCAACATTATTTGTGGCCAAAGGAATTTATCATACATTCTGATCATGAAGCTTTGAAATATTTGAAGTGCCAATCTAACTTGAATAAGCGTCATGCTAAGTAGGTTGAGTTCATTGAATCCTTCCCATACATTATTAAGTATAAGAAAGGCAAAGAGAATGTGGTTGCTGATGCACTCTAGGAAAAGCATGCTTTTGACACACTTAGATGTTCAAGTTCCTAGATTAGGGAGTTTGCGTGATTTATATGCTAATGATACTGATTTTTCCATGCCTTTTGCCAAGTGTTCTGCTGTGAAAGCGTGGGAAAAATACCATATACATGATGGATATTTATTTCGAGCTAACAAATTATGTGTACCTGAGTCGTCTGTGTGTTTGCTATTGTTGCAGGAATCACATAGTGGCGGTTTGATGGGACACTTTGGACGTGAGAAGACGTTGCTGATGTTGGCTGATCACTTTTATTGGCCACGTATGAGGCGTGATGTGGACAGGTTTGTGAAGTGTTGCATCACTTGCAACAAGGCAAAGTCCAAACTGAAGCCTCATGGTTTGTATACTCCTCTTCCTGCACCTACAACTCCATGGGAGGACATAAGCATGGACTTTGTTTTAGGATTGCCTCGAACCAGGAGAGGACATGATTCTATTTTTGTGGTAGTGGATCATTTTTCTAAGATGTCACATTTTATTGCCTGCCACAAAAGCGACGATGCGTCGCATATTGCTGACCTGTTTTTCAGGGAGATCGTGCGCATACATGGAGTACCCAAGACGATTGTTTCTGACTGTGATGTGAAGTTCATGAGCTATTTCTGGAAAACAATTTGGGGCAAGCTGGGAACGAAGCTGCTGTTTAGTACCACTTGTCATCCCCAAACTGATGGTCAGACGGAGGTGGTGAACCGCACACTTTCGGCGTTGCTGCGCACAATGGTCAAGAAGAACCTGCGTGTGTGGGAGGAGTGCTTGCCGCATGTGGAGTTTGCTTACAACAGAGCGGTCCTCTCTACCACACGATTGTGTCCGTTTGAGGTGGTGTATGGTTTCAAACCCATTAGTCTGCTTGATTTTCTGCAGCTTCCTATACAAGAGAGAGTCAACATGGAGGCATCGAAGCGTGTGATACGTCTCCAACGCATCTATAATTTCTTATGTTCCATGCTTGTATTATACCAATTGCTACATGTTTTATTCACACTTCATAGCATTTTTATGCATTTTCTAGGACTAACCTATTAACAAGATGCCATAGTGCCAGTTCCTGTTTTCTGCTGTTTTTGGTTTCAGAAAAGTTGTTCTGCAAATATCCTCGGAATCGGACGAAACAAATTGCAAAGTTCCTATTTTTTCCGACACGTTCCAGAAGTTCGGAGGAGAGACGGAGGGGGGCAGCGAGGCGCCGTCCCCACCCCATGGCGCGGGTGGGCCCCCTGCCGCGCCACCAGGTGGGGAGCGAGCCTCGTGGCTCCACCGACGCCGCCCCTTCGCCTATTTATTCTTCCAAATGCAAAAACCCTAAAACACCAAGCCATTATTCCAGAAAACATCCGCTGCCACCGCCGCCGATAACCCTAACTCGGGGGGTTCCTAAACCTCTTCCCGGCACCCTGCCAGAGAGGGGAATCATCACCGGAGGGCTCTACATCGCCATGCTTGCCTCCGGAGTGATGTGTGAGTAGTTCATCTCTGAACTATGGGTCCATAGCAGTAGCTAGATGATTGTCTTCTCCTTTTGTGCCATCATGTTTAGATCTTGTGAGCTGCCTATCATGATCAAGATCATCTTATTGTAATGCAACATGTTGTGTTTGCTGGGATCCGATGAGTATTGAATACTATGTCAAGTTGATTATTGATCTATTATATATATGTTGTTTATGATCTTGCATGCTCTCCGTTATTAGTGTAGGCTCTGGCCAAGTTTATGCTTGTAACTCCAAGATGGAGTATTTATGCTAGATAGTAGGTTCATGCCTCCATTTAATCTGGGACAGTGACAGAAAGTTCTAAGGTTGTGGATGTGCTGTTGCTACTAGGGGTAAAACAGCAATGCTTTGTCTAAGGATATTTGTATTGTTTACATTATGCACCATACTTAATGCAATTGTCTGTTGCTTGCAACTTAATACTGGAAGGGGTGCGGATGCTAACCTGAAGGTGGACTATTTAGACACAGATGCATGATGAATGGCGGTCTGTGTACTTTGTCGTAATGCCCAAATAAATCTCATAGTGATTATCATGACTTGTATATGCATTGTTATGCGCCTCTTTATTTTATCAATTGCCCAGCTGTAATTTGTTCACCCAGCATGTTAGTATTTTATTATGGAGACACCACTAGTGAACTGTGGACCCCGGTCCATTCTTTTACATCTGAAATACAATCTACTGCAATCATTAGTCTTTTTCATTCGCTGCAGGCAAACACCATTTTCCACACTATACGTCTAATCCTTTGTTTTCAGCAAGCCGGTGAGATTGACACCCTCACTGATTCGTTGGGGCAAAGTAGTTTGATTGTCTTGTGTGCAGGTTCCAAGTCAACCGTCGGGAAGTTTGCCTCCCCAAATGACGCCACAAGTTTTCTTACGCCGTTGACACCTTCAGAACATCGTCGATCTCCTACTGGATTGATAACCTCGGTTTCATAACCGAGGGAAGATTTGCTGCTATACTCGTCAAACCTCACACTTGACGAACGTGTGATTTACACGCATCAGCGGGCAAATTTTGTGAAGAAGATACATGAGAAGACTATGGAAGCAATTGAGAAGAAGGGCAAGCATATAGCTGAGCATGTTAACCAGAAGCGCAAGGAGGTGTTATTTCAGCCAGGTGACATGGTGTGGGTGCACTTCCGCAAGGATCGGTTCCCCAATCTGCGCAAATCCAAGTTGATGCCCCGGGGTGCTGGTCCATATAAAGTGCTTGCAAAAATCAATGACAATGCTTATAAGATTGATCTTCCTGCGGATGAGTTTGGCGTGAGTAATTCTTTCAATGTTGCTGATTTGATGCCATATACGGAAGATGACCTTGATGCGTCGAGGTCGACGCCTTTTCAAGGGGGGGGAGGATGATGAGGACATCCCTAGTCCTTTACCATCTTTTCCTATTGATGATGTTGCTGCTCAAGATAAGCCTAATGAAGTGAGGATTGGGCCAATGACAAGATCAAGAACCAAGTTATTAGAACAGCAGGTGAACTCACTCTTAATTGAATATGATGTTTGTAATTATGAGAATTTTATACTGCCTAAGTCTATGCACTTATGTATGATCGGGGTTATTGCTAACACAAACATTATCGGAGGAGAGGAGCAGCAATGCATGGAGGATGACATGGGCAACGTGATGAACAAATCATTCAAGAGCTCGAGGGAGGAGAGGGAGGCAGGAGCACTTGAAGAAAATGAGTTCTGGACTCAATTGGATTATCCGGTTTTCCCCTGACCGGAATATCCGGTCTATTGATGGACTACGCAAAATCGGTTCTGGAATAAATCGGATTATCCGATTCACCTTGAATTAGATTATCCGGTTTAAGTGATGAGTTTCGTTCGATGGTGTTGTAGAAAATCGAATTATCCGATTCACCCGTGACTCGGATTATCCGATGTAAGTCAAAACGGGCATGCGTGACTTTTTCGAGACCGATTCGTCCTAGGTCGATTTGTATCTGGTTTGGGTCGGTTTAGGTCATGATTTTGGGCGTGGGTATGTTTCCCCAGCCCCCATATATACTTAGGAACTTCGTTGTAATAGGTAGACCTCGTTTAAGATAAACCCTAGATTGGATCTAAGCATTCATCTATAGAATTCCTTTTTGTTTCGATCGGGAATTCAACCGCTCCACTTTGTTGCGATCTGGAGGTTCTTGTTACCAAAGTTTGAGTGTGATCTGTTGTTCCATTGGGAATTAGTAGATTGCAAAACCGCTTCGTGGTCGGCGGCTATGTTGCATCGGTGTGAGGCGTCACGAATATCCATTGGGTTGAAGAGCTATTGCATTGGCAACCGGGGAGCAGCCGGAGAGTTCGTCGGATTCTCGCAAGTTATCCTTCACCATCATCCATCCACCCGCAGCTCACTGAGAAGATCGGGCCACCCCCATATCATCAAAAACTGACGAAAACTGTGTCGTGCGTAGGCGGAAACCGGGTTTAACTCGACGAAACACACGATTTGTAGTCGTGGCAGAAAACTTGCGAAAAAAACTTTGCCACGGCAGAAATCGACCCGAACTCGGATCAACTCGATTCTTTTTGAAATTTTCTGTTTAGACTTTGACTGGCAAACAAGGACAACAAACAGAACCTAGACTCCTATGATGCGAAAAAGAGGGGTACGCAAAGGAAAAACGACCAACATCTAAAATTTGTAAACCGATGCAATCTAGGGCTATGGCGAAATCTAAACCTAATATTTTTGTGGGGCTTTTTTCTGTATAGGACGAAAACAATAATTTTACGGGGATGGATTTGTGGATGCTCACTGAGTAAACGCTGGAAATCTGATACCAAGATGATATGGGGGTGGCCCGATCTTCTCAGTGAGGATCGGGTGGATGGATGATGGTGAAGGATAACTTGTGAGAATCCGACGAACACTCCGGCTGCTCCCTGTTGCCAATGCAACAACTCTTCAACCCAATGGATATTCGCGATGCCTCACACCAATGCAACGTAGCCGCCGACCACGAAGCGGTTTTGCAATCTACTAATTCCCAATGGAACAACAGATCACACTCAAACTTTGGTAACAAGAACCTCTAGATCGCAACAAAGTGGAGGGGTTGAATTCTCGATCGAAACAAAGAGGAATTCTATAGATGAATGCTTAGATCCAATCTAGGGTTTATCTTAAACGTGGTCTACCTATTACAACGAAGTTCCTGAGTATATATGGGGGCTGGGGAGACTTACCCATGCTCAAAATCACGACCTAAACCGACCCAAACTGGATACAAACTGACCTAGGACGAATCGGTCTCGAAAAAGGCACACAGGCCCGTTTTGACTTACATCGGATAATCCGGGTCACGGGTGACTTGGATAATCTGATTTTCTACAGCACCATCGAACGAAACTCTTCACTTAAACCGGATAATCCGATTCAAGGTGAATCGGATAATTCAATTTATTCCAGAACCGTTTTTGCGCAGTCCGTCAATAGACCGGATATTTCGGTCATGGGAAAACCGGATAATCCGATTGAGTCCAGAACTTTTTTCTTCAAGTGCTCCTGCCTCAATCGGATTTTGGGTTGCTCACGGCGAGTTATTCCTGCCGATTGAACCACCGGTGTTTCTTGAGATTAGTTGGTCTGTTGGAGAGGTGCTGCCGGCGAGGAGATTGTTCATGCGTCTGCTTGTTTTTTGCTTGAAGGGAGCTGCGTGGATTGAGAAGTCATCATCCGCGTTGGTTTGTGGAGGAGTTTCCGCCGCCGCTGTCGTCGAAGTTTGATCGAGTTCCTATCGATAACTCTGTTCGCTAGGACTCCTGGGGCGCGTTTGGTAGCCTGCATGGCCATCTCGTTTTCTTGGGGGCCTGCAGCCGGGTTAGTCACATGGGATGCGAGAACATAAGCTCTTTGTTTGGTTCGTCGAAATCTGGGCTTTTCGGCTGTGCTTAAACAAAGGGGCATTGTTTGGTTGCTTCCAAGCAGCCGGCTACGGTTACCATAGTTTTCAAACATGGTGAGACTACCATGCCATGATCATACACTACTACAATGATCATACACTACGATGATCATACACTAGAACAAAAGGAGTTTCACAATCACCACAACTAGGACGATGATTATGAAGTCCTTCATCCTAGAACCTACCACTTGATTACCCACGTTGGGTATGGCCTGAGCAATGACCTGATGCTCTATCACGTCGTGATCTCCAAGGGGGATGGTGTTCAGATAGTTCATGTAGTTCGCCAGAGCCTCTTGCAAAGTCTCGAACCCTTGATAGCTGTTGTTGGAGAACCCTGTCACCTGTTCTTGGCAGCTCCGCCAAGAATTGTACACTCCTGAACTCCTTCCCTTGTACACAACGTACCAGTTCATCTACAAAGGACACAAGGATCAAGGGATAGATCATATCATGATAACTAGACACATGAACAACATCAACTGAAGCTTAAGAACGCATCTCTAACATAGAACTAGTGCAGCATGCATGATACTTACAAAAGTAGGATCACAAGTTCATCCTACACCTATGGTGTTAACCTACCACCACATCAAAAAGTGGGTGTCATCCTACCACCAGCACCACCAACAAGTTCACCATCATCTGAGGGGTTAGTATATACCACCTCATCAAAATATACAGGCCATAAGAGTAGTTTGTAAGTCCTAGCTAAGCCAAAATATACATCGACATCATCAGTTCAACTTCTTCATGCATCTGCTGCTGCCACCCCTCCCCACCTCGACAGTGCGAGATCACTCGTTGTAGTACTTGCCCATGAAGTTCCTCAGCCAGAGGGTCCGGTGCTGCTCTGTCATGCCGACGAAGTTGACACCCTGTGCCTTGTGGTCGACGAGGTGGCCGAGAGCCACCATCAGAGCCTCCTCATTGAACCCAATAGAGTCCATGACGGCATTGTACAGGTCAGGGTGCATGTCCGTCGGCTTGCTCTCCCTAATGGCCTGGGCAACCTCCTTCACAGCTTCAGTCATGCTGGCAAAGGCCTGGATCTCCTCCTCAGCAAGGGCACCTCTCTTCCTCTTTAGTCCATGGGCGTGGCTGGGTGTATCCCCCTTCCTGCCCAGTAGGGCACAGCTCTCAGACTCCTGCGTGTCAGCATCCTCCAGCATAGGTGTGCCAAGGGGATTACCTGACCCCATGGCATACTTGCCGGTGGCCAAACCAAAGGAGAAGATCGTTTGCATCTATGGGTAGTTCAGAATAGGCTTGTTAAGAAACTCAGCATCCTTGGGGTGATCCTACGATTGGAAGATGAGTGTGTTGGAGCAGGATGGTTAGCACAAGTTTCAAAACAACCGACTGTTAGTACACAGGTGCTCACCATGATGTGGCCCATGTAGTGTGCGTCCTCCAGGACGATGGTGTGGGTCTCCTCACACCATTGAGCGCCGCTCAAATCTCTGAGCTTGCTCACCTGAACCCACCTCAGCCTCCACTTCCTCAGGTGGTTGTACACCTGAGTTGAGGTCACCTCTGCCCCACAGTGGGCAAAGAGAGCCTTAGCACAAGCTTTCAAATGCACCTCTTTGAAACCCTTGTCTGTCCTAACCCCTGTCCTGATGAGAATAGTCATGTGCTTGAGCACGAAGGTGGACATGAAAGGGAGCCATTTCATGGTTGCTTTGGCCTGGGCCTTGTTCTTCAAAATCTGCTGGTTCAACGTTGTAGCTAACGAGCCTACGACGTCGTTCATAGCACCGTACGTGCTCTCGGTCATTCCGAAGTCCATGATGGGCTGAGAGTCGTCGACATACGAGGATGGGATTTGGGAGTCCCCAATAGGTACAAGTGACAAACTAAAATCCTCGTTCTTCATCTCCTACATTGAGCACGATAACACACCTCATGAGCCTACCAGATCTAACATTGTGGACCCCGTAAGCAAAGGCAAGCATGTGTATGAACTAATGAAGTGACATCGAAGCTAACAGATCTAGAGAGCATGGCCACATGTGAGAACCTAGATGGAATCTAACAGATCTACACATCCAAGCTCCTCAGTTACAAGCATAGATCATACATACATACATACATACATACATACATACATACATACATACATACATACATACATACATACATACATACATCAGAGCATACCGAAAAACACAACTCAGATCTAGAACATACTACACGCATGAACACTATGGTAGCCAAGGTTTCGGAACTTACATCCATGGATGTGGACGAACGAAGACGAGGTCACTCCGTGCCGACGAGGGTGTCGCCGCCGCTCCGCTACTGCCTACCGATGAAGACTGCCGCCGCCGCTTACCTGCGAGCTCCGACCGAAGACCATGAACTGATGAAAATGGTGGACTCCAACCAGCGGTGAGAGTAGAGGGTGTATATAGGGGAGGGTTTTGGGCGGGAGGTGACGCAAACTCTCCCGCCGAGTTTTCGGCTGCACCACGCGAGCTCCCGCCATCTCCAAATCGAGCGCCGCGGCTGCAGGCGGGATGGGGAATCTGCACGCGGGGAGAAGAGAGAGAAGAGGAACGTGCATGGCTCCGTGGATACGGCCGATTCGGCCGTTCCCACTGGGCCTGACCCGAGGGTGCTTTAAGAAGCGCACTATGCAAGTTTTGGGCTGTAGGCAAGTAAACAACCAGCCTGGTTCTGCAGCCAGCGGGCCTGGCCCGACTTGCTGCAGGCTACCAAACGCGCCTGTGGTGATCGGATCTGATTTACAAAATCGCTCCGAAAAGGAAAGGAGCAGCGAAAAAAAAGTCGCACGTGGATCAAGGATCGCTCGCGCGATTTCTGGACCTATTCTGTTTCACCCTAGGAAAGGAACGTGCAATTTGGTGCAGCTCAGATTGATTTGTTTGAAATCTATTATTGCTTTATGCGTGTACGTGCAGAAAAGGAAAAGGATTCTATTATTGCTAGCTGCAGTTTTAGATTGGATATCAGGCACAAATGTCTGCTGAGGCAATATTTGATCCAGTTGCCGAAATTGCAAGGGCTCATGCACAAGCTGACCGTGATTCAGCACAGTTAGTTAAACCTATGCGGGTGATATTTGCAGAACTTGCGGCGACATTGGCATCAATTAAACGGAAGTCCGAACATATGGCAACAAGTATCCCGAAGGCTGATGTCAACAAGGTGGCGCCTATCATTGCTTCTGTCAAGGAGACACTTGATGTTGTTGACAAGGTGGAAGATGATGTACCGTCAAGTGGGCTGAATATGCAACTCAAGCGGGTACGTGATGATACTTGCATAACCGTTGATAGAGGACAGCGTTAGAATTTATTTCAAACGCAGTGCATGATCAAGGGCAAGGCGTGCAAGATGATGATCGATGGTGGTAGCTGTACCAATGGCATAAGCAAGGCAATGGTGACTCAAAGGGTTTTTAGGTCCGATCTTTCACGGCGAACCAAGAAACAATAAAAGATAACTTCGATCGTTGAGCAGATTGGATCTACTCCACGATACGCAAACACAGATTCAAAGAATCAGCAATCAAAACGGACAATAACTCGATCTCGGAACCCCATCCCGGGCGAACCTCACGACATAACTTTAATCTCAAAACATAACCTAACTTTTACAAAGCACGCACCTGGCTATTTGTAACTGCATAGCCGACCTAAACGCATATAACTTGACTCACAAGGAAAATACACAACGGACTAGGATATAACTAAACAAACGTAGCTACTACTTGTATTTGGCACGTCATTCGTAATTGTCACGCATGTGGGTGGGCCCCATCCTGTTTCTTTTAAGGAACGTATTACCCAAAGTGAAAACCTTCTCATGCACGTATCATGTGGTTCCGGTGGCCGTGAACGTGAGAAGAAGTAGCATGAGCAAACGCCTCTTTTCTTTCCTGGTTGTGTAGCACCATAAGCATGTGGAGTTGTGCTGAAATGTGGATCGATCAAACTTGCCTCAATACACATGTTGTACTCCTCGTAAATGCACTTTCGAACATAGATATCATGTATGTCTGAATATGCTGAAATGATAACAGTAGTAGTCACACGTACTGGTATATCAGTTCCAAACAGCTGGATTCGGTTAGCCATGGCTTGTGTAAGCAAAGGTGGGGAGGAGTGTCATACCAATTTATAAATATGTATGTGTAAACAAAAGAGAAGAGAGATGATCTACCCTTGGGTAGAAATAACGTCCTTCATGGGAGCCGCTCTTGAAAGTCTGGGTGACAAGGGGGATAGAGTGCCCACTGCCATTCGTTGACAACAACAAACACCTCTCAAAAACTTACTTTATGCTCTCTATATGATTTCAAAAACTTAAAAAGCTCTAGCACATGATTTAATCCCTGCTTCCCTCTGCGTAGGGTCTTTCTTTTACTTTATGTTGAGTCAGTTTACCTACTTCTTTCTATCTCAGAAGCAAACACTTGTGTCAACTTTGTGTGCATCAATTCTTATATCCTTACTTATTACAATTGTTATATTACTTTGTGTTGACAATATCCATGAGATATATATGTTGAAAGTTGAAAGCAATTGCTAAAACTTAAATCTTCCTTTGTGTTGCTTCAATGCCTTTATTTAGAATCTATTGCTTTATGAGTTAGCTCTTATGCAAAGCTTTTTGATGCCTGTCTTGAAAGTACTATTCATGAAAAGTTTTTACTTATATGATTCAGTTGTTTACTCTTTATCTATTTGTTAGCAAACTATAGACCATTGCCTTGAGTCACTTCATTCATGACATGAGCCTTGCAATATTATTTGATCAAGATTGTGTGAAAGCATGTCTCCTCAAAAATTATTTTGTTGTTGTCGTTTTACCTACTCGAGGACGAGTAGAACTAAGCTTGGGGATGCTTGATACGTCTCCAACATATCCATAATTTCTGATGTTCCATGCTTAGATTATGCCAATTACTACATGTTTTATATACACTTTATATATTTTTTATGCATTTTCGGGGACTAACCTATTAACAAGATGCCACAGTGCCAGTTCCTGTTTTCTGCTATTTTTGCTTTCAGAAAAGTTGTTCTGGAAATATTCTCGGAATTGGACGAAACAAAAGCCAAAGTCCCTATTTTTCTGACACGTACACGGAGTCCGAAGGAGAGACAAAGGGGGGCCGTGGGCCGTCCTCACCATATGGTGGCGCAGTCCCACCTCTGCTGCGCCGCCACGTGGTGAGGAGGCCTCGGGCCTCCACCGACGCTGCCCCTTCGCCTATAAATTGCCTTTCTCGGGAAAACCCTAAACACCCGAGTCAAAAACCACAAAAAGTTCCAGAGCCGCCACCGTCAACCCTAAGGCCCTGTTTGTTTCTAGAGTTTTTGTGGGGATTGGTGGGATAATACTCTAGTGGATTGGGTGAAACCCCAAACTTCACCCAATCCCCTAGGGGATTGGAGATCAATCCACTAGGTAGGGGTAGTGTATTGAATCCCCTAGGGGATTGAGAAAAAAATGAACTAGAGTTTGGGGTATTGTGGAGAAAGGTGGGGATAAAACCTGTCCAATACACTAGAAACAAACGATGTTTTGAAGTTTGGTGTCTCACCCAATCCACTAAAGTATTATCCCCACCAATCCCACAAAAACTCTAGAAACAAACATAGCCTAACTCGGGAGGGTTCTGAAGCTCTTCCGGCACCCTGCCGGAGCGGGGAATCATCACCGGAGGGATCTACATCGCCATGCCTGCCTCCGGAGTGATGTGTGAGTAGTTCATCCTTGGACTATGGGTCCATAGCAGTAGCTAGATGGTTGTCTTCACCTCTTGTGCCATCATGTTTAGATCTTGTGAGCTGCCTATCATGATCAAGATCATCTTATTGTAATGCTACATGTTGTATTTGCTAGGATCCGATGAATATTGATACTATGTCAAGTTGAATACTGAATATTATGTCTATGTTATTTATGATCTTGCATGCTCTCCGTTACTTGTTGATACTCTGGCCAAGTGGATGCTTGTGACACCAAGAGGGAGTATTTATGCTAGATAGTGGGTTCAGTCTCCATTTAATCTGGGGGAGTGACAGCAACCTCTAAAGTTGTGGATGTGCTTTTGCCACTAGGGGTAACCTAATGATGCTTTGTCTAAGGATAAATGTGTTGTTTACATTATGCACTTTACTTAATGCAATTGTCTGTTGCTTGCAACTTAATACCGGAAGGGGTACAAATGTTAAATTGAAGGTGGACTATTTAGGCACAGATGCATGCTGGATAGCAGTCTGTGTACCTTGTCGTAATGCCCAAATGAATCTCATAGTAGACACCACAACTTGCACATGCATATTATGCACTTTTCAATATTGTCAGTTGCCCAGCTGTAATTTGTTTACCCATCATGTTAGTTATTTATTATGGAGAGACACCGCTAATGAACTGTTGACCCCGGTCCATTCTTTTACATCTGAAATACAACCTACTGCAATTATTGTTTTCTTTCATTCTCTGCAAACAAACATCATTTTCCACACTATACGTCTAATCCTTTGTTTTCAGCAAGCTGGTGAGATTGACAACCTCACTGTTAAGTTGGGGCAAAGTATTTTGGTTGTGTTGTGTGCAGGTTCCAAGTCAACCGCCAGGACCTCCCCTACGACACCGCACTTTTTCTGGCACCATTGCTAGGAAGAGGAAGCACTCCACCAACACCACTTTTTCTGGCGCCGTTGGCACCTTCAGAAGTGTCTTCATCTCCTACTGGTTCGATAACCTCGGTTTCATACTGAGGGAAAACTTGTTGATGCACTCATCATACTTTCCTCTTGGAGTTCCCAACGAACGTGTGTCTTTCACGTCATCAATATCTTCACATATTTCTTCAAACTACATGTTCCTGCCACATATAGGTTATCTGCAAGAAGAATACTACATCTAGGTATCAACTAAGATGCAATTTTTTATAAACTCCTACTCGCCCCCTCCTAGTCTTCATACCTCGATATTTTATATATAAATTGGTAAACATGATATATTTACAAGACTTGATATATTTTTGGGTTGTATCACGTTTATGATCAATATCTTCTTCGCCTCCCTATATATATTAATCATGGGTTTGCCCTGCTAGTGGGTGGTGTACACCCACTCTCCTATCAAAGTGAGGTGGTCTCACTTCTTTGGGTGCATTTCTTACTAGGGGACTAGCCAAAGTAAACAGTAGAAAGTGCACGTGTATTTCTTTGGGTGTAAGTGTATTGTTTGGTATGCTCTCATAACAAGTGAATCTAGGGTGTAAGTGTAGTGATGAAGTAAATTATGATCATTTCCATTAAATAAATCAACTAGACTTGAAAACAAAATATTATTCGCATAGTTCCATTTATTTGCACACATTTTTTTAAACATTATTTGCACACATGATATGTATCCAGTATGAATAAACATTACAAAGAACAACCTGCACAAGAACATTTAATATGAATATGACGTACTGTACAATAAGTATAGTGAAACCGGTGCGAACAAAAGAAAAAGGGCATTGTACTCGAAATTGGAAGGGGCAGTGCCAAACTTTCTCAAACCATAGAAACGCAGATCGCTCCCTGTACTCCTCAGAAAAGCCCATACGGGGGGCGAAACCGAAAAGTGCAGCACAGCTGACAGCCCATACGAGCTAGGGTTTTATCCCACAGGAGCCCAGCCCATATAAGTAGCCTCGCCCCAACCCATCGCGACCTCTCGCGCCGCCACCACCACCCCCCTGCCCTCTCGCCGCTCTCTCGCTCGCGCACGCGGCTCGCGTCCTAAACCCTAGCCCACCCACCATGGCGGCCGAAGGAGGTGGCGCCGCGGCGCTGGGACAGCGGGAGAAGGACATTCAGATGATGCTCGCCGCCGACGTGCACCTCGGCACCAAGAACTGCGACTTCCAGATGGAGCGCTACGTCTACAAGCGCCGCACCGACGGTACCCCTAACGGATCCCCTTCTTATGTACTCTCTCCTGTCGCGCGTAGGAATCGTAGATCTGTCCGTGCTGTTGCTTTGACACGGCGCCGGCTGGAGGCGCTGCTCTTGAATTGAAAAAAAACTCGGTCTGGATCTGTCATGCTCGTTTGGTTCCTGTTGTTGTTTACTTGTTAGGTATGGACGTGTGCGAATCGAATGTCTTGTCGAATCATATGAACTTGCTTTGCAGTAGTATTCATTCTGTAGCGTTTCATTACTGGCGCTGCTTCGTCCAGTTTGTAGTCCCGTGATGTCTGTTCGTGATGGTTTAGTGGTGACTGGAATCTGCCGTCTGTACCTACATCGTGTAAATTTACCTCATAGTAGAATATTACCGTTGTCAGTTGTGATGACAGTTTGTGGATAATGGAGAGTATCAGTGTCACTGTATGTTGAGTTTGGTGTCATTGGGCATGTGGAAATTCAGGAGATGGCCTTAATTAGCCAAAAACTGCTCTACTCTGTCGGACCAGCAAGTGATTGACACTATCTTTCTACTCTTCCTTTTTAGGTATTTACATCATCAACCTTGGAAAGACCTGGGAGAAGCTTCAGATGGCTGCCAGGGTCATTGTTGCCATTGAGAACCCTCAGGACATCATTGTGCAGTCTGCTAGGCCATATGGCCAGAGGGCTGTCCTCAAGTTTTCACAGTACACTGGTGCTAACGCCATTGCTGGTAGGCACACTCCTGGTACATTCACCAACCAGATGCAGACATCATTCAGTGAGCCACGCCTTCTTGTCCTGACTGACCCCAGGACTGACCATCAGGTAAAATTTTGCAACTGTTTACTATATTCTGTTCAGTTGGTCAAATGGGGGCATTTGTTAATTAATTCCGTTTGACTGTGTCCAGCCCATCAAGGAGTCTGCACTTGGAAACATTCCCATCATCGCCTTTTGCGACACTGACTCTCCTATGCGTTATGTCGATATCGGCATTCCTGCCAACAACAAGGGGAAGCAGAGCATTGGTTGCCTATACTGGCTACTCGCTAGGATGGTTCTGCAGATGCGGGGTACAATTCTTCCAGGACGCAAGTGGGAAATCATGGTTAGCATTCTCATCCGACTCAGAACATTGTCAATGTTTGATTATGGAACTAATACAACACTTTCTTCATCTAATTGCTCCTTGATCTTTTGTCTCTTTTGTAGGTTGATCTGTTCTTCTACAGGGACCCAGAGGAAGCAAAGGATCTAGAGGAAGAAGATGCTCTGGCTGCCCCTGAGTACGCTGCAGTTGCTGAATATGCTGCACCAACTGGAGACACCTGGGGTGCTGAGTGGCCAGGAGCTGTAGCTCCCCCTGCTGCTGTTGAAGGGCAAGCTGGGGCTGACTGGACTGCTGCAGGTTTGATGCTCTTATTTCCTTTTAAGCCTAATTAGATTAGAGCTGAATGCAAACCAAATAAAAACCAACGTTAGGTTCGGCAAGCATGTAGTTAGTCTTTCATGGGTTTTATTCTCCCTAATTTCAATGCCATGTTATGTCATGTGCCTAGCTGAAAGCCTTAAGGTTGGGTATGAGCATGTAGCTGCTGTACATTTGAAGTCAGGCTGCCCTCTTGAATTCATTTGAAAATAACCTGTACCTCAATTTAATCCTCCAGTAGTAAATTTCCATGGTAAAGTTTGTCAACATATGTTTGGTTTCTCCTTTGTAGACCTTTCACCAAATTGTTATTCTGCAAGTTTGTTTTCCATTTTAGCATCTGCAAGATATCCACTTAAAGTTTTGTCAACCTTGGCTTTTGTTTGATTGAACCTGAAATGTTCAAAATGTGCTCAAGTTGCTATTTTGAATGGCAGCTCCCGTGGCTGCTGAAGGTGGATGGGATGCAGTTGCGCCCCTGCTGCCACTGGCTGGGAACAAGGCAGCGCGCCGGCACCAGCAGCAGCACCCACTCCGAACTGGGAGTGAAAGAGGAACCCATGATTTTTATGGGTCGGGAAGGCTGAGTTATTTGCTGTCAGGAATCTGTTGGTAGACACCGTTTAAGTAGATTTAATTTTTACAGTATTGAGTTTATGTTTGGTGCAAAACGATTTTGTCTTGTTGACTCTGCTGGGTCTGAGATTTGGCTCCAGCTTTATGTTACTGCTCATGGATAGCTTTATTTGAAGTTCATTTTGCTAGCAAGTGTGTCGTGGAACAAATTGGTGAGATTCACTTGTCTAGTGAGTAATGTTGAACCTCTGGTTATCTGATTTGGTCTATGTTCTTGTTTACTTCGTTTTCTGATATAGTATCTCTAATAATTTGGACCTAAGCGGCTAAGCCTACCATGTTTTTCTTTGAGGAAAAAAAATGCGATACAGAGCATGCTGCTTGTACCAATCACACTTCACTGTCCCTGATTCATGTCCCTTTTTGTTTTTTGGAAACTTATAGCATAGAATTCCAAGGATTGGTTCTCCTGTGAGGCAATGGAAAATCTGGTAGGTATAATAGTATATCTATCGGCCATGTGTTTTTTTTGGAATTTGTTCATGAGTCACGTTAAGTTTTACAAAAAAAGCGCACCCACTGGCTTCTTCACTGCAGTTTGGTTCCAGTTGGTGAAGCATATGCCGTAGTTCCTCTTTCTTCAGAGTGAGCTCAATCATAATTTCCTAACAAATTGTGTACGATGGGTGTTCTTTTAACGTTGTATTCGCATGCTCCTAAATTTATGGCATGGATAAAACTAAACTAAAATGTACTCTGGCAAAGAGATGTTATATTTTTAGTAGTTCAATAAGGTATAGAGGAAAATGTTTTACGAAGAGATGTTCCCTTAGTTAAGACAAAGAACTTATCTTTTCATCTATCTCTTCTCCAAATCAGCAATCATCCTAGTAGTATTGCTAAGATAAAACCATTATACATGGGTAACGCCTCCACGAACGCATGCTAGCAAGGTGTTGCCCCGCAAGATGATGAACATGTGTAGTCTGCCTGCGTCCTTGCGGCACATACCTACTCCCTGCACTTATTGCTGCAAATACACTTTTCCCTACAAAAACTAGACCAATGGAAAAAGGAGCTCTATGACATTTTATTAAGAAAAATGGTGCAACATCACTGAAATTGCATGTATGAGTGGGTGAGAAGGTACTGCCCCTCCCATCAGGCCATCACTAGGCCCAGTCCGGCCGGCCCACATATCAGTGTCCCCAACTTCACCATGGCTAGGTCAAGGGATCCCACTATCCCAGTCCAGGTTATTAGTCACGCACTTCCCTTTTCCATGTCGTTATTATTTACTACCAACGCCACATCACGTTTCCCGAATAATCAAATATTGCACTTGCACTGGCACATGTAAACTTTGCACCAGTAAGAACTGCTGTGCGCTGCCGCATCGGCATTGCTCACAGCAGTGCCCTGAGCCGGTCGCCCTCGGTCTGGACACGGTCCCGGGTGATGGCTGCGACGCTGGGGCAGCCACAGAGCGCCATGGCCAGCTCAAGCTCCCTGTTCAGCATCTCGAGCACGTGCTTCGCCCCCGCCTCGCCCCTCGCCGCCAGCCCGAACACCACCGGCCTCCCCACCTGCAACGCAACCACACGGCGCATGAGCACGTGGCATACAGCCAGCGGCTGAACAGCAGAAGACGTACCATGACTGCTCGCGCACCAAGTGCCAGCGCCTTGAGCACGTCGGTTCCCCGCCGGACTCCGCCGTCCACCAGCACGGGGATGGCCCCGGCCACCGCCTTTACTACCTGCACACACACAAACACATGATGGATCCGATCGAGAATGTACTTCTGAAAACGGGAAGAGTTTTATTGCTGCCTACAACGACTGATGCACGCTGTTTAATTTTCAGAACGTGGTATGTAATCGATCTACTTGCTAGTACAACCCCGCTGAATCGGTTCGGTAATACCTCCTCCAGCGCGGATATGGTGGCGGGTGCATAGTCGAGCTGCCTCGCGCCGTGGTTGGACACGATCACGCCGGCCACCCCAGCCTCCACTGCTTTCCTGGCTGTTCGTTCCCCACCAGCGTTCAGCATTTCTCGTCAGAAAAGATGATTAAAAGTTCTCAAAAAAACATTGATGCAGCAATTTTATCCTCTGATTGCATAGAAGATGTTGCCGACTTACCGTCCTCGGCGGTGACGATGCCCTTCAGTAGAATGGGCAGGCTGGTTATGGATTTCAGCCACTCCACGTCCTGCACAAAGGTTAGTGGTGCACAACGGTTATTGGAGACAGAGTCAGAATTCACGTTCCAACTTCCAATATACTCCTGCAGGATTGTCTCCATATTTTCACTTTTCAGACATCAGTGCAGTAATGGGGACTCTTGCCAAGTACTGGAGCAATTCAAGGTTATTGTCTCCCTCTATATACATGGTGGGTAGGCCTGCGTTTATATCAGCATGTTCTACTCAGAGCGAACTCTGCTCCTGCCAGAGGGCTCTGAATGAACCTCCCTGATGCGCGATGCAGAGTTACACACTGTCCTTGAAACTACTGTTGAATCTATACTTAAGGACTAGACGTAGGAGCACATGCTATAGGATCTACAACTTAATTTGCATAAGGGTGTCAATGTTGCTGTACCTTCCATGATAAAGACGGGTCCAGCGTATCACGTGCATATTTCTCAAGCTTCGAGCCGGCTGTCTGCAGACCAGAAAGATGAGTCCGTACTTTGAGTCTTTCAGAAAGAAAAATGACTTCATGTAGTATCATAAACTATTATGTCGATCTTTGCCCAGCACAAACAAAATCAAATATACTCCGGACAGGATTTTCTTCAAGCAGACATTGACTCACAGTATCAAGATCATCTATTTCCATTAAACCTTCGAGGTTTTCATTCGGAGGAGCAACCATCCTGCATGAACAATGAGACCAGCAAATCAAACATAAGAATTCTGCACACTGGTGATTGTTTTAAGAGCCATATAAATATGTTTTGGGTATAATTTCTGGCATGAGATATCTGTATGCTTACCAAATTTTAACCTTACTGGATCGATTATACTATCATTGTATTGAGATGGTGCTAAAAGAACACCAGATTCATTTCAAGAGGGAAATTGTAGTATAGTTATTTTGGTGGATTCAAACTATAACAATGCAGATTGATCATGGATATACTTGAGCCATTAATACTTTATGCAAGCATAAAGTTCTAGAATAAAAATAACTCTTACTTATTTCTAATATCAGCTTCACGCCGACCGAGCACAGGAGTGTCAACTGTCAGAACAATTGCCTTGAATCCATGACTCTCTGCCCGTCTTACCAATGTTGCCGAAACATCTCTTTTCTTAAAGACCTATTTTATATGAAAATAATAATCAGAGATCACATTATCCCAAAATGAATTTTATCTGGAGCTTGAAGTCTTGATTTCATACATATAACTGATAAAAGCGAATCGCGCTACAACTGGAGGCAACCTCCTCGATTCTGCAACTAGATGAGAAGGATAGGACCTGTACATGAAAATTATGCAAAACATGAAGAAACTAAAAGATGAATGAATGATCCTGAATCATCAGTTATCACCAACCATTATGCTGTTACATGATGCTGCAGCTCTTGCTGTAGCCACCTCCCCTGAAATAAGCATCAAAACAAGAGATGTAGAGATATTACTAGGGCTTAGATGCCATATTTTAACATTTTGAAATTGTAAGGTTTGAGCTGTGAGACCTTCTGGATTTGCTAATTTGTGTGCCCCTGTTGGTGCAACAATTATGGGCGAGGGCATGTCATATCCCAATATGCTTGTCGACATGTTTATGTTTCTGACATCTATAAGAACTCGAGGCCGTAACCTGCAGGATGCACACCGCTAACATTTGTAAGTCCAAATTATTTTTTAGATTGATTAATATTTTACGTACATAGGCTGGATAAGAGCATTACAAAATTCTTCCATATGCTGCGATATTGTCCCTTAATGTGTGCTCGTCCTCCGCTCCTCCATTGATGTAATCATAGTGCATTTTTGGCAAAGCTTTCTTGGCAAGTTCTTGGTACTCGCGGATATTGACTGGTAGATGATTCTCCATTTCTGCTGCAGACAAGGTTTAGAGGTCATCCAGCTGATACAAATATCAGTTTTGCAACAATGCACTGGTTCAGATTGTTTTCGACGCGTGACCAACTAGTCAGTACCAGTATACTGAGCTTTCAGTCAGGCTACAACTGGTCACCAAAGTTTTCAAATCTAATTTTACAGTTTTCAAGATAATAGTTTCACACAGAGAGTTTTTACTTGAAAAGTGCGTATCACAAGTCATTTTTGTCTGAACTCGGTAGAACCAAATTGAAGCGGCAAGTAGTGAATTTCTGATGACTCTGGGGAATAGAGAAAAGGGTATATTGAAATGATTTCAGAATCTAACTACTGTATGAAGTCCTGGGCCTGCACGCCTGATCTGAGCCTACTACATCATCAAAATGGATAGACTGAGTTACAACCTGGCGCCAACCCGTAAGCACAATTAAACACCAATAAACCACAGAAGAAATCAAAATGATCACTACTAAAAGACCAGAAAATACACAGCTATATATTCTGCTTCAAACCAAGGCTGAACAAAGTGAGACGATCAGGGAGGAAGAAGAACAATATCAGGACTACAAAGCACTGGATGCAACTACACTAAACGTAGCTTCATGGTTGGACCGTTGGAGCAGTAGGCCTCGTACTGATCACCAATAATCGCTAGTGAGGCCCATGGTCGAACACTTAGCCTGCTGCGTACTGCAATAGCAAGGTCGAACACTTAGCCTGCTGGTACTGGACAGACTACGACTACGGCAGACTCCTTTCACTGTACCACCGCAGCCGGTGATCATCCAAGATCCACAGTAACACGGCCGTCTCATCCGCCTGGTCTCCCACAGAAATCAAGACTCGAGAGAGCCGGAGACCGACAGCAATTCGAGACATATGGTATGAGACAAGCGAACTGAATGAAGGAGGGGATCATGCGCGGCGCGGAGGAGCAAGCGATCGAACACCATACCTCTGGAAATCTAGGCGGAGGAGGAGGGGAAGATGCTACCGGAGACGTCGGGAGGATGAGACGATGAAGATGGAGGACTGATTGCTAGCTGACGGGGTCGTGCTGGTATCGAGTGAGTGTGGTGATGTCAGAAGCGAGAATCAAAATGAGAGTGTCAGTGTGCGTGTGCTTCAACTCCCCGAGTGCAGGTTAACAAAGTTGTTCATGCACTGTCAGAAATTGTTCGCTCACAAAAGGTTTTTCTCGACTTTGTTTAAAGTTACATGGATCTACACATGAACATGATAGATACATGAAAGTTTAGACAAAGCTGAGACATCCATTTGTGAACGGAGGCCGAGAGATATATGTTTCTTTTTAAGGAAAGTTCGTTGCAAGTCTCATTTCTACCAAAAATAAGTAGATAAAAACTCCTCTCAGGTGTATAAACTGTATCCAAACATCTCAATTCTCAATGCATATGAGATCAGATATACATACCTATTAAGTATGTAAAAGCGTATGTAGTACAAGCCCCACGTCTCCAAAGGCCAAAATGAGGGCTGCCCCATGCGTGGGCTGCAAATATTGCTCCCACTTTAGTCCCCCATTTCTGTTCTCTTCTATTTTTTACATATAGTTCATGTTTTTCACATCCCAATAACTCAAATAAATGCTTTTAGTGCATATAATTCTATCATATTCACATCCACAATTTCAAACAAAATAATTCAAATTCAATTTTGTCGAACATAGAAATGGCTTATCCTAATAGCAAATGTCACACAAACATCACAAAATAGTTCGACCAACATAAATGAAACATAGATCATCCAAAATAATGAAATATAACTATAGCAAGTACCCCAAACGCATCACCAAACCACCACCAAGATCAAACTCGGCTCATGTCCTCTCCATTGCCACTTCCACTACCAAATGTCAGGAAATGAGCAACTGTATTTCCAGGGGGGCAGAGGCCAGTACTTATACATGTGTGTCATGAACAGTAAACATATACATCTAACACCCCCCTCAAACTCATGGTGGGTCAACAACACTGAGTTTGGAGAGAAAGAACCCATGCTGCGCTCGAGTTTGTGCCTTCGTGAAGAAGTCCGCCAACTGTAACTCAGAGGGCACATAGTGAAGGGCAAGAAGCTGGTCCTGCACAGCACACGCACAAAGGAGGCATCTACACCGATATGCTTGGTGAGTTCATGCTTCACCGGATCACGCGCAATGCTGATGGCGCCTGTACTGTCAGACAATAGAGGAGTCGGTGCAGCAGCAGAAACACCAAAATCCTCTAGTAACCATCGCAACCAAGTCACCTCAGCCGTCAACATGGCCATCGCTCTCAACTCAGCCTCTGCACTGGAGCGGGAAACGGCAGTCTGTTTCTTCGTCTTCCAGGCAATGAGGGATCCTCCAAGAAATACACAATAGGCTGACAGCGAGCGGCGATCAGAAGGATCACTAGCCCACGTAGCATCAGAGTAGGCCTGGAGCTGGAGAGAGCTGGAGCGAGGAAAGAAAAGGCGGCGAGAGATCGTGCCACGAAGATATCGTAGAACACGGAGAAGGTGACTATAGTGGACAGAGCTGGGAGCTGAAACAAACTGACTCAGAATGTGGACAGGATATGAAATATCTGGACGAGTGACAGCTAGATAGACAAGACTCCCAACAAGATGGCGATAGCGAGTGGGGTCTGTGAGGGGATCACCATCAGTAGCACGAAGCTGAATATTGAGCTCCATAGGAGTCTCAGCAGTGCGCTCATCACCAAGAGCGCGCGAGCAAGAAGATCCTGAATATATTTTTCTTGGGAGATGAAGAAGCCATCAGAAGTCGAAGAAACCTCAATCCCGAGAAAATAGCGAAGTGGACCAAGATCAGACATCAGGAACTGCTCACGAGGCGGGCCTTGACAAAGGTAATATACTCAGAGTCGTCGCCAGTAATGATCATGTCATCAACATATAAGAGGAGGAGCGTCCGACCACGAGGTGAGGTGTGGACAAACAACGCAGGGTCATGGTCGCTAGGCGAGAAACCAGCGGCAGTCACCACAGAGGCGAAACGCTCAAACCAGGCGCGAGGGGCTTGCTTAAGGCCATAGAGAGAGCGCCGAAGACGGCAGACCATACCATCAGGAACAGAGTACCCCGGTGGTGGCTGCATATAAACCTCCTCACGCAACTCTCCATTGAGAAAGGCGTTCTGGACATCAAGCTGAGACACAGACCAATTACGAACAGAAGCCACAGCGAGAAGAGTGCGAACAGTGGTCATGTGGGCTACGGAGCGAACGTCTCATCATAATCGCGTCCCTGCTCCTGCTGAAAGCCACGAGCCACAAGACGAGCTTTGTAACGCTCAAGAGAACCATCGGAGCGAGTCTTGATCTTATAGACCCACTTGCATGTGATGGGACGAACACCAGGTGGAGGGGAAACCAGATCCCACGTGCCAGTGCGCTCAAGGCAGCAATCTCCTCAGCCATCGCAAGCTGCCATTCAGGCTGAGCCATGGCATCACGGTAGGAAGTGGGCTCAGCAACAGCAGAAAGACTGTACTGGGAAGGAGAATAGCGATCAGGAGACCGTAATGAGGTCCGAGAACGAAGGTTATGAACCGGTGTACACGGGGAAGGAGGCGCACCGGAAGTGGAGGGCACGTCAGAAGGATCATCCACAGCACGAGGGCGACGAGTGTAGTGGAGAGGAAAAGGAGAGAGGGGACGATGCTCGGAGGAAGGTGGAGAGGTGGATGACGAGGAAGGAGAGGAGGAAGGTGGGGAGGGTGGCGTCGGTGGTGTATCAGGAAGAGTGGGACTCATCGGAGGAGGAGGTGGAGGAGGAACATGAGGCACAGAGGGAGAGGTGTCGGGAAGAATAAGGAAGGAGATATCCTCAACCGAAAAGGTCGAGGCAGTAGGACGCGGATAGTACGAACGAGACTCATCAAAAGTCACATCACGGGAAATACGTAGCCGACGACTAACAGGATCCCAACATCGATAGCCCTTGTGCTCATCACTGTAGCCAAGAAAAACACACTCCACCGACTGAGCGGTCAATTTGGTGCGTTCGCGGGGAGCTAGGAGAACATAGCACACGCACCCAAACATGCGAAGAGCAGAGTAGTCAGGAGAACGACCAGAGAGACGCTCCATAGGAATACCACCCTGCAAAGCAGCCGAAGGCTGGATATTGATGAGATAGGTGGATGCGGAGACAGCCTCAGCCCAAAAGTGGGGTGGAAGAGAGGCGGCGATCATCATCGCACGAGCCGTCTCAAGAAGGTGACGATGCTTGCGCTCAGCAACGCCATTCTGAGCGTGAGCACCAGGACAAGAGAACTGGGCGAGAGTACCCTGTTCGGCAAGAAAACCACGCAACATCTGGGAGATATACTCACCAGCCGAGTCAGCACGAAAGACACGAATGGGCGTGGAAAACTGGGTGTGTACCATGGCAGCAAATCGCTTGTATATAGGGAGAACCTCGCTGCGAGATTTCATAAAATAGAGCCAAGTGTAGCGAGAGAAGTCATCAATAAATAGAACATAGTAGCGATGACCACCTTTCGAATCGAAGGGAGCAGGACCCCATACATCAGAATGAACTAAGTCGAAAGGACGCTGAGAGACTGACTCACTCGTAGGATAAGGTAATTGAGTCTGTTTGCCAAGTCTACAACCATTACAATGTAAAGATACATCGCCAGAGACAGCCCTAAGACACCTTGATGCACTAGCGAGGACAAGCGAGAGCCACATATATGACCAAGTCGATGATGCCACTGTTGGAAGGACGCAGAGGAGGAGGCAGCAGCAAGAGCATGCGAGCTGGCGGGTGTGGTGGCAGCGGAAGGAACACAAAGCCAGTCAACCTCCCAAAGGCCCTGAGCCTCACGGCGCCGAGGGCCAGCTCCAACTAGAACCTGGGTGCGACGATCCTGAACAGAACAAGAGTCGGTATCAAGAATGACACGACAGCCAGAATCAGTAAGTTGAGCAGCGGAAAAGAGATTCATGGTAAGACGGGGAACATGAGAAACACTAGGAACAGAAAAAGATGGAGTAGAGAGAATGCCACGACTAGCAACAGGAAGAGGTGTGCCATCGGCAGTAAGAACATTGACAGGCGAATCAAGAGGGCGAAGAGAAGACAGAGCGGAAGCATCAGAAGACATGTGAAATGAAGCTCCAGAATCCAGAACCCACGGAGATGTACCTGACTGTGTAGGCGGCGGTGGCGGAGTAGCAGTAGTGGAAGCAGTCAGCGAGGCAACGGTGCCCGTCGAAGAAGAGCCAGAGGAAGCCAGCATACGCTTGAGCTGGGCAATATCCTGGGCAGTGAAGGACTGTGCAGACGGAGGCGCACGAACCGCAGGAGAGGAGCGACCCATGTCACGCTGCTTCTTGAAACAATCAGACTCTGGGTGGCCCGGCTTCTTGCAGTAGTCGCAGAACATGTGAGAGCGCCGACCCCCCCCCCTGCAGAGGGCCGCCCGCCCACCCCCCGTGAAGGAGTGGGTAGCAGCGGTGGAACAGACGACACCGGAGCACGGGCAGCAAGCACAGTGGGAACCACAAGCAGTCCAGCAGAACGGAGTCGAGTCTCCTCAGCGCGAAGCTCTGCAAGTACCTCTGAGATGGGAACACGTCGACCACGGGCAAGCAAGTGTGCACGCCGAGGCTCAAACTCGGAACGCAGGCGAGACAAGAACTCATGGACACGCTGAAACTCCAAGTCTGACCTCACTGTCTGGCAGCATCGACAAGTACCGCAAACAACAGTCCTCAGAGAGTCAAGCTGACGCCAGATGGCAGAGCACTGTGTGTAGAACTCATCAACAGTAGAGTCACCCTGCTGAAGATCATGCTCCTGACGCACCACAGACAGGTAGAGAGCATCACCAGAGGGCTGATAGCGCTGACAAAGATAAGTCCACATCGCAGCAGTAGTGCCCAATCCCATAAACTCAGAAGCAAACTGAGGTAGAACACTAGCAGTGAGGACAGCAGCAGCACGAGCATCATCATTGCACCACTGAGTGTAAACAGACAGAGCATCCCGATAAATAGAGAGAGACTCCGAGTAATTCGATACCTGCTGGTCATAGGCTTCAACTGCAAGATCATCAGCATCCTTGGCGGCAGCACGATCAGCCTCAGAAGCATCAGCGGCAAGAGCGGGTGGCACCGGTGGAGTAGGAGCCACAGGAGCAACGGGGCACGGCGGACAGGAGACCTCGCCAGAGAGAACGCCCCACAACAGGAGGCCGCGCATGTGGATGCGCATAAAGCCCACAAACTCGGCGTAGTTGGTGCCATCAAAGATCACAGAGCACCGAGGAACAGCAACATAGCCCGAAGAGGACATCGCGGGCTCTCTGTTTTTTTTTTTTTTTTTTTGAAGTCAACTATGAGAGAGAATATAGATCGGGCTCGTGCTCACCAGCCCAAGCTCCCGAGCTCGTGATGATGGAGACGAAGAAGCCGGCGGTGACTAGAGGACGGCGGAGACCACGGCGGCCGGCGGTGGCTAGAGGACGGCGGCCGAGCTCGCTGGTGCAGAACCGAGCTCGGGCTCGAGCTCGCGGAAGCAGCCGCGGTGGGCAAGGAGGAGCAGCGGCCGGTGGCGGCGTGGAGGAGCCGCGGTGGACCGAGCTCCGACCGAGCCGCGGTGGAGGAGCAGCGGCCGGCGACGGAACCGAGCTCGCGGGTGCCAGGCCGGTGAAGGGCGAGCTCGCGGGTGCGGCTCCGGCGGCTGCAGGCCGTTTGGGAACGGCGGCGGCCGGGTGCAGCTCCGGCGACAGCAGGCCGGTGGAGGACGGCGGCGGCCGGACGGTGGCAGGCCGGACAAGGACGGCGGTGGCCGGAAACGGCGGCTGGCCGGAACGACAGGAGTTGCTACGTGCAGGGGAGAGAGCTAAACCTGGGGCTCTGATACCATGTCAGGAAATGAGCAACTGTATTTTCGGGGGGCCAGAGGCCAGTACTTATACATGTGTGTCATGAACAGTAAACATATACATCTAACACCAAAATCACCTCCAATGTTATCACCACCACGAAAGACACCACTAAGCCACCTTTCAATTACAAGTTGCTCCTCTCCCTTGGTCGCAGCTATTCCACGGCTGCTTCTCGCACGTACACAGCTGCACACGCAGCCGTCCCGATACGCCGTGCCGCTGCTGGACCTCGCCACCTCGCTGGCAACCACACCATCGCCGCCTCGCCGGCGACTACACCACCGCCGCCGCCGAAAGCCAACGCTCTGATACCATGTTAAACCGAGTGAAGCTCACCTCGTTGGTCACCATTGTGACTGGCGGCTGAGTGGTTCTGCTGTGTTCGAATTAGATCTAGCAGGTAGCGTACTCCTTCTCCCTTATAGCTTCACTTACACACATGGGCCTGGCCCATATAATGGTTCAACAAAGATCATCCTACACCAACAAGTAAGAGTATCATTCCCACAAGGAGTTGAAGTGATGGTTGTTTTCCTATTGTAGACGTTTATCGTCGAGTGCCTGCAAGTTATCTTCGGTACTAAGCAAAGTATGTCGTTGTCGGGGTTTCATAACCAGATAGTGAAATTATATGTTGGTAGGCCTTGTGACCATGGTGGTATGGGCTAACAGTTTCAGAAACATAAGAATGTATATAGTTTTGGGCCCCGGGACCATCTCCAGTAAAAATCCTACGCATGTGTTGGATCAGACTTCACCTGGCAGAAGCAGAGTAGCCGCAGCTTCACTTGGCGTTTCTCCAAGTGTTGGATCAGACTTCACCTGCCCAATATTATCTTGCTGAACCTCACTGCGCAGGGTATCTTCATTCCCCCGAGTTGTTGTACTAAACCAAACAACAAATTCAGCTAATATCAATGATATATCTTTTTTAGATGTTATAATGAAGTTGGAAGAAAACTGGTCTGAATCTACCTACATATGCACATGCGGGATCATAGTCGTTTTACTAATTGGCTCAGAGTTTCAATAGCAAGTTAACGCGTAGTTTGCTTTGAAATAAGCATATACCTTGGTTCATCAGCCTCCAACTCCAAGAAGTATCTGTAAACGGCAAGATTGTACCAAAGGAAGGCAACCAAGGCCGGCATCAGTAGCAAATGGCACAAGACGGAGAGGATGTCGGATAATAACATGATCGCGGGAGAAATTGGCATCCCAATCACGACAAGAACGGGCAGTAACTTTTGCACCTGCTCTCGGAGGAGAACTCCTTGCACGGGTAGCTGCGTGGCAAAGTATACCCACACGCCAACATGGATCCAGCCAAAATACGAGAGGATGAAAATGATGCCCAGCTCGTCAGTCACGGCCGCTAGATAGATGACCATCGCCATGAACAATGTCCAGACCAGCACCGCAATGGGTGCTCCAATGTAAATTCTGCAGTTCAGTTCTTGGGCACTGTCCTTGGCGTTGAAGGAGGGGCTAGGCATCGCGTGGATAGCCGGCTCGTCGTCCTTGAGCAGGCGGTGCACGGCCAGAGAGTGGCCCAGGTTTGCAGCAGCCCAGACCGTGCTGAAGAGGAGGACGAAGGTGGCAGTGGCTGATCCTATCGCCGTAGCGGAAAAGAAGGCGAGCAGGGGGCCGTAGGAGAGCTGGAAGCAGTAGGCGAAGAACCACCGACCCCGTAGATGCACACGAGGAAGAAGAAGACGTATGAGCAGATGCTGACCGACATGATCCACACTTGGGACATTGGGTGTCCGTGGAAGCACACCAGCAGTAAGGTAGGAACGGCCACCGCCGCCATGAGAACCAACACTATGGCGCGCAGACTCCAAGGTCCAGCGGGTGAAGCCGGCCTATTTTCTTCTTTTCCGGCGGCACCATTGTCGGAGGCAGGAGAATCAGCCGTGGGAAGCAGCGGGTGACGTCGGCCCTTTCTCTTCGACTCCGGCGCAGAGGCGATCCTATTTACCGCCGCGTTTAACGGGAGCAAAAATTTCGTCCGCTGACCCCCTGTGATTATTTCGGCCCGGCCTATTTTAAGTTTGCTGATGGTTCCACTGGTTCTCTGCTGTTTCGTCTGGTTTCTGAACGAAGTTACAGAGTTTGCAGTGGTTCAGCGACAAGCCGAGACACCTTGTAAAAGCTACGTGGTGATTAAGAACAAGACTAGCTACATGGCATTTGCCCTGAAAAAAACTTACGTGCCAATGTGCAGTTTTGTTCCTCCTAAAAGGATAAGTAACTTGCAGCTTTGCTAAGAGAGCTACGTGATGTAGTGGCATTTGAGTGCCCATGGACAAACAATGTACTTCCGATCGAAAATGGTTGGCACATATTTGTTTAAATACCGATGTATCCACAAAAAAATGTCTATTATACTATGAGAGGGTCCACAATTTTTTGGAATATTGTTTGATTTGTCTCGAATCCTTGAAAATTTCTTTTCCAAACCCATTGAAAGTTTGATGAATCTTGTATATTGATTGATTGATACGGCCGGACTTACATTGTTTATATAGAAGAGTAGACAACCGACATAGGCTAGCCTAACTTGGACTACAAGTCTAATTAGAGTCCTAATCGTATAATCGAACCTAACGTGATATACTCCAACACCCCGCCGCAGTCGGATCGGTAGCGACGCGGACAAATGGAGCGTCGCGGACGGTCTGACTAGAGCACAAGCCGAAGTCGTGAACTGGAGAGGGAGCCGAGGTGATAGCCCTTAATGCCGATGTCGATGTAGCCGAGTCGTGGGCATTGTAGTCGTGGTCGATGTTGCCGTTGTTTAGGAAGTTGAGGTAGACGTTTGCTGGAGTTGATGTAGACGAGGCGGCACACCTTGCCGAGCTTGCCATACTCGGGGACGCGTCGGGGACGAAGGCACGCGCCGGTGTTGCCAATATCGGACATGCGAAGACAGGGACCACCATGAACCTTGCGCGCCAGAGCCGGATGAAGAAGTAGAGAAGATCTCCGTGGTCGGCGGCGCGTAGCGCAGATTTTCCATCGTTTTGTTGTCGGAGTAGACAAATAAGGTTGAATTTTTTTGTATAAAATAAAATAGACTGCAACTCTGGCGGCTCAGTTGCGGTGGACGAAGACGGCGTGGTGGTACTTGTTGAAGAAGTTTGTTGGTGTAGTAGTTGTCGGCGAGGTAGAAGATGCCGAGGCGTTGTTGGCGTAGAATTTGTCGGCGATGATGACCACGAGCATTGTTGGTGCAGCCCTTGTGATGACGGCGAGGCGCGTACTTGGGGACGCGTTTGTCCTGGTTGATGTTGTCGAAGATGATCCGGCGTGGTGGCGACGAGCGGAGGTTGCAGCCGGCGACGACGTGTGGGGCGCCGTGTACGGTGTCCTTCACACGGTCGATGACGAGTAGTTGCCGGAGAGGAGTCGACGACGTGTTGGTGTAGAGACGCATGAGGACGACAGGTGGCGGGCGACGCAATCCGATCTATGATCGGCGAAAAAAGAAGAAACGCCGGTCAAGCGGCCGACGAGAAAATTTCGACGACGAAAGATCTAATCTAATTGCGCAGCCCCCGCGGAGATGAATCTCACAGGGGGCGGCGCGGCGGAAGCGTTTAGTGACTAAACCCTAATCTGCGGAGCGAACCGCTCTGATACCATGAAAGTTTGATGAATCTTGTATATTGATTGATTGATATGGCCGAACTTACATTGTTTATATAGAAGAGTAGACAACCGACATAGGCTAGCTTAACTTGGACTACAAGTCTAATTAGAGTCCTAATCGTATAATCTAACCTAACGTGATATACTCCAACACCCATGAACATTTAGTCGAACCACCGTGAATATTTTTCAAATCCGGTGAATGTCTATGAACATATTTTTAACGAGTTAACATTTTTAAACCTCCATAAAGATATTTTTAAACCCATTAATTTTTTACGAACCACCATGAATTTTTTCGAAGCCATGATTTTTTTTGTAATTTGTGAACGTATTGTTTTGAACGTGTTAACATTTTCTCAACCCAACGAAGATTTTTCAAATACATGAACATTTTCAAACCCCGTCAATAAGGTTTTCCGAATCCATCAACATATATTTTTAACCAATATTTTTAAAAGCTTGCGAACATGTTTTTGAATCCGTAAAATATACCCTTTTTAGAACCCGTGATCATTTTTGAAAGTTGTGTGCATTTGCGAAAGAATCGTGGTATGAAATAAAAAAAATCTTCATACATTTGCTAACAAATGTTTATGTATTTTACTCCCTCCGTATACAAAAGTATGTCTCAACTTTGGCCTAAGTTAGGACAAAATTGAGACATCCTTTTGTGAACGGAGTGAGTATAAATTATATTTACATGACTATAGGGAACTCCTAAAACGCTAAGAGCTTGTTTGGCACCCATCATTTCATTTCAACTGACATAAATGAAATGATGTCATCATTTTATGTTATTTTATTTTATTTGGAAAGTGGAATGACATGGTTAAAGATAGGAATTGAGATAATAATGTATACAATAGTCATTTGCTGGAATTTAAATGGACTGACATGCTCAATTCCATGCACACCAAACAGGTTAGATCTGGAATCAGAAAGGAATTAGATGATTTCGGACTTCCTCTCGCTCCTGAGCTCTGCTCCGCTCCGATGAGCCGCGCTTGAGCGCTCCCCGCCGCTGGCCACTCCGGCCCCGGCGTCCAAGCCCTCCCTCCACGCTGTCGGCTACTCCGGCCGCCGGCGTCCCTCTTCGCCGTGTGCTCTCTGAGCGCAGGCGTCTGTCTCCGGTAGCTTCTAGGCTTTCTTCTCCTTTCAGATCTGAAGGATGGCGTCTCCGAGTTCGTCCTCAGGCTCGAATTCCTCGGCCTATCGCCAGCGAGTCTCTGGGCTGGGCCTCTCTCCGGAGCGTCCGAGGTCGGCTTCCCCGAACTCGGTTCAGGCGGCGCCGGTGCGGGTGTAGGAGCAACAACGCGTGGACGTGCACAGAAGGCTGGCATGGGTCCAGCCGAAACCGTCTCGCAAATCGCTATGGCGTCGCCGGAGGGCGACGCGGCTGCAGCTGGAGGTGGCGGGTCCCTCAAGGCCGGCGCCGAGGCAGGTTTCGCCGGAGATGGATGGGCTGTGCTTCCGTTGCCTCCGTCCGGGACACCCCAAGTTCGAGTGCATCAACGACGTGGTGTGCATTAGATGCGGCGAAGAGGGACACGGCTCTGGCGGGTGCACGCGCCCGCGAAGTCCCAGGTCAGAACTCACGTGCTGTTAAAAGAGCGACTGATTGATACCTTACCTGCCTTACCTCACTGTGAAGCTAAAGGGTATCATACCATGGGGATTACGAAATAACGAAAAAGGAGATGCGCCGTGAGGCGCTGGCGAAGGTGGCACGTCGATGTGCGCAAGGCGGCGCGCCGCTACAGGGAGTTCGCCAAGTGCCCACTCTGCAGCAGCTGGGGGCGACCAGAGGCTCGCCTGCACCGGTTCCGGCAGGTGCTGCGCGTGTGACTCCAGCGCCTCCGAGGGGAGGTCAAGCCTGGGCGGCGCAAGGGCCGATGAGGCCGGGGCCAGGCAGTGCGGGGCCAGTCCCGGTGCCCGCGGAAGCTCGCCCGCATCTCGCCAGCGCCATGGAAGGTCTGTCAGCGGAGGAAGTGGAATTCCCGCTTTGCGTGGTTCGCCGCTCCTCAGGCATGATAGACCTTGAACGGCGGCTACAGTTCGCGATGGTGGCTTACGTAGGTGGTGCTCGGCCGCCGGTCTCGTGTGCTCAGGTGCAGGCGGCCATCTGCGCCAAGTTCAAGGTCTCTTGTGCAGCGTTCTCGGTGCACACCTACAGGCCAGAGGACTTTCTGGTCGTGTTCTCCTCGGCGGAACTGCGGAACAAGGTGGCGGCTTTGCCGAATCTGCCTCACGGAGGGTTCGTCCTCTTCTTCCGCCGCTGGAATCGGCAAGCGCAGGCATCAAGGGTGGGCATGCGTTCGAAGGTCAAGCTGGTGCTGGAGGGGATTCCTCCCATGCTTGGGACCGGAGTGTGGCGGCGGAGCTTGTTGGATCGGCATGCGCGGTGGACTCGGTGGCGCCGGAGACGGCATCGCGTGAAGATCTGGCGACGTTCAAGTTGTCTGCTTGGACGTTAGATCTAGAGGCAATTCCGGTGGCGCGCACGCTTGTGGTGCCTGAGCCGCCAGAGACGGGGGAGGAGACGCCGTCGCCGGCTCGGGAGTTTTCCGATGAGTCTCGTTCGACGGCGCCAGTGCGGGTACCATCAGAGCTGGGTACGCTGCGCTACAAGGTCCTCATCCACGTGGACTCGGTGGAGGAAGATGAAGCGGTGGAGGAGGCGTAGGTTTTCCACGGCACGCCGGACAGTGATCGGAGTGGTTTGCCCGGAGCTGGTTCCGGCGGAGGGTTCGGTGGCGGCGGCAGCAGGACGGTGCGCAGCTTACCATGGCAGCTCGGCATCCGGACCGCAGAGGTAGGGCCTCCCCAAGGGGCCAGCAGGGCAGGTCTAGACAGTTGTCCTACTGTCAGGCCGCTGCCTCGCCAGGCGCTTGGCGGCTTCCGCCAATGGACGGCCACAGCATCAGGCGTGCGAATCGGCCAATTCAAACTGGTCAAAAGCTGATCACTTATGTGCCACGTGGCAAGAAGTGGGTGGAGAAGTTGGCCGACAGGAGTGCTTTACAGGGCCGCTCCATGCCAACGCCTACTGATCGGATCAGGGAGACAGACAATCCTGCCTCGTTTGATAAAGAAGGGGAAGGTACGACTGCAGCTTTGTTGGAAGAGGATCCCGAGGAAGATGGCGTGGTGGACGGTCTTGCCTTGGAGAAGGGGTCGGATCTGAGTCTGGGCTCCGCGGAGGTGGGGCCAAGAGCGGAGGTGGCCCCGCAGGTGTCGGAAGAGCAGTTCTTCACCGTCTCGCTGGCCGGGGAAGACAGCCCTGGTAGGACCAGTGGAAGCCCAAGTAAGGAGCAGGCAGTTGGTAGTACGGAGGCGCTTGTTGGGCCAGAGGTTATGGGCCTAGCTGATGGTAGGGTGGCGGCCGTGGGCGACACCTTCAGCAACCAGGGCACGATGACTCGGGGCAGGCCCAGGAAGATGGACTGTTTCAAGTCCAGATAGTAGAGCAGACAGTCGAGACAGAACACATGAAGCCTCAACAGGTGCTGGCAATGGCGCGGATGCGCTCCTTCTGCGCCACCATCCTCAAGAAGCTGGCTCCCCCTTTGCTTCGTGAAGTGGAAAGGACCGCTCCGCTCCGCCCTGAAGCCGAGCCGTTCACGCCGCGGCGCACTCGCTCGACGGCGGCGGCGCCGCCGGTACCTTCGCCGGCTCCTACGCCCAGAAAGCGCGCGACGGCCGCGGAATCGGCACTCCTCAAAGCGCTGGGGATCACGCCGGCGGAGATGCAAGTGGAGGAGACGGCGGTGCAGGAACTCAAGCAGCTGTTTGATTCCCCCCTGCGCGAGAAGCAATTGCGGGTGATTGCGGCGCTATTTGGCAAGGTGATGCCCCTGTGCAACGGGATGCAAGCGGCGGATCAGGTCCAGGTGGAAATCAGCGCACATTAGGTGCCTGATCGTGGTGTGGTGTTTTCACATAGTTTCCTATGGATTTATTCCTAGAAATTCTGATTTGGAATGTGCGGGGACTGAATGACCCGGTGAAGAGAGATGCCCTACGCCTGTTCCTGGAGTCTATCCATGCGAACCTGGTGTGCTTCCAGGAAACCAAACTTGATGTAATCGACGCTTTCACTGTAATGCAATATTGTGGACCATCGTTTGATGGTTTTGCTTAACTGCCTGCGTCGGAAACAAGAGGCGGAATCTTGTTGGCTTGGGATTCTTCGGTGGTGAACGTGTCTAACATTAGCTTGGACTCCTTCTCCCTCAATGGGGAGGTCTGTACTTGCGACAACAACAGGAGGTGGTGGATTACGGTGGTGTATGGGCCGCAGAGCTACGACGCGAAGGTCGAGTTCATGGAGGAATTGGCGGAGCGACGTTTACTCTGCCCTGGCCCATGGCTAGTTGTGGGAGATTTCAACATGATCTTGCGAGCTGAGGACAAGAACAACACAAATTTGGACAGAAGAACCATGGCAAAATTCAGAGAATTTGTCAATAGGCAGAACCTCAAAGAGTTGTACATGCATGGGAGGCGCTATACATGGAGCAATGGGCGAGCTTCGCCCACGATGACGAGGATTGACAGGGCACTGGCCTCGGTGGATTGGGATCTGCTGTTCCCAGACAGCTCTCTCCTGGCGCTATCTTCCTCGGTGTCGGACCACGCACCACTGCATCTTGCGCTGAACAATGGAGTTAGACCCAAAAAGCGGTTCAGATTTGAGATGTTCTGGCTGAGCTTGCCCGGCTTTTTGGAGGAAGTTCAAGAGGGATGGCAGTGCGGTAATCACATCGTAGACCCGTTCAAACGCCTAGATGCGCTGTTTCAAAACACAGCAGCACACTTGCAGGCCTGGGGACAGAAGAAATTAGGCAATATCAAGCTGCTGATTGCGATTGCTAACCTGGTGATACAGCGGTTGGAGGTCGCTCAGGAATCACGCGAACTCACGTTAGCGGAATGGTGGCTGAAAAGATCGCTGAAACTGCAACTGCTAGGACTGTCGTCGCTTGAGCGAACGATAGCACGGCAGCGATCTAGGGTCAGGTGGCTGAAGGATGGTGACGCAAACACCAAGCTGTTCCATGCGGTGGCCAATGGAAGAAAGGCGCGGAACTTTATCCCGTCTGTCAAGAGAGGGGAGGTGATAGTAACAGACCAAGCACAAAAGGAGTTGGTCTTTTTCGAGGCTTTCAGAGACTTGCTCGGTAAGCTGGAAACACGGGAGTACACACTGGACTTGGAAGCTATTGGTCTTCAGACGGTGGAGTTGAATGACCTGGGAGAAATATTTTCGGAAGAAGAAGTTTGGGGTGTGATCAAAGAGATGCCGGTGGATAGGCTTTACAGTAGTATTCATTCGGAAGCGTTTCATTACTGGCTCTGCTTCGTCCAGTTTGTATCCGCGTGATGTCTGTTCGTGATAGTTTAGTGGTGACTGGAATCTTCCGTCTTTAGCTACAGCATGTAAATTTACCTCATAGTAGAATATTGCCGTTGTGAGTTGTGATGACAATTTGTGGATAATGGAGAGGATCAAGTCACTGTATGTTGAGTTTGGCGTCATTGGTCCTGTAGAAATTCAGGAGATGACCTTAATTAGCCAAACTGCTCTACTCTGTCGGACCAGCAAGTGATTGACACTATCTTTCTGCTCTTCCTTTTTAGGTATTTACATCATCAACCTTGGAAAGACCTGGGAGAAGCTTCAGATGGCTGCCAGGGTCATTATTGCCATTGAGAACCCTCAGGACATCATTGTGCAGTCTGCTAGGCCATATGGCCAGAGGGCTGTCCTCAAGTTTTCACAGTACACTGGTGCTAACGCCATTGCTGGTAGGCACACTCCTGGTACATTCACCAACCAGATGCAGACATCATTCAGTGAGCCACGCCTTCTTGTCCTGACTGACCCCAGGACTGACCATCAGGTAAAATTTTGCAACTGTTTACTATATTCTGTTCAGTTGGTCAAATGGGGGCATTTGTGAATTAATTCCGTTTGACTGTGTCCAGCCCATCAAGGAGTCTGCACTTGGAAACATTCCCATCATGGCCTTCTGCGACACTGACTCTCCTATGCGTTTGACTGTGTCCAGCCCGAAGATCCGAGGCGGCGGCGGCGAGGTGGAGGCCATGGGCGGCGCGATGCCGCTAGTGGCTGGCTGCGGCGCGATGCCACTAGAGGAAGAGATGGCGTCAAGAGGAGGCTGGCGGCGCGAGGAGAAGGTTGGTGGCGTGATGTCGCTGACGGCCGGTTGCTGTGTGATGCCGCTAGATGGAGGCGGCGTGGTGATCGGCGTCGAGAAGGCGTCGTCCACGTCAAGAGGAGACTGCTGCGTGCCCCAGGATGGCGTGGTGAGCGGCGCTGCGATGGCGTCGTCCACGTCGAGGGGAGGCTGCTGCGTGCTGCTGCGTGTGACAAGACGACATGGTGACCGGCGCTGCGACGGCGTTGTCCATGTCGAGGGGTGGCCGCTGTGTGCGGCAAGAAGGCATGGTAATCGACGCTGCGCGGCAAGTGGCTGCGGGTGATCCGCAACGAGATATGATATCAAGATTAGGGGGTGATTGTTAGCACTAATCTCGATATCTTTTGTATCTGCATATTTGGTTTCAGTCATGCATGTAGCTTAGCTTAGAGAGATGTTGGCCGGTGAAGCTTCTGTGCGCAAAATGGTGAGATGCCAAGCTGACGGTGGCAAGGCGTGATGCTGTACTGTGCGATGCAGCACTTGCGTGGAGGAAGGATAAGGCCTACATGCTCAGCCGAGTGATTCGGTCGTAGTTTGTTAGTGCATGAGGACGTGTGGTTAGTGCCCGCCGAGTTAGTGTGTGCGTGCTGTTAGTGGCCGAGTGTGGCTGCAGGGGTGTGCGTGTGTGCCTATTTAAGGCCTTGTAAAGCATGTTTGTTTAACAACAAGAGAGAGCAGAAAATTTGTGGCTGTGTGACACGGCGCAAGGCCAAAACTCCCGTGTCTCCTTGTTCATGTGTGAGCTGCGACAGACAGCCCAGGGTAGAAGAAAGGGAGCTGCCTTTGGCAGCTCCTACATGCGTTATGTCGATATCGGCATTCCTGCCAACAAGGGGAAGCAGAGCATTGGTTGCCTATACTGGCTGCTCGCTAGGATGGTTCTGCAGATGCGGGGTACAATTCTTCCAGGACGCAAGTGGGAAATCATGGTTAGCATTCTCATCCGACTCAGAACATTGTCAATGTTTGATTATGGAACTAATACAACACTTTCTTCATCTAATTGCTCCTTGATCTTTTGTCTCTTTTGTAGGTTGATCTGTTCTTCTACAGGGACCCAGAGGAAGCAAAGGATCTAGAGGAAGAAGATGCTCTGGCTGCCCCTGAGTACGCTGCAGTTGCTGAATATGCTGCACCAACTGGAGACACCTGGGGTGCTGAGTGGCCAGGAGCTGTAGCTCCCCCTGCTGCTGTTGAAGGGCAAGCTGGGGCTGACTGGACTGCTGCAGGTTTGATGCTCTTATTTCCTTTTAAGCCTAATTAGATTAGAGCTGAATGCAAACCAAATAAAAACCAACGTTAGGTTCGGCAAGCATGTAGTTAGTCTTTCATGGGTTTTATTCTCCCTAATTTCAATGCCATGTTATGTCATGTGCCTAGCTGAAAGCCTTAAGGTTGGGTATGAGCATGTAGCTGCTGTACATTTGAAGTCAGGCTGCCCTCTTGAATTCATTTGAAAATAACCTGTACCTCAATTTAATCCTCCAGTAGTAAATTTCCATGGTAAAGTTTGTCAACATATGTTTGGTTTCTCCTTTGTAGACCTTTCACCAAATTGTTATTCTGCAAGTTTGTTTTCCATTTTAGCATCTGCAAGATATCCACTTAAAGTTTTGTCAACCTTGGCTTTTGTTTGATTGAACCTGAAATGTTCAAAATGTGCTCAAGTTGCTATTTTGAATGGCAGCTCCCGTGGCTGCTGAAGGTGGATGGGATGCAGTTGCGCCCCCTGCTGCCACTGGCTGGGAACAAGGCAGCGCGCCGGCACCAGCAGCAGCACCCACTCCGAACTGGGAGTGAAAGAGGAACCCATGATTTTTATGGGTCGGGAAGGCTGAGTTATTTGCTGTCAGGAATCTGTTGGTAAAAAACTTGAGCATTCGGGAACCTTGGACCCGTCTCTCCCCCGCTACAGTAAAAGGAGAGGAACTTTTTCTCGTCGCCGTTTGATCCAGCTCGCCGGCGTCGATCTGCGGGTTTCCCCTCCCTCCGCCGGCCGCTCCGGCGGCGGGAGGGTGGGGAAAGCCCAGATCTTGCCTGTATATAGTCTAGGGTTAAGTGGCTTGCCTGCCGGCGGCGTCTGGGAGAGGATGGCGTGGTCGGCGCGGCGTTTTGTGGAGGCGGAGATCCTCTCCGGTGGTGGTGCTTCACGGAGCGCGACCATGGATTTGCCTCCCCCGGGGTGCTCGCAGCTACTTAGAGTTGTGCTGTACTCCTTCCCCGTTCCGGAGCTCGTGGTGCGGCGTCTCCGGCTTGAAGATCTCGATGGTGAAGGTGATGGCGACGGATTCGAGGACGACGACGACGATGGGAGGTGGAGGCTCTTTCGAGCCGAGTTCTCTCGACCTCCCGTCCGCCTGGGGACTCTCTCCGATCCAAGGTTGCTGAGGAGGAGCGGCGGTGGCGCGCCGTGGTACGTCTTCTTCGCCAACGGCGGCCTCGACGACTTGCAGGACTTATGTGTATTTTTCTTTAATCTTTGGGTGTTTCTGTAAGTTTCCGGTGCTTTCACTGGATCTATCTCGCAAAAAAAAAAAGGAATCTGTTGGTAGACACCGTTTAAGTAGATTTAATTTTTACAGTATTGAGTTTATGTTTGGTGCAAAACGATTTTGTCTTGTTGACTCTGCTGGGTCTGAGATTTGGCTCCAGCTTTATGTTACTGCTCATGGATAGCTTTATTTGAAGTTCATTTTGCTAGCAAGTGTGTCGTGGAACAAATTGGTGAGATTCACTTGTCTAGTGAGTAATGTTGAACCTCTGGTTATCTGATTTGGTCTATGTTCTTGTTTACTTCGTTTTCTGATATAGTATCTCTAATAATTTGGACCTAAGCGGCTAAGCCTACCATGTTTTTCTTTGAGGAAAAAAAATGCGATACAGAGCATGCTGCTTGTACCAATCACACTTCACTGTCCCTGATTCATGTCCCTTTTTGTTTTTTGGAAACTTATAGCATAGAATTCCAAGGATTGGTTCTCCTGTGAGGCAATGGAAAATCTGGTAGGTATAATAGTATATCTATCGGCCATGTGTTTTTTTTGGAATTTGTTCATGAGTCACGTTAAGTTTTACAAAAAAAAAGCGCACCCACTGGCTTCTTCACTGCAGTTTGGTTCCAGTTGGTGAAGCATATGCCGTAGTTCCTCTTTCTTCAGAGTGAGCTCAATCATAATTTCCTAACAAATTGTGTACGATGGGTGTTCTTTTAACGTTGTATTCGCATGCTCCTAAATTTATGGCATGGATAAAACTAAACTAAAATGTACTCTGGCAAAGAGATGTTATATTTTTAGTAGTTCAATAAGGTATAGAGGAAAATGTTTTACGAAGAGATGTTCCCTTAGTTAAGACAAAGAACTTATCTTTTCATCTATCTCTTCTCCAAATCAGCAATCATCCTAGTAGTATTGCTAAGATAAAACCATTATACATGGGTAACGCCTCCACGAACGCATGCTAGCAAGGTGTTGCCCCGCAAGATGATGAACATGTGTAGTCTGCCTGCGTCCTTGCGGCACATACCTACTCCCTGCACTTATTGCTGCAAATACACTTTTCCCTACAAAAACTAGACCAATGGAAAAAGGAGCTCTATGACATTTTATTAAGAAAAATGGTGCAACATCACTGAAATTGCATGTATGAGTGGGTGAGAAGGTACTGCCCCTCCCATCAGGCCATCACTAGGCCCAGTCCGGCCGGCCCACATATCAGTGTCCCCAACTTCACCATGGCTAGGTCAAGGGATCCCACTATCCCAGTCCAGGTTATTAGTCACGCACTTCCCTTTTCCATGTCGTTATTATTTACTACCAACGCCACATCACGTTTCCCGAATAATCAAATATTGCACTTGCACTGGCACATGTAAACTTTGCACCAGTAAGAACTGCTGTGCGCTGCCGCATCGGCATTGCTCACAGCAGTGCCCTGAGCCGGTCGCCCTCGGTCTGGACACGGTCCCGGGTGATGGCTGCGACGCTGGGGCAGCCACAGAGCGCCATGGCCAGCTCAAGCTCCCTGTTCAGCATCTCGAGCACGTGCTTCGCCCCCGCCTCGCCCCTCGCCGCCAGCCCGAACACCACCGGCCTCCCCACCTGCAACGCAACCACACGGCGCATGAGCACGTGGCATACAGCCAGCGGCTGAACAGCAGAAGACGTACCATGACTGCTCGCGCACCAAGTGCCAGCGCCTTGAGCACGTCGGTTCCCCGCCGGACTCCGCCGTCCACCAGCACGGGGATGGCCCCGGCCACCGCCTTTACTACCTGCACACACACAAACACATGATGGATCCGATCGAGAATGTACTTCTGAAAACGGGAAGAGTTTTATTGCTGCCTACAACGACTGATGCACGCTGTTTAATTTTCAGAACGTGGTATGTAATCGATCTACTTGCTAGTACAACCCCGCTGAATCGGTTCGGTAATACCTCCTCCAGCGCGGATATGGTGGCGGGTGCATAGTCGAGCTGCCTCGCGCCGTGGTTGGACACGATCACGCCGGCCACCCCAGCCTCCACTGCTTTCCTGGCTGTTCGTTCCCCACCAGCGTTCAGCATTTCTCGTCAGAAAAGATGATTAAAAGTTCTCAAAAAAACATTGATGCAGCAATTTTATCCTCTGATTGCATAGAAGATGTTGCCGACTTACCGTCCTCGGCGGTGACGATGCCCTTCAGTAGAATGGGCAGGCTGGTTATGGATTTCAGCCACTCCACGTCCTGCACAAAGGTTAGTGGTCCACAACGGTTATTGGAGACAGAGTCAGAATTCACGTTCCAACTTCCAATATACTCCTGCAGGATTGTCTCCATATTTTCACTTTTCAGACATCAGTGCAGTAATGGGGACTCTTGCCAAGTACTGGAGCAATTCAAGGTTACTGTCTCCCTCTATATACATGGTGGGTAGGCCTGCGTTTACATCAGCATGTTCTACCCAGAGTGAACTCTGTTCCTGCCAGAGGGCTTTGAATGAACCTCCTGATGGCCGATGCAGAGTTACAGACATTGTCCTTGAAACTACTGTTGAATATGTACTTAAGGACTAGACGTAGGAGCACACAGTGGCGGACCCAGAAATTTTGGTTTGCTGGGGCGAACATTCGCGGACAAAAACTTTTAGCACAAAAATGCATGTACTAGATAAAAAAAGCATAAAATCGATGGTCCTCGAAATATTCAATTGTCGTGATCAATGAAAACAGCTACCAATAACGTGAATAGACAAACAAAAAACTTAGAACCAACAAACATGGACTTTTGTGCGTGAACGCCCATTTGCAGCCATAATAATAACCCCCGAGAGGCCAAGTTATAGCATGGCCATGTGAATCAAAAAAATATGAATATAAATCTATGCATAATTGTAAAAACAGTAGGCTAGATTGCATCACATTAAGTTGTAGTAGGAGTAGATGTAGCACAAACTTGGCTGGACGATCTTTCTATAATTTAATCGCCGAGAGGTCGAGCAGCAGGGTGAGGCGGTGAGGTTGAACGGCAAGGCGGCAGTAGGGATAGATGGAAGGGAAAATTTCGGAGCGATCGAAGTCTATTGGTTGAACGAACAAAGCACTCGACCAAATTGTGGAGCTACTGCTGCTATAGTGGGCCTCATTTGGTGAAAGTATAGGGCCATTTTCCTCCCATGCCCCTTTCATTTTACTGTTTGTGCTGCATAGTCAATTTGCTCATTTATCAACCTGGGGCTGCACAACGATGGATACTAGCACTGCCGTCGGCGACCTGGGAGGTCGGCCCAGCTTGCCCCAGTGCTGGGTCCGCCACTGGGAGCACATGCTGTAGGATCTACAACTTAATTTGCATAAAGGTGCCAATGTTGTTGTACCTTCCATGATAAAGACGGGTCCAGCGTATCGCGTGCATATTTCTCAAGCTTCGAGCCGTCTGTCTGCATACCAGAAAGATGAGTCCGTATTTGAGTCTTTCAGAAAGAAAAATGAGTTCATGTAGCATCATAAACTATTATGTCGATCTTTGTCCAGCACAAACAAAATCAAATATACTCTAGACAGGATATTCTTCAAGCAAACATTGACTCACAGTATCAAGATCATCTATTTTCATTAAACCTTCGAGGTTTTCATTCGGAGGAGCAACCATCCTGCATGAACAATGAGACCAGCAAATCAAACATCAGAATTCTGCACACTAGTGATTGTTTTAAGAGCCATATAAATATGTTTTGGGTATATAATTTCTGGCATGAGATATCTGTATGCTTACCAAATTTTAACCTTACTGGATCGATTATACTATCATTGTATTGAGATGGTACTAAAAGAACACCAGATTCACTTCAAGAGGGAAATTCCAGTATAGTTATTTTGGTGGATTCAAACTATAACAATGCAGATTGATCATGGATATGCTTGAGCCATTAATACTTTATGCAAGCATAAAGTTCTAGAACAAAAATAACTCTTACTTATTTCTAATATCAGCTTCACGCCGACCGAGCACAGGAGTGTCAACTGTCAGAACAATTGCCTTGAATCCATGACTCTCTGCCCGTCTTACCAATGTTGCCGAAACATCTCTTTTCTTAAAGACCTATTTTATATGAAAATATTAATCAGAGATCACATTATCCCAAAATGAATTTTATCTGGAGCCTGAAGTCTAGATTTCATACACATAACTGATAAAAGCGAATCGCGCTACAACTGGAGGCAACCTCCTCGATTCTGCAACTGGATGCGAAGGATAGGACCTGTACATGAAAAATATAAACATGTATAGCAAAACATAAAGAAGCAAAAAGATGAATGAATGATCCTGAATCATCAGTTATCGCCAACCATTATGCTGTTACATGATGCTGCAGCTCTTGCTGTAGCTACCTCCCCTGAAATAAGCATCAAAACAAGAGATGTAGAGATATTACTAGTGCTTAGATGCCATATTTTAACATTTTGAAATTGTAAGGTTTGAGCTGTGAGACCTTCTGGATTTGCTAATTTGTGTGCCCCTGTTGGTGCAACAATTATGGGCGAGGGCATGTCATATCCCAATAAGCTTGTCAACATGTTTATGTTTCTGACATCTATAAGAACTCGAGGCCGTAACCTGCAGGATGCACACCGCTAACATTTGTAAGTCCAAATTATTTTAGATTGATTAATATTTTACGTACATAGGCTGGATAAAGCATTACAAAATTCTTCCATATGCTGCGATATTGTCCCTTAATGTGTGCTCGTCCTCCGCTCCTCCATTGATGTAATCATAGTGCATTTTTGGCAAAGCTTTCTTGGCAAGTTCTTGGTACTCGCGGATATTGACTGGTAGATGATTCTCCATTTCTGCTGCAGACACGGTTCAGAGGTCATTCAGCTGGTACAAATATCAGTTTTGCAACAATGCACTGGTTCAGATTGTTTTCGACGCGTGACCAACTAGTCAGTACCAGTATACTGAGCTTTCAGTCAGGCTACAACTGGTCACCAAAGTTTTCAAATCTAATTTTACAGTTTTCAAGATAATAGTTTCACACGGAGAGTTTTTACTTGAAAAGTGCGTATCACAAGTCATTTTTGTCCGAACTCGGTAGAACCAAATTGAAGCGTCAAGTAGTGAATTTCTGATGACTCTGGGGAATAGAGAAAAGGGTCTATTGAAATGATTTCAGAATCTAACTACTGTATGAAGTCCTGGGCCTGCACACCTGATCTGAGCCTACTACATCACCAGAATGGATAGACAGAGTTACAACCTGGCGCCAACCCGTAAGCACAATTAAACACCAATAACCACAGAAGAAATCAAAATGTTCACTACTAAAAAGCCCACAAAATACACAGCTATATATTCTGCTTCAAATCAAGGCTGAACGAAGTGAGATGATTAGGGAGGAACAAGAACAATATCAGGACTACAAAGCACTGGATGCAACTACACTAAACGCAGCTTCATGGTTGGACCGTTGGAGCAGCAGGCCTCATACTGATCACCAATGATCGCTAGTGAGGCCCAAGGTCGAACACTTAGCCTGCTGCGTGCTGGAATAGCAAGGTCGAACACTTAGCCTGCTGGTACTGGACAGACTACGACAGACACGACACGCGGCGCACAATCTCCTCTGGATCTCCGACGCGACATCACTCCTTTCACTGTACAGCCGGGGATCATTCAAGATCCACAGTAACACGGCCGTCTCATCTGCCTGGTCTCCCACAGAAATCAAGACTCGAGAGAGCCGGAGACCGACAGCAATTCGAGAGCGGAACAGCGAACTGAATGAAGGAGGGGATCATGCGCGGCGCGGAGGAGCAAGCAAGCACACCATACCTCTGGAAATCTAGGGGGAGGACGGGCAGCAACCACCGGAGACGTGGGGAGGATGAGACGACGAAGCTGGAGGACTGATTGCTAGCTGATGGGGTCGTACTGGTATCGAGTGAGTGTGGTGATGTCAGAAGCCAGGTACAGGACAAGATTGATGCTGTCCACCCTACACCGAGAATCAAAATGACAGTCAGTGTGCGTGTGCTTCAACTCCCCGAGTGCAGGTTAACAAAGTTGTTCATGCACTGTCAGAAATTGTTCGCTCACAAAAGGTTTTTCTCGACTTTGTTTAAAGTTACATGGATCTACACATGAACATGATAGATACATGAAAGTTTAGACAAAGCTGAGATATCCATTTGTGAACGGAGGCCGAGGGATATATGTTTCTTTTTAAGGAAAGTTCGTTGCTAGTCTCATTTCTACCAAAAATAAGTAGATAAAAACTCCTCTCAGGTGTATAAACTGTATCCAAACATCTCAATTCTCAATGCATATGAGATCAGATATACATACCTATTAAGTATGTAAAAGCGTATGTAGTACAAGCCCCACGTCTCCAAAGGCCAAAATGAGGGCTGCCCCATGCGTGGGCTGCAAATATTGCTCCCACTTTAGTCCCCCATTTCTGTTCTCTTCTATTTTTTACATATAGTCCATGTTTTTCACATCCCAATAACTCAAATAAATGCTTTTAGTGCATATAATTCTATCATATTCACATCCACAATTTCAAACACAATAATTCAAATTCAATTTTGTTGAACATAGAAATGGCTTATCCTAATAGCAAATGTCACACAAACATCACAAAATAGTTCGACCAACATAAATGAAACATAGATCATCCAAAATAATGAAATATAACTATAGCAAGTACCCCAAACACATCCACAAACCACCACCAAGATCAAACTCGGCTCATGTCCTCTCCATTGCCACTTCCACTACCAAAATCACCTCCAATGTTATCACCACCACGAAAGACACCACTAAGCCACCTTTCAATGACAAGTTGCTCCTCTCCCTTGGTCACAGCTATTCCACGGCCACTTCTCACACGTACACAGCTGCACACGCAGCCGTCCCGATGCGCCGCGCTGCAGCTGGACCTCGCCGCCTCGCCGGCAACCACACCATCGCCGCCTCGCCGGCGACTACACCACCGCCGCCGCCGAAAGCCAACGCTCTGATACCATGTTAAACCGAGGGAAGCTCACCTCGGTGATCACCATTGCGGCTGGCGGCTGAGTGGTTCTGCTGTGTTCGAATTAGATCTAGCAGGTAGCGTACTCTTTTTCCCTTATAGCTTCACTTACACACATGGGCCTGGCCCATATAATGGTTCAACAAAGATCGTCGTACACCAACAAGTAAGAGTATCATTCCCACAAAGAGTTGAAGTGATGGTTGTTTTCCTATTGTAGACGTTTATCGTCGAGTGCCTGCAAGTTATCTTCGGTACTAAGCAAAGTATGTCGTTGTCGGGGTTTCATAACCAGATAGTGAAATTATATGTAGGTAGGCCTTGTGACCATGGTGGTATGGGCTAACAGTTTCAGAAACATAAGAATGTATATAGTTTTGGGCCCCGGGACCATCTCCAGTAAAAATCCTACGCATGTGTTGGATCAGACTTCACCTGGCAGAAGCAGAGTAGCCGCAGCTTCACTTGGCGTTTCTCCAAGTGTTGGATCAGACTTCACCTGCCCAATATTATCTTGCTGAACCTCACTGCGCAGGGTATCTTCATTCCCCCGAGTTGTTGTACTAAACCAAACAACAAATTCAGCTAATATCAATGATATATCTTTTTTAGATTTTATAATGAAGTTGGAAGAAAACTGGTCTGAATCTACCTACATATACACATGCGGGATCATAGTCGTTTTACTAATTGGCTCAGAGTTTCAATAGCAAGTTAACGCGTAGTTTGCTTTGAAATAAGCATATACCTTGGTTCATCAGCCTCCAACTCCAAGAAGTATTTGTAAACGGCAAGATTGTACCAAAGGAAGGCAACCAAGGCCAGCATCAGTAGCAAATGGCACAAGACGGAGAGGATGTGGGATAATAACATGATCGCGGGAGAAATTGGCATCCCAATCACGACAAGAACGGGCAGTAACTTTTGCACCTGCTCTCGGAGGAGAACTCCTTGCACGGGTAGCTGCGTGGCAAAGTATACCCACACGCCAACATGGATCCAGCCAAAATACGAGAGGATGAAAATGATGCCCAGCTCGTCAGTCACGCCCTCTAGATAGATGACCATCGCCATGAACGAAGTCCAGACCAGCACCGCAATGGGTGCTCCAATGTAAATCCTGAAGTTCAGTTCCTGGACACTGTCCTTGGCGTTGAAGGAGGGGCTAGGCATCGCGTGGATAGCCGGCTCGTCGTTCTTGAGCAAGCGGTGCACAGCGAGAGAGTGGCCCAGGTTTGCAGCAGCCCAGACCGTGCTGAAGACACGAAGGTGGGGGTGGCTGATCCTATCGCAGCGGCGAGAAAGAAGGCGAGCAGGGGGCCGTAGGAGAGCCGGACGCAGTAGGAGAAGAACCACCGACCCCGCCAGATGCACACGAGGAAGAAGAAGACATATGAGCAGATGCTGACTGAGATGATCAAGACTTGGGACATTGGGTGTCCGTGGTAGCGCACCAGCAGCAAGGTAGGAACGGCCACCGCCGGTCCGCCGCCATGAGAACCAACACTATGGCGCGCAGACTCCAAGGTCCAGCGGGTGAAGCCGGCCTATTTTCTTCTTTTCCGGCGGCACCATTGTCGGAGGCAGGAGAATCAGCCGTGGGAAGCAGCGGGTGACGTCGGCCCTTTCTCTTCGACTCCGGCGCAGAGGCGATCCTATTTACCGCCGCGTTTAACGGGAGCAAAAATTTCGTCCGCTGACCCCCTGTGATTATTTCGGCCCGGCCTATTTTAAGTTTGCTGATGGTTCCACTGGTTCTCTGCTGTTTCGTCTGGTTTCTGAACGAAGTTATACAGAGTTTTGCAGCGGTTCAGCGAGAAGCCGAGACACCTAGGAAAAGCTACGTGGTGATTAAGAACAAAACTAGCAACAGTACATCTGTACATGGCATGTGCCCTGAAAAAAACTTACGTGCCAATGCGCAGTCTTGTTCCTCCTAAAAGGATAAGTAACCTGCAGCTTTGCTAAGAGAGCTACGTGATGTAGTGGCAATGTGGCATTTGAGTGCCCATGGACAAACAATGTACTTCCGATCGAAAATGGTTGGCACATATTTGTTTAAATATGGATGTATCCACAAAAAAAATATCTATTATATTATGAGAGGGTCCACAATTTTTTGGAATACTGTTTGATTTGTCTTGAATCCATGCAAATTTTCTTTTCCGAACCCATGAACATTTAATCGAACCACCATGAATATTTTTCAAATCCGGTGAATGTCCATGAACATATTTTTTAACGAGTTAACATTTTTTAACCTCCATAAAGATAATTTTAAACTCATTAATTTTTTACGAACCACCATGAAATTTTTTCAAAGCCATGATTTTTTTTTGTTATTTGTGAACATATTGTTTTGAGGGTGTTAACATTTTCTCAACCCCAACGAAGATTTTTTTTCAAATGCATGAACATATTCAAACCCCGTCAATAAGGTTTTCCGAATCCATCAACATATATTTTTTAACCCATATTTTTAAAACCTTGCGAACATGTTTTTGAATCCGTAAAATATACCATTTTCAGAACTCGTGATCATGTTTCGAAAGTTTTGTGCATTTGCGAAAAAATCATGGTATGAAATAAAAATCTTCATATATTTGCCAATAAATGTTTATTTATTTTATAAAATATATTTACATGCCTATAGGGAACTCCTAAAAATCTAAGAGCTTGTTTGCCTCATCATTTTATTTTACTTGGAAAGTGAAATGACAGGGTTAGAGATAGGAATTGACATAACATACAATAATCATTCACTGGAATTTAAACGAAATGACATGCTCAATTCCATGCAAGCCAAACAGGTTAGGTCTGAAATCACAAATGAATTAGAGGATTTTGGCTCAAAATGATGGCTACCAAACGACCTCCTCTGATAGGAAAAGGTAAAGAACTCAGGTTTGTATCTTTCCCACAACCCAGGGCCGGCCCTGAGGGGGGTCAGGGTGTGCGTGTAACACCCCGTTTCTTATTAACAATTTTTTTCAATAAAACATTCCTTTGGAGTACTCGTTTGTCCAAATTGGAGCCCAGATGCATATGGTCGATTTAAATTTAAGGGACATGATTATTTTGGAATTTTGAATTAAAACAAAAGGTTGCAGCTCATCCTCATCTCTATCCTTGCCTCCACGGTGAGCATCTCATCCTGATCTCCAAACAGCCCATTCCTTTTTCCCTTCCTCACCCGTGAGCTCTCCTTCCCATGGCGCCTCCTCCCTCCCCTCTTCCCCCTGACCTCTCCAACCTACACCACGTCCTAGCCCTCCTCCAGGGGCAGCTGCTGGATCAGGTCTTGAGGAGGAAGAAGAAGAAGATCAAGAAGAGAAGGAAGAGAAGAGAAGTGAAGAAGAGGAGAAGATCCTCACCTTCCCCAGCCTGATTTCCTTTGCTTAAACTTCAAGGCAGTACGCAGCACCAGTCCACCAGAGGTAGCCGCACACCACATTCCTTGCAGCGGTTGAGGCGAGTACACCGGGCCGCAATCGGCATATTGCCTCTTCATTTGTACTCCTGTTCATGTTGTTCTCCTACATTCATGCAATAGGAGATATGTTGATCCCTTGTGTATCATTCAATACACCATACCACTAGTATGCTATAGGGATTGGATTTTCATGGTTCTTGATAAAGAAATCCATCATGAGTGTATCTTCCCAGTACAAGGAGTGATCCTCGCTTGCGAGTTTATGGACCTGAAGTCTTCCAGTACAAGGAGTGACCAGCTTATGGTCCTTCGGGTTCAACCTCAGATGGTCTTCTCACCATGCATGGGTTGAAGGGTTCGGATTAGACGTCGTCCACCCTAGCTTTGCTGGCAGTAGCTTGAAGAGAAGTGCATGGCCGGTTTCCTTCGGTTGCATGATTTCCTCATGCATTCTCATGGCACATAAAGCATGGTTCACTGTAATGTCACATATTCATGTGTTATAGTCTTGTACTTCATTTCTAGTATATCCTGTGCCTATGTTGTGTACTTGCTGAGTCTTCCGACTCACCCTTTGTGGGCTTTGTTTCAGGTACTTCCCTGTGATGTTTGGCAGTTAGTTGGAAAGACGTAGCTCCCGTGGATGTTCACTCACAAACTTCACATGTCATATAACTAGCTGGATCATGATAGTCACATTTCAGTTCATGATTCCTAGTAGCTAGGGTCTACTGGTTGTGTATAAGTTAAGTTGGGTTGCTGCTATTTACTTGTTTCCCTTAGTGTTTGCATGTTTGGAACTTGTGGTTTCCTGTGCTTGTGTAGCATGTGTTGGGTTGTGGATGCACCACTCAACATGGATTGAATAAGTTAATATGTATGCTTCCGTTGATGTTTTATGTATATATACTCTGATGTATCTCTTGCATGTCGTGGACGTCCGTCGGTACAAAGGAGGTGCTGCCGGATTTTCCCACAAGCTTGTTAAGTTTTGGTGGTTATGTGGTAACATTCCTTCTTGCAGGGGGTGATTCCTAGGGGGTGTTATAGTGTCTGCCCAGTGGCTATGATCATACAAACATATTTATATGATCCGAGACACCCAGTGTCTGCCGACAGAATATACTTGGACAATTATTTCCTTTCTTATAAACATTTCTTTCTCTATGATCTTATTCCCCGAATGCAATTCTATCACGCCGGAAGCCATTCCAGATGATACCACCTCTCTACTCCGGACCACTACGAATACAACAGATCTTCACGGCTTAAGTGTGTGACCCCTACAGGTTCGATAACGTGTAACTATAATTGGAAGTGCATATCCAATCACTTGCCAGTATCAGAACCTGGACGTTCTGTATAGCTGCTACCGTTATACGAAGACACTCTTTTGAACCTGCTTGATAACATGTTTATCCTATCACCATCACGATACTCATCAAATACCCAAGGCGAGATATATGACATTACCGTAAATGATAACTTCCATTTACTATGTCACCTTATCCTTGTTACCAGTATGATGCATTTACTCTTTAACACATGTTTAAGTATCCCATGATATTTGCATATCATTACCTTGTCTGCGCAGACTTGTCAATGGACACTTTCACACTAGAACGGATCCTGGTTGTATCTTTCTATTACTTTAGAGGTGTGATTCCTAGTCTTGAACTACTATGGTTATAATACACCTTTGAGGTTACCCAATCATAGCCTTTTTGATTACCCTGTTACGGCCGTAATACTTGACTATGTCAAAGCTTCCTCTCCAGTATACACAACCATATATTCTCATGGTCTAAGGAATAAGCAAGCAACCAAACCTAGACTATACTATTTATACGAAACTTGATCTCGTAGTATATCATATATTTGGGTCTTCCCAGTCATATTGTTAACTTAACAATATGCTCCCATTAATAATGACAAGATCACTTGTCCATGGCTGGAAAACATCGCCATCCAGTATTAACGAGTGTGTCCAAGAGACAGGACAAAGGGTAAATGGGGTTTGATTATATCCTTACACGTGCGTATGTGTTTCCCTATAAATCTCACATTTATAGATCATAGCAGTTATAGCATAAAGATATAATACATTAATCATGAAACAGATATATTTATTGTCTCTTAGGGCATATATCCAACATGTTATAGTTTTGGTGATTTTCCGACTCACAGAATTCAATGACATCGTCTAATTTGTGCCAACAGTGGTTAATGATGATAAAGAGAAGGCGAGGAGGTTCAAAGATGGGCTAGAGCAGCAGTACCGTGTTGTGCTCAGTGCTGCTGGGTCCTCTACCATTGCCTCCTTGGTCGAAAAAGCCAAGAAGATTGAATTTGAGCTACAGAATGGTTCGCCCCCTCCTCCTGTGGTCACACCTTCCCTACATGGTGGCTCGAGTAACTTCTCTACTTCGGGTCGCAACCAAAAGCAAGACTACAATGATGGTGGCAAATTTCATCGTCATCTTGGGAAGAAATCCAAGGTTGTGCAACCTACCTCCCAATCCTTCAAGTCACAGAAGACCTCGTCCTCCAATGGTCCACGTGTGATTTACCGTCCAATGCCATGTCAAGGGATGATATGCTTCAAGTGTGGCGAAGGCCATAGAGCCAATGAGTGTAGCTTTTCTGGCATTTGCAATGGTTGTCACAGAAATGGTTACATGGAGCGGTTTTGTAAGTCGACCCCTGCTAGCATTATCAAGTGGCAAGCTGTGTCTTCTCAAGCTGAGTCCTCATCTGCACCTGTATCTTCACATGTATCTGTTCAATCAATGAAGAATGTTCAAGCTCCTTCATATCCATATGCAGCTTGGGGCCCTCCTCCTCAAGCATACTACTGGCCACCACCTTTTGTAGGGCCACCAAACTATGAAGCACCCCATGCTCCTCCATCTGTGCCACAGATTGGCGCACCACCTGCACCAGGTTGCCATAGCTACTATACACTTCCCTCGTCATCCTCGGTCGTACGTCCAGATGTGGTGACAGGTACTCTGCCAGTCAACTCAGTTGAAGCTTTAGTACTGTTTGATTCTGGTTCTAGTTTCTCATTCGTATCGCTAGACTTCGCGAATCGGGCAAACATGTCTAGGCAAGAAATCTCTCAACCAGTTAAAGTTAGTTCTCCGGGTGGATTGCTTTCGTGTTGCATTGTGTGTCTTGGCTGCGATGTTTCCATTGAGGATGAAGACTACACTGCAAAAAATTTCATCCTTCAGTTTCAGCCTTTAGATGTCATTCTTGGTATGGACTGGCTACAAAATTACAAGGCGGTGATCTCTTGTTTTTGGAGAATAATCACCTTTGATTCCCCTTCAGGAAAAGTGTGTGTCTACCAAGCTAGTGCACCACCTCGGTCCTTGTCAGTGTTGGCCAGTCTCTTTCCAGGTCAGCCCTCTCCAAAGAATTGAATACTATGGACCCTTCTAGGGAAACGAAGTACCCCACTATGCCTCCAAAAGACACCAGTAGTGTGCGACTATCCCGATGTTTTCCCAAATGAGCTTCCTGACATGCCTCCGATGCGGGACACCGAGTTCTGCGTTGATCTGATTCTTGGCACTTAGCTAAGCCTATTTCAATAGCACCATATCGTTTCGCCTCATCCCTTCCAGGAAGACCTTAAGAACCAATTAGACGACCTTGTCTCTAAAGGTCTAATTCAAAGAAGTGTGTCTGAGTGGGCGCACCCGTGCTCGTCACTTCTAAGAAAGATATCACTTGGCACATGTGTATTGTTTACTGTGGCCTCAACAAAGTGACTATCAAGAACAAGTGTCCACTTCCTCGCATCGAGGACTTGTTTGATCAGTTAAATGGAGCTAAGGTATTCTCTAAAATTAACTTGCAATCTGGATACAATCAATTTCGGGTTCGAGAGCAAGATATGAAGAAGACTGCTTTCTCCACAAGGTATGGGCATTATGAGTTCAAGGTCATGCCATTTGGTTTGACAAACGCCCCTGCCTGCTTCATGGAGACAATGAACAACATGTTTCACCCTTATCTCGACAACTTCGTGGTCGTCTTCATTGATGACATTCTTATCTATTCCAAGACGGAGGAAGAACATGCTCGACATCTTAGAATAGTGCTTGAAACCTTGAGGCAAAACAAATTTTATGCCAAGTGGAAGCAGTGTAAATTCTGGCTTTCAGAAGTTGGCTTTCTAGGCCACGTCGTCACCAACATGGCATATCTGTTGACCCAAGAAACATCTCCACCGTCGTTAACTAGGCAAGGCCAACTAATCTTAAGGAAGTAAGAAGCTTCCTAGGCTTTGCTGGTTATTACCGTCGGTTTGTGAGGAACTTTTCCACCATTGCCAAGCCATTGACCAAGTTGACACTGGTCAATTCCAAATTCCATCGGGATGATGCTTGTGAGAAGAGTTTATGTTATCTCAAGGGGCGATTGGTGATTGCTCCGATCTGGTCGCTTCCTGAACTAGGAAGTGTTTGCCAGTATATTCAGTTGCATCCCAACTTTGACTTGGTTGTGTGCTGATGCAGGATGACAAAACAAAGTCATTGCCTATGCATCTCAACAACTGAAGCCTCATGAGCAGAATTATCCAACCCATGATCTAGAATTGGATGCAATCGTTCACGCTCTTAAAATCTGGAGACATCATCTCTGTGGCGAGGTGTGTATACCGATCACAAGAGTCTCAAGACATCTTTACTCAGAAAGAGTTGAATCTCAGGCAGGGAAGGTGGTTGGAACTGATCAAGGATTATGATCTCACCATCCACTACCAAGCCGGCCGAGCCAATGTGGTCGCCGATGCATTGAGCCGCAAGGTAGTTGCTCCTACTGTGGCTACCTTTCCATCTGAATTAGAGAGAATGGATACCTTTTGTTATGCAGCCACCTCTCAATCAGAAATCCAAATGATTCTTGAGTCTGATATTGTGGAGCGCATTAGGCAAGCACATGAACACAATCGTTTACTGATGCAAGCTGCCAGACGTGTTCGTGAAAGAAGGGTAGGTCCATTCAGCATAGATGGTACCGGAGCTGTGCAATTTCAGGATCGCCTTTCTGTTCCGCAAAAGGCTCAGGTGAAGGATGATATCCTCAAAGAAGCTCATCGCAATCCTTACACATTTCATCCTGGTGAGACCAAGATGTATCATGATCTAAAGCAAAAACTTCGTGGAAGCGGATGAAAGTAGATGTGGTTAAGTATGTGGCCTTATGTGGTGTTTGTCAATGAGTTAAAGCCGAACACAAAAGCCCTGCTGGGAAGCTGCAATCTCTTGAGGTCCTTAAATGGTAAATGGAAAGATATCACCATAGACTTTGTCTTTGTCTTACCTCGCACCCCACGAGGAAAGCATACCATTTGGGTCGTCATGGATCATTTTAGTAAGTCGGCCCACTTCATTCCAGTTCATACCACAAACTCAGCTTGTGATTTAGTCCCAATCTACACCTGTGAGATTATTCGTCTCCATGGTATGCCAAAAACAATCATCTCTAATCGTGACACAAAGTTCACCTCCAAATTCTGGTAGAGCTTGCATAATGCTTTGGGTACTGAGATCCGGTTCAGTACAGCTTTGCACACTTAGACTCAGGCTGGTGGCCAATCCGAGCGTACCATTCAAACTCTTGGAGACCTGCTTCGTACATGTGCCCGATCATGGAAGGGTGACTAGCAAGATCACTTGCCTCTTGTGGTGTTCGCCTATACGAACAATTACCATGCAAGGGTCAAAGCTTGCACCTTATGAAGCCCTTTACGGTCGAAGGTGTAGGTTCTTTGCTGGTTTCAGTAGACGAGCGGACAGTTCTTGAGCCGGACTGGGTTCAACAAACCGTTGATTGTGTCATAGAGATCAGTCAAAACATGCTTACCACACCAAGCAGACAAAAGAGCTATGCTGACGTTAGACGGTGAGCTTTGGAATTTCAAGTGGGTGACCAAGTTCTTCTTAAAGTGTCACCTACAAAGGGAATTGTGAGATTTGGCACCAAGGAAAGCTTAACCCTCGACACGTCGGGCCATTTCTTGTGGTTGCTCTACTCAGGGAGCTTTCCTACCGTCTAGATCTGCCACACTCAATGCGGGGAGTGCATAATGTTTTCCATGTTTCCATTTCTTCAGAACCATCTGGAATATTCTGATCGTCTCATTCCTTCTAAACCTGTCATTATTAAGCAAGATCTTACGATAGAGTCCTGTCCTTTGAAGATCCTTGGTGAGTCTGAGCGTGCCTTGAGGCACCGAAAGATCAAATATGTGAAGATTCTTTGGACAAATCAGACAGAACGCGAAGCGACCTGGGAACTTCAGTCCCAAATGCATTAAAAGTACCCAGAACTGTTCTCTGATGGTACATCCTAAACCTTGAAAGTTCTTTCTGACGGTGTTCTGTGCATGGTTTTAAGCATCTTTAGTAGTAGTACGACGAGAGAAGAACTCGGGGTGAGTTCCAGTTAAGGTGGTGAGACTGTAACACCCCTTTTCTTATTAACAATTTTTTTCAATAAAACATTCCTTTGGAGTACTCATTTGTCCAAATTGGAGCCCAGATGCATATGGTCGATTTAAATTTAAGGGCCGTGATTATTTTGGAATTTTGAATTAAAACAAAAGGTTGCAGCTCATCCTCATCTCTATCCTTGCCTCCACGGTGAGCATCTCATCCTGATCTCCAAACAGCCCATTCCCTTTTCCCTTCCTCACCCATGAGCTCTCCTTCCCATGGCGCCTCCTCCCTCCCCTGTTCCCCCTGACCTCTCCTACCTGCACCACGTCCTAGCCCTCCTCCATGGGCAGCTGCTAGATCAGGTCTTGAGGAGGAGGAAGAAGAAGATCAAGAAGAGAAGGAAGAGAAGAGAAGTGAAGAAGAGGAGAAGATCCTCACCTTCCCCAGCCTGATTTCCTTTGCTTAAACTTCAAGGCACTACACAGCACCAGTCCACCGGAGGTAGCCACACACCACCTTCCTTGCAGCGGTTGAGGCGAGTACACTGGGCAACAATCACTAGTACAGAACGACAGATCGGATACCCCTCTATGGCAACGGCAGGAGTTAGGCGACGGGAGAATTAGCTCCGCACGCCTCCGTGAGTGCGCGCGCACTAGTCGGTTGATGGGCCCGACACAATGGTAACGGAGGGCGAAAAGATCTCCGTTGCTCATATCTGGGCAACGGAGGAAAAAATACCTCCGTTGCCGATATGACCACATCAGAAACGAAGATCGGTCTATCTCCGTTTCCCATGTGAAGGCCCATTAAGCGGTGCCGGTATTAATATCTTCCACTCCAGTGTGTCTCACTCTCACTCTCACAGTCTCACTCTCCTCAGTTCCTAACCCTAGCCGCACACGCTCTCCTCCTACTTCATCCATCGATGGCGAACCCCTCCGGTGCCGACAGAAGTCAGGATGGAGCATCTTCCTCCTCCCACCCTCCGAGGCGTAGCCCGGATCTCCCCTACAACTGGGCGAGATCTCCGGCGACTGCGGTCGCCAGTTCATTCGGAGCCATCAAATCCCATCCGGATCCACGGCGGCGACGGCCACCGATGCTCGGATCTCGTCCTCCTCGGTTGATGAGGACGAGGATCTGGAGGTCGGTCTCCTCCTCTCTCGCGCCGCCTTTGAGCGCGAGCGCGCCGACGGTGTCATTCGGGCGTCTGCGATGCAGAGAGCTATCCGCATCTCCGGCGCCGAGCACGCGATAGAAGCCGCCGAGGAGGCGTTGTTCCAGACGCAGCTCCGGGCGGCCGTACACCGCTCTCTTCTCCCTGGCCAGGGCCCTGGGCCAGATGCGGCGGCGGCAGCGGTGGCGGCGGCAGAGGAGGAGGAGGAGGAGGACGCTCCGGTGTTCGAGCAGGATGAGGTCTCCTCTGACGTCTCCTCTGGCAGTGGCTCCGGCGCTGACGCCTGGGACGCAATCCGCGACGGAAAGCGACCCCGCCTCGCCTAAAATAAATGACCGCTCTTTTTACTATGTATTTGCTCTGTTAGAGTATTTATTTAGCTTGGTTTGCGCTGTTTTGTAGCTCTGTTTAGCTATGTATTTGCTCTGTTAGCTACTTAATTATTTAGATCGGTTTGCTCTGTTAGTTAGCTCTATTCAGCTATGTATTTGCTCTGTTAGAGTATTTATTTAGTTTGGTTTGCTCTGTTTTGTAGCTCTGTTTAGCTATATATTTCCTCTGTTAGCTACTTAATTATTTAGATTGGTTTGCTCTGTTAGTTAGCCATGTTCAGCTATGTATTTGATCTGTTAGAATATTTATTTAGCTTGGTTTGCTCTGTTTTGTAATTCTGTTTAGCTATGTATTTGCTATGTTAGCTACTTAATTATTTAGATCGGTTTGCTCTGTTAGTTAGCTCTGTTCAGCTATGTATTTGCTCTGTTAGAGTATTTTTTTAGCTTGGTTTGCTCTGTTTTGTAGCTCTGTTCAGCTATGTATTTGCTCTGTTAGACTATTTATTTAGCTTGGTTTGCTCTGTTTTGTAGCTCTGTTTAGCTATGTATTTACTCTGTTAGCTACTTAATTATTTAGATCGGTTTGCTCTGTTAGTTAGCTCTGTTCAGCTATGTTACTTATTTAGATCCGTTTGCTCTGTTAGCTGCTTATCTCACTACATTTTGCTTTGTTTACTGCTTATTGTCTCTGTTTATTAGCTTTGTTTGCTGTTTTTAACAAAGAATATTCATTGTGTCAAGGGCTTGGTGGATGCTTGGTGACGATGCTGCGGCCGTGAAGACTTAGGAGCGGGGCTCCATACACGGTGCCGTCACCAGGAGCAGTACATTTTGCGCAGCAGGATGAAGACAGTAGATGTTCATCTGGCGGCCGTGAAGACATAGGAGCATAGCTCCAGCCACGCGCACTGATGAACTTTTGTATAGCAGGACGTACAGGAATACGGTGACGACCGGGCGGCCGTCTAGTCGCATGGAGCAGGGCTCCATCGACAGCACAGCCCATCACCGTGTTTTTTTTTGTTTTCCTGTAACCCTTATCAGAAACGGTGATTAGCAAAACTCCGTGTCTAATGTTAAAGATATTCAGAAACGGTTTATCACCTCCGTTGCCATTGAGCTCTTCACATCAGTGACAGGGTCGGGGACATGGACCTTTCTCCGTTGCCGATGAGGTTTTTGGCCCGTTTCCGATGTGTCGTTCTGTACTAGTGAATCGACATATTGCCTCTTCATTTGTACTCATGTTCATGTTGTTCTCCTACATACATGCAATAGGAGATATGTTGATCCCTTGTGTATCATTCAATACACCATACCACTAGTATGCTATAGGGATTGGATTTTCATGGTTCTTGATAAAAAGAAATCCATCATGAGTGTATCTTCCCAGTACAAGGAGTGATCCTCGCTTGCGAGTTTACAGACCTGAAGTCTTCCCAGTACAAGGAGTGACCAGCTTATGGTCCTTCGGGTTCAACCTCAGATGGTCTTCTCACCTTGCGTGGGTTGAAGGGTTCAGATGAGACGTCGCCCACCCTAGCTTTGCCGGCAGTAGCTTGAAGAGAAGTGCATGGTTTCCTTTGGTTGCATGATTTCCTCATGCATTCTCATGGCACATAAAGCATGGTTCACTGTTCTGTCACATATTCATGTGTTATAGTCTTGTACTTCATTTCGAGTATATCATGTGCCTATGTTGTGTACTTGATGAGTCTTCCGACTCACCCTTTGTGGGCTTTGTTTCAGGTACTTCCCTGTGACGTTTGGCAGTTAGTTGGAAAGACGTAGCTCCCGTGGATGTTCACTCACAAACTTCACATCCCTGTCATATAACTAGCTGGATCATGATAGTTCACGTTTCATTTCATGATTCCTAGTAGCTAGGGTCTACTGGTTGTGTATAAGTTAAGTTGGGTTGGGTTGCCGCTATTTACTTGTTTCCCTTAGTGTTTGCATGCTTGGAACTTGTGGTTTCCTGTGCTTGTGTAGCATGTGTTGGGTTGTGGATGCACCACCTCAACATGGATTGAATAAGTTAATCTGTATGCTTCCGTTGATGTTTTATGTACATACACTCTGATGTATCTCTTGCCTGTCGTGGATGTCCGTCGGTACAAAGGAGGTGTTGCCGGATTTTCCCACAAGCTTGTTAAGTTTTGGTGGTTATGTGGTAACATTCCTTCTTACAGGGGGTGTTATAGTGCGGCCGCCCCGGGCCGCCCGAAACTTGGGGCCCCAACCCAGATATGCTATATGCATATGCGTAGGTATTGTCAGCACAACATGATAATAATAGTATGAGTTTTTTTGACTAATGGGCTGTGTGGTGCGATGGCCAGGAGGCAAGGCGTCGCAGGGATTAGCTATCGCTGGCTCGCTGCTTCCAGGCTGCTTCTGATCGATCGATCGATCTAATCGTATCGCCGTGTTTCTTTTCCATCGACGGATCCATGCATCGAGCAGTCACGATCGGCCGATCCCCGTCGCCGACACTCATTCCTCGCCTCCAGGCCGGCGCACCGCCGCCCTGCACGGTGCGGTCGGCGCCTAACCCGCGTTCTCCCTGACTCCCTCGACGACGTAAACACGGAAGCACACTTTTTTGACGGGAACCGTCGAGTGTCGTTTCCATTTCATTAAGAGAAGTAAACGAGTACAAATGACTCTAAAAATAAAAAGAAAGAGAGAGGAGAAAGAAGGCTGCATCTCCACCTCTACAAGGAAGAAGAGGGGAGAGCACTACAACACAACACAAGCGAGAAACAAGAGAAGAAACATCCTGCTAACGAGGAGCTCGTCAACCTAGCCAACACGAAGGGGGCGTCTGCTTCCATCATCCTTTGATCCACGGAAGCACACTCTCTCGGTATAAATTATTTCTAGACTAGTATGTTCCGAATTTTCGATTTTCTAATCAATAATCAATAGTTCAATACTCTCTCCCGGTATTATTCATTTGCATCATTTGATGTATGTTTTTCAGCATTCTGCGTTGCCATCTGTATGAATCCGACGGCGCTAAAAGGAAGATATCAACTTGATAAAATCATAGAAAGGGGATATTCACAATTTTCTTTAAAGAGTAATACTGGTGTTTCGATAAACTCAAATGATGAGTAGGCTATTGTTGTTCTGGAAGAAGAGCAACAAGCAAAGAAAATGGGAATTCTGAATCTGACCAGGAAAAAGAAAATATCGACAACAACATCGGCGATAGCAATGTAAGTGGCTCCGAAAATGTAGCTAATTTATCGGATGCACGTACACAGTTTGCTATGTTGATGAACAACCAGTCTATACTTCGTATATCTACGATCCAAGAAATTGGGATATGCTCCGTCCTATAGATGCATTTTCAAGATATTGTTAGCATGTGTTTTGCATTTTCAAGATATTGTTAGCATGTGTTTTTACATGTATATTCATTATTATTATGATGATGTTTAAATTAGGGGCCACAAGTTTTAGTTTCGCCCCGGACCCCTAAAATCTCAGGACCGGCCCTGCCACAACAGGACGGGCACGATGAAAGGTTTGTATAACAAAATTCTCCCAAAACCACCACAATTTCGCACAACCTCGCTCCCGTGGTCCGCCTCCACGCGTGCCTGTCCTAGTTCCGTTAGCAGAGATCCGGCCCACGAGTTCATCACAACGCACGAGAGGCCGTGTCATACGTTGGTGATCACATGTGAACAGGACGCCATCGAAGCAGCCTACACAACCGGAGAACATTGAATGCGATATGATCCACATCGTCTCCGATGGATAGGATTCAGCTGCACCTGCATGGCGTCCGTGCGTACGTGGATTACGTCGAAGAAACAAAATTCAGAGAGAGAGAGAGAGCTTTTCGTAGAAACCGTGCGTGAGCCACGTTCTCTCTCGACGGCCAAAGCTGATCAGTTTCTGCATCCATTGGCGCCATTGAAGCAGCACCAGAGATCACCTACCCGCCGGACTGATCGACCGAACAATGGAGACTTTGAATTCCACTGTTGCGTGCCATACAATTCCGGGGGGGCATGTGAGGTGCCGGCGCCGGGAGAGAAGGATCCATGCTCGTGTTGCAGTTATTGCATGCCCATGCTGGCTGCTGCCAAACATATTGCAGTACTTGTGTTTCTCTGAAAAGGTGACACACACTCTTATTGCTGCCTGCCTGCTCTGAAACTCCCAACTCCCAAGCTACCTTCTGAATCTCTGATGTGCTTCAATGCCGTTTGATATACATCACGTAGGACACTGCATTAGAGTTTTCCTTCGAAGCTGCTAGTAGGGAAGATATATGCATACACTGACGGTTGACACTATTGCACCAGCTAAACTGCCTATAGCTGATCGATCCGTCGACACGAGCATTGATCCGGCTCGCGTACGTCCGCTCGTGTTAACTGCCACATGCATCATCAGTTCATTGCTAAGAAAATATGGCGCCTGCTAGCTCGGACATAGCTCTTAGCCTTGGGTTGATGAACCCCATTTTCATCCTATTCCATAATCAGTGCTTGACGAATCGTCAAACTGTCATTGATTCTGAATATTGCTCCTTCCGATATTTGGCAGCAATGTCATCAATGTTGGATATTGGCCTTGATCGGCCATTACTCGAGATTTCAAGACTCCTCATGTCTCCTAAGAATGAGAGACCAGATCTTACCAGATAAAGTTGGAAACGCATTCATAACTTGATGGGTTTAAACTTTTAAGTGGTGGACATTCAGGCACCAATCGGGCTCTCATCACACCATATTTTCGCCAAGGCCGTGAGCAGTACAACTTACCACGTGCGAGCTGTTGATTTCACGATCTCTGTACAGGATGCTTCTTTATTTTCAAGGGAACAAAAGACTGCTAATAATTTTGTGCAGTCAGTGTTTTTTTAGAAACTGCTTTTAAGCGAATTTTGTGCGGAGCAGTTGTGCAGTCAATAGGGTCACTGAATTAAGGACAGCGGATGGCAGAGACGGCGACCCATAAGCCCGCTGGCGCATGGCTCATAGGCCCATAAGCCCATTAGTACGCATGTACTGAGTAGCTATGGTTCACTAAAAAAAAAAGCTATCGTGCCCTCAAACAAGACAAAGGAAAATCCATCGAGCATCGCCATCCGTCCATCTTCTCACCAATTAAGGCAGCAAAAATCCATGGCATCACAGTCCAAATCACTGACCCCACCCCCTCTCCCTCTCTCTCTCTCTCTCAAACAAAAGAAGACAGTTTAGGCTTGCTTAGACAAAACAAAATCTGACATCACCGCTGAATCACATACACTCACTCTCCCGCAATCTCACCAACCAAGGAAAATAATAATGTTAGTTCATTAGAGACAGATCCCCAAGTCACTGACAGTTGTGTATATTCTTTTGCCCGGGGTCCCATTGACATCACCAGCGTCTTGTATTAAATCGGATGTTCCTGTCACGTCACGGCATTGCAAAGATGTTTCAAACTTGGACACATTTTATATCTAACATAATATATGCGTTTAAAGCCACTTGTAAGGTTTACATTGTCACTGGTGATAGTGAGATTGTATGTTCTCGGTTATTTCAAATATTTATATTTTTATGTTGATGTCACATAATATTTGCTGTATTTCCCCGAAAATGCGGGTTTGCCTGCGCGCTAAGTGGGACGACACACACCAAGTAACGGTGGCAACAATTTCGACATTTCCTTCGCATGTATAGAAGATGACCCGCACCTTTGTCATGGCGTAAGTACGGTGTGCGTCTTCCTTGTTCTCTCGTAAAACAAAACCAAATTGGGGATTTTTTTGCAATAGAAATGATTAAAGTCCAAGAACTTGAAAAATTGGGAGAAGGAAGAAAACCCAAAAAAACCTCCAAATTTTCTCCTCCTATATTAAAACTCCCCAACCCCCTCTTCCTCCTCCCTCCGGAACACCACAGCCAGCCTCCACTCCATACCTCGCTCGCCTCCGTCGACCACCTGCCTGCCAATGCCGGCTCCCGCCCGCGCGAACCACCTCCTCTCCTCGTGAGATCGCCGTGCCGCCCCACGCCGCCCACTTCCTCCAATCGCGACCGCATCTCGTCTCGCGCCTCCTCCGTTCTTGGCTCCGACGTCCATCGACCCGACGCGCGGCTCTGTTTCCGCGTGGAATCAGAGCGCCCTTCGCTGCCCGCGGGATCCGCGAAGCCGCACGCGAGCGGGCGTGTCGGGCATCACCGGGGGGACGGACGGACGGGACAATGGCGGCAGCCGCGCCACCGCTCTGCACGTGGCTCGTCGCCGCGTGCTCGCACGCGGACTGCGGCGCCGACGAGCACCGCCACCACCACCATCGACACACGCAGCGCCTCGACGGCGGCGGCGGCTCCGGCGCCATGATGTTCGGCCCGCGCCGCGACACCGGGGCGGCGCGGCGCCGCGGGTCGGCCCGTTCCGGTGAGATACCAATCCCGCATTTGTCTCTTGTCACTCTTTGCTTGCCCATCGCACGGAAGCACGCGCGAATCCGAGTGTAGTTTTCAGAGCATCGGTTGTATCGCCCGGGGTCTTTTATCTCGTTCTCGAAATAGGCTTGCGGCTGTGCGAGTGGATTATCCCGTTTTATGCCGAGGATCTTGGTGCGGTGGTTCATGCGGGGTTTTGGGTATCGCTGTCAGGATTCACGCGCCTGGGGTTGATCGGATGCATCGACATTGTTTTCATTTTGCTTGGCTGGCTCTGCTTGTTTGCGTTTTGTTAGTAGCACAAGTCGCAGGATTTTGGACTCTTGACTAGGGAGTGTAGACAGAATGAGCTTACATTAGTGTAAAACTTAATGCCATTGGCTGAAAGTGTGTGAAAGACTCCAAAAAATTTAATTTTTCTGTCAGTATAAAAATAATCTTGATGATCCACCAATCAGCAATCAATCTGTAGTCCTACAATATTTTTCTTCTTCTGGCATGAATTAAGTTGTGTGTCAGTAGTTCATGTCTGTTTTTGGTCTCGCTAGCTTACACGCTTATGACTGAAATTCACACGTTTGTGGTGAATTGGCTGCATCAACATTGTTTTAGTTCAGCTTGTTTGGCTCTGCTTGCTTGCTTGTATTTCTTGTTAGCACACGCTACACGGTTTTGACTATGACCAGCAGTACTCTTTTGACTCTTGACCAGAGTGTAGAAAGAATGATCTTGCACTAGTTTGAAAATTAAGGTCATTAGTCAAAAGGAAGTGCCTGGATGGCTTGAAAAACCTGAAAACTATTGTCGCAAGAAACACCGTTTTAATTATTCACCATGCAGCAAACAAACTGCAGACATATCATACTTCTCTTCCAGCATGGATTTAAGTTGTATGTGAGTGTGATGTGGCTGGGATGTCAAATGAGGCACCTGACAAGTGTCTGACAGCGCGCTCATCTGTGGAGAATGTTAGTTGTCTACTTATGTCTGTTGGTTGTTTGTTATACGTGCTGACTCAAGCAGACTAGGGTCTTTTCCCCTACAAAAAGTAGACAAAGGTCCAAATAAAACTCATTACAATTTGCAGGAATGGCCATGGCTGTTGCATTGCAGCCTGAAAGGGTAATCGTCGAGAAGAAGAGACCTGATGTTAAGCAAAGGAGGGTGGTCGTCACTGGCATGGGTGTAGTGACGCCACTGGGCCATGATCCTGATGAGTTTTACAACAACCTTCTGGACGGTCATAGTGGAATAAGCGAGATTGAGACGTTTGACTGCTCCAAGTTCCCCACGGTAATACACGGCTGATGTTTTTCTCTATTTATGTGCAGCGTCGGCAGGTTCACTGTTTCAATCTTGTTGAATATCATGCAGGGTTGACATGTGGGCTTTTGTACAGAGAATTGCAGGAGAGATCAAATCCTTTTCTACTGAAGGTTGGGTTGCACCCAAGCTAGCTAAGCGGATGGACAAGTTCATGCTGTATTTGATTACTGCTGGTAAGAAGGCATTGGAAAACGGTGGACTCACTGAAGAAGTCAGGAATGAGTTGGATAAAACCAGATGTGGGGTTCTCATTGGCTCTGCGATGGGCGGAATGAAGGTGTGGATTCATCACTACTTATACAGTTATATCTCTAAAATGATATAATTTTATACAGATGCCTGTTTCCCGTAGTTTCATACTAGTTACAATATGATATCATGCAGGTATTTAATGACGCAATTGAAGCGTTGAGGGTGTCTTACAGGAAAATGAACCCGTTTTGTGTTCCCTTTGCAACTACTAATATGGGTTCTGCAATACTTGCAATGGATCTGGTAATATATAATACCTTTCATGCATGGTTATAACAATTGTAGTTATTATTCTCAAAATGAAAATGGATGACAACTATAGTTGATGGCTCATATTTTCTGTGATTCATAGGGCTGGATGGGACCAAATTACTCTATTTCCACTGCATGTGCCACCAGTAACTTTTGTATCCTCAACGCAGCAAACCATATCAGAAGAGGGGAAGCTGTAAGTAACTTCATGTTTGCAGGATCTACAAGGGAGTAACATCTTGTCTGATATTGTTTCTAATCTTCCAGGATGTCATGCTCTGCGGTGGTTCTGATGCGCCACTCATCCCAATCGGTACGTGATCCTGGTAATAGTTAAAAATAGAAAGCATAATTTACTAATTCCAACATAGCTGTTGTTTCTTTTCACTTTTCCACTGTTCTCCAAATTGGCTGTTTAATAATCATATAAATTATTACATGTAGGATTGGGAGGTTTTGTTGCCTGCAGAGCTCTTTCACAGAGGAACAGTGACCCAACAAAAGCTTCCCGGCCCTGGGATATGGTTAGTGTACTTTGCGTTGCAAAATCTGTTATGGTCAATGTTGCTAAATAATTTCTTTCATGCACATTGGGTGGTTCTTTCTTTGTTTGCAAGATTAGTTTGTGGACGAAATGTAAACCATCATTGTTTCGCATATCCCAACACATCAGCACTTTGCTAGCTTATGGCTTCTCTGAAAATAAATTTAATGGCTTGGTTTTGGATTTTCCAAATTTTAATAGTGTATCTTTTGCAGGGCCGTGATGGTTTTGTTATGGGAGAAGGGGCAGGTGTTCTAGTATTGGAAGAACTTGAGCATGCTAAGGTTCTCTATATACAGTTTCATTGATCCCTTTCATGTGGATCTTTTTTTTTTTCTTTCAGTTGGTTGACTTGGTACTAATGTTCAACTGTTCAATACTTTCTGCTATGGTGAATGTTCTGCAGCAAAGAGGTGCAACAATATATGCTGAATTTCTTGGTGGAAGCTTCACATGCGATGCGTACCACATGACTGAGCCGCATCCTGAAGGTGAAATGCACATTCTAACTTTGTCATGCTTCTCTTACTAAGTATGACCTTATGTCAACATCTCCATTTACTTCATATCAGGAACGGGGATCACTCTCTGCATTGAGAAGGCACTGGCTGATTCAGGGGTAGCAAGGGAAGAAATCAACTATGTGAATGCCCATGCAACATCCACACAATCGGGCGACTTAAAGGAGTATGAAGCCATCGTTCGTTGCTTTGGCCAGAATCCTGAGGTATATATTACTTGATGCCAGAATGTTTACCAATATATTACTTGATGCCAGAATGTTTTAGCAATTTCGTGAATAAAACAATGTATTATATATATGCTCATTTTGCAGCTAAGGGTGAACTCAACAAAATCAATGACTGGGCATCTTATAGGAGCAGCTGGTGGAATAGAAGCTGTTGCTTCTATACAAGTAAGGAAGTCCTGTTCGTTATGGATTTACTCGTGTTATCCTAATACTAGGGGAATTTAAGTTTCCGGATATGGCTTATTACCATTATGGATTTCTTATATTATGTCTTACATTAATTATATATTTCCAAATATTGATCCAACATGGTGATCTCTAGTTCAATTGGTAGCAGTTGTAGAAAAGGTAAAGATTCGTACTTGACAGTTTGGTATACATCTAAGAATTGTGAAATGGAACATACACAACCAGTGTATTTAGCAAGGCTAGACAATCTACTGCACATTTACATAGCCATTTCTTATATCATTGATCATTCACATAGAACAACCAGATCCGTATTAGAACAAAAGTTACGAAATAGTAAGTCAAAAGTTAAGTGTCGAGCAACAGCTTCCATTGCACATGATACTACTACATTTCTCCAACATTTTCGATAAGATTCAGGCACAATATTTCAACGTTACTCCAGTTGCTGTGCATGTGAAAATATGAACTTGCAGACATTCACCATTTCTCCTGTGAACATGTCCACTTGCATTTCACTTCATTATAACAGTCACCTGCCTATTTTGCTTGTTGCACTAACTTCTGCCAGTAAAAATGAACACCATCATGCCAGAGCAATGCATTTGTGTTAGTGCGAACAATCTGAGATCACCATGGTCATATTACTCATTGCTTTTGTTTTGTTCTGCAGGCTATAAGAACTGGCTGGGTCCATCCAAATCTGAATTTAGAAACCCAGAAAAATAGTGGTAAGCTTGTTTGAAATTACAGATTTTCCACTGTAGATCTGTTTTTGGAGATTAAGACCTACCCTTTTAAGTATATCGACATGACTACATGAGAATTAATGTGATCTCCATCAGATAGACTTGCCATAAACAAGTTAGACATGGAAGAATTTTTTTACAGCAATTTATCATTTAGAGCTCATTTCATCTAATGAATGTTCCTTCATTTAATGAATGTTTGGATCTCAATCTTGACCACAGGACGTGGGCGTGTTGGTGGGATCAAAGAAGGAGAGATGTGAAGTAAAGGTGGCGCTGTCAAACTCATTTGGATTTGGCGGGCATAACTCATCGATCCTGTTTGCCCCCTTGAAGTAAGCCTCGGGACGGTGATTCTTCCTTGTCTAATTATGCCATGGAACTGGGACGCATATACAAGAGTGGTGGACTAGCTAGGCGGCTTCTCCGCTCCGCAAATACTACGTGGAGGTCTGAGCTGAGAAGAACAACGTACTACTTTGAAGAATCGAGACAGCGGCACAAGCCGAGCTATGTTCATACGTGTCTTAACATCACAGGCACATCCCTATCAAGCCAGGAATTGTGTGGTGTAGCCAATGGCCTATGTCTATTGTTTGTTGTTGAGTACAGTATTTGTTGGATAATCCACCTCCGCCAGACTTGGCCTTCCCAAGCCGCTGTTTTTCGACTCACCGTCTGCCAGCCTCTCATGGGTGCTCTTTCCCAGATTTCATGACGAGAGACCCTTGCAAAGTCGCTGCTGGGTTTTGCTGTTGTATTTATGTTTTAGTAACTGCAGTTCGTCGTAAGCATGTCTGAATCTTGTCAGCTCTGCTCTTCTTTTCGTTGATATACTTCTCTTCCATGTGAAATTGCATGTTGTAACCAGGTTATAAGATTGGCGAGCGGAATGATGCTCATTGAATCATAAAAGGCCATGCTTGTTAGTGTCTCGGTTTTTCCTGATTTACGCAGGAATTGAGCTGTTTCCTTTAGATCTGTTGCTTCCAAACAATTGACGATAATCAGATTTCAGAGATCACATTAGTAGTGGCCTAGTGGGGACCTGGTGCTTAATAAGCAGCAGGACAAGTGTAGTTGGATTTTAAATAAATCTGCTTAATTCTATGTATTGAGCTCTGAAGAACAGACAAGTCAAATTTCCTTTCACAAAGATGTGGGTTTCTTAAAGCTTTAAGGAGTGTTTGTGTAGGCTAACTTGTACGAGAAGTATTTTGAGTTAAGATATTCGTTTGCGAAGCGGAGGTAGAGTTAGTCCTAAATATGCTTATTTTGTTCAAATAATTAGTCGATAGATCATCTGGCTAGATATTTGTGGAATATTGGTACCTGCTCTTTCGTCTTTAAAGCATACGCCTAGGAATGATTTACCTGCTTGGTTTGAGACATTTCCTGCTAATGTTCAGAAGTATATTGCTGTGGAAGTGGTTGCCCTCATGTGGTCGATCTGGCGTGCCTGAAACAGAGCATGCTTTGAGGGTGTACTCCTGAAGGATCCAACTTCATTATTTACCGAATAGCTCTACTGATGCTACTAATCGAACAACCAGCAAAACTAGAATGAATTGCTTGATGTCTTCGTACATGCTCCAGGTTCTTTTGTGAGCCTGCCCAAGTTTTTTGGCTCTCGACACTGCAACATCACAGTCCGACAGTTCTAGAACTGAGCTGGGAGAAGCCGTGGTTTGGCTTTCAGTCCCCATAGTAGGATTAGAAAATTGCTTACCCAATCGGTGCAAAGGCTTCACTATGTTGCAAGCCTTTCAATAGGATATTTTGTGCATACCTAATTATGTATATCTGGGGAACTCTTGTCCAGGCTCGATCGCCACTTCAGGTAGATCACAGGATCAACTAAAAATTCACGTTAAGAGATCTTGAAAAACAAAGTATGCCATATCTACAACTCTAAAAACTTAAGCTCAGAATTCGACCTAAAGTTTCAGAAACATAAAAGGTAAATTCATTTCTGAATAGGTTCAACTTTGGGCCAACAATATTTCGCACTTTGGGCCAGCGGCGAAGAATTTGTGGGCAGTGCCGACGGGACGAGAGCTCGATTGGGACTGCCGGATTTTGGGGATTTTGCGGCTAGGGTTTTATGTCAGTCGTTTGATGTTGGCGTGCTAACGAGCGTAACAAGGCATATGCGGCAGGAAGCTGATACTCAGGGTCTACTAGCTGAATTTGCCGGCAACAACATTTTTTTTTTGGCGCGTAGACTTGATTTTTTCTATGTGGCCCTTGGACCGACGCCAAAATTGTTTACTTCTGTCGGTTCGTACCCGGCGCACAGAACATAACGTGTATTCTTGTCGTGCATCAGCTGGCTGACATGCCAAAATATTTCCGTGTTGGATAGGTGCGTGCCCGACAGGAAAATATCCGGACACACGGAAATATTTGGGAATCTGATCGTGTGTAAATTTGTCTTTTCAGTCCTATACATGTAGGCAGAATTTGAAACTGCAAATATTCTATGATTGTATGTATATCAAGGGTGTATGTTTAAATGATTTATAATAATTTATTGACATGTTTTGTATTTTCATAACATTGATCTTACTTGAGATTGTATATGTATAACAAGGGCGTATGTTTCCTCCTAGCTCACACTCTTTCACGATGCAATATCAGTACATAATGGAACAGAAATGAGACAGTTTCATCTACGACAGAGTCGCACATTATAACGAGCAGATGACAAAGCCAATGCCGTACCAGTTTAGCTTATGTGAGATCGTGCTCTCCATGTTCTAGTCCGACTTTTCTTTTTTAGTTGTCTTGACGTTGCGTTCTAGCTTGGCTGAAAGCACACATGTAATCTGCCACCAACGAACCAAAATTAATTTTGCATGAACATGTCGTACATACATATTTTGAAGGTCCTGGCTGGAGAGCTATAAGTAGACCTGCAACACATCAAGCTTCCTTCACCCATCTTCCTCTACTCTACTCTCTCGAGCAGTCGACCTATGACTACCATGGCTACTGACAGGCTTGCCGCCTTGGCTCTGCTGCTAGCATTGATTGGTTGTGTGGCCCGCAGCTGCCATGCAAGCTACGGGGTTCCCTACCCCTCGGGGCCCTGCAAGAGCCCTCCCCCTCCTGCTGCCCAAACACTCAACTACGATTATTACCACAAGACTTGCAAAGGAGCGGAGAAGATCGTGAGGGACGTTGTAGAAGAGGAGATTAAACGTAACCCCGGCATCGGCGCCGGGCTCATCCGTCTCTTCTTTCACGATTGCTTCGTCCAGGTATACCAATGCGCACATTATTACAACACAAATGTCGTCAAATTAACGCAGCACATGTTTATGATTTGGCACCATTATTCTCATTCATATATCTTTGTTCTAGGGTTGCGACGGGTCAGTCCTGCTTGACAGGACCCCGGCCGATGAACAGACGGAGAAGTTCGGCATCCCTAACGCAGGCAGCCTCGGCGGCTTCGGAGTGATCGACAAGATCAAGACTAAGCTCGAGGCCGAGTGCGAGGGTGTCGTCTCATGCGCAGACATTGTCGCCTTTGCTGGGCGTGACGCCACCTTCTTCCTCAGCAATGAGAAGGTAGACTTCGAAATGCCGGCCGGCCGCTACGACGGGCGGGTGTCCCTTGCCAGTGAGACCCTCACAGACCTGCCCCCTCCCTTCGCCAACGTCACAGTGCTCGAGGCTATGTTCGCCGCAAAGGGACTCAGCCTCGACGAGATGGTCACCCTCTCCGGCGCGCACACCATTGGGATCTCCCACTGCTCGTCCTTCGCCGACCGTGTCCCGCGTGATGCTTCCGACCCAACGGCCATGAACTCCAGGTTAGCCAACTTGGTGAAAACAGAGTGCAAGAGCGGCAACTCCACGGTGTTCCAGGACATCAATACCCCTATAACCCTGGACAACAAATACTACGAGAACGTGCTCAACCAAGAAGTGTTGTTCACATCTGATGCCGCGCTCGAGTCTTCCCAGACAAAGAAATTGGTGAAAGATAATTTGATCCCTTACGTGTGGGAGGCGAAGTTCAAGCAGGCCATGGTGAAGATGGGCGGCATTGGGGTGAAGACTGGGAGTAATGGGGAGATCAGAAAGAAGTGCAACCTCATCAACTAGTGACCGTTCCTCCAACGAAGTCGAGTCTATGTTGATGCCTACGTCGTCCCTGGAAAACAAACATAATAGTCTTGTGATTTTTGCGTGATATTTTGGATTTTTTATTAATTTTCCACTGTGTGGTTTTATTTATTCTTGTATTTCATTTGGTTATACTGAAACTGTTGTCAGCCTACTTTATTAATTAAGGAGATCTTTCTGTTGAACAAAACTGATCATATTGCTCGCAATCATTTTTAGTCGTGCTTATCAAGAGTTGTGAAAGGCATTGCTCTCATTGGTCAAAAGAGGATTGAGAAAAGGCAAAATTTAGATCTCTGCACTAGTACAGATCAGACAATCGCAGACGTTTCTTTTTTGAGAATAAAGCGCTGATACATTCATATTCATAGTAGACAAGAGTGTGCAGAGTCTTTCACAACAATGGCAGAGATAGCAGAAGGCGTCGGTGGTACCCAGGTATTACCAGAACCTGAATCTTTGGCCAGCTTGGCGAAAGTAGCTTAACCATCAGCCAGGGTCAGAGCTGTGGACTCCATCATGGAAGTCGTCGCTGGAGCTCGAGCTGGGCTGGGTGCCGCTGGAATTATGTATTTGAACTGTCTTATCCAGTTTGAATGAAACTGGGGGGGTTTAATCCCCAATGATCGAACAAAAAGAGATCACATTACTACATTAGTGCAGGCTGCAGATGACCTCCATGATCCACCACTCGACGCAGCGCCTCTCGCTGATGGTTGCCCTCCTGCACTCAGCATCCCCTCCGGTAGGAGACGAGCGCGACGGTCACCAGAATCACCAACGTTCTTGGTATTACACGGATGAGCCCGTAAAAACCATGGAAGCTGAGGTACAGGTGATGCAGCACGCCACCCACCCTGATAGAGACCCACCCTGATAACGGGCGGCACGACCGGAACAGGTGCGAGGTAAGAGCATCTCCAGCAGGCGCCTAACGCGGTGGCGCTGTATAAATATTTTGCAGCGTCGAAATAGCCGTTTCGCGCGCCGCGCGTAAGTTTTGCTTTAGCAAGCGCGCTATAGTTTAGGGCGTCGCTGCCGCGCTTCACCAAGCACGCTAGAATGCAGCGCGTGAGACAAATGTCCAACAATATGTGACAAAGGAAATATGAGATATGAAATGAAACAATTTTCAACCACAAATTATGATGAACAAAATAGCATACTTCAAATTGATGGCATAGTTCAACTTCATCAAATTACAACCAAGTTCATCACAAAATAGTTCACACAAACACGTGAAACATGATCAAATTAAACATGATCAAATGAAACATGATCAAATGAAACATCATGCTTCATTTTGTTCTTCCTCCTCTTCCTCTTCCTCTTCCTTTTCATCAAGATCTTCTAGAGCTCCATCGATTCCATCATCGACTCGGACGGTGTTCCCACTATCTCCAAGAGCACCTTCCGAAGAAATGGGAGGCACAACGGAACCATGCCAACCGGTGGTGCACTCATGGCACCAATGCCTCCATATGCTCCCATGCCTCCTCCCATGCCTCCCAAGAGAGAACCAAAAGTCATGCCTCCTCCCATGCCTCCTCCCATGCCTCCCATGGTAGCACCAACACCTCCCATGGAAGCACCAACACCTCCATAGCCTCCTACCATGCCTCCCATGGATGTACCAACACATCCATAGCCTCCTCCCATGCCTCCCATGGAAGCACCAACCCCTCCCATGCCTCCCATGGAAGCACCAACACCTCCATAGCTTCCCATGGAAGCACCAACCCCTCCATAGCCTCCTCCCATGGAAGCTCACATGCCTCCACGGAAGCTCCAATGCCTCCCATGCCTCCCATGGAAGCACCAATGCCTCCTCCCATGCCTCCCATGGAAGCACCAATGCCTCCTCCCATGCCTCCTCCAATGTCCATCTTTTTCTTTTTCATCAATAGTTGATCACGGCAAAGGTTGACATACTCCTTTTGCCTCTCATCTAGACGAGATGTGTCCATAAAGAAGAGATACTTCTCATGTTTCATGAGTCTAGCTTGTTCCTCCATTTCAATTTTCTTCTCCTCCAATGTTATCCTCCTATCCTCCGCCGCCACCCTTCTAGCCTCGGTCTCCTCGTGCTTGAGCCGTGCCAACTTCCTATCCTCGACCGCATCCTTTCTTGCCTTCACCATTTCCACCATATGCTTCGTTAGCTCATCTTCTCCTCCTTTCTTCTTTGCCTCTTTTGCCGCTTTACCTCCCGTTGGCCTTCTTGGATTGGCGTAGGAAACCGAGTTTGGGTCGGGCTTCTCTTTGGGTTGGCGTCGTCGCTAGATCCATCTTCATCACCAAGCAACACCCCATCAACGGTTGGAAAGTTAATCCCATCCAAGCGATCACGCTTCTTCCATTTCTCTTCATCCTTCAACACTTCATAGCAATGAGTCAAAACAAATGGTTTCCCTTTCCTTACATTTCCCTTCTTGGTCTTCTTATCCTCCCCACGAAACAAGTTTTCTGCAATATTGAGCTACAAGGAGAAGAGAACAAGTTAGCAAAACATAAAATAGAAGAAGATAGCAAAGAGGTTCACACAAGGAAATGCCGCTTACCCTATCAACCTCATTTGTTCCACTTGGGTTTAGGGCATCCACCGCCGTCATTGCCGCCGTCCACCTTTGACATTCCGAGTTTATCATGGACCACCGGGACCGAAGAGACCTATTGCTACGCTCAATTCCACTCTTGTTGTGTGTGTTGTAGTACATCATCATCCTATCCCAATATGTGTTCATTGTTTGGGCCGTCGCAACGGCGGCATCCAAAGACACATTCAACCATGTGTTGCATAGCAAAACATCATCTTGGACGGTGTAGTTAGCCATCCTTCCTTTTGGCACCTCCATCAAACCCTCACCTTCGTCATCCATGTCTTCATACTCATGATCGTTCTCATGTACATCATTGGTTTGAGACCAATGAGAACTTTGAGAGCCAACACCTATTTGTGTCAAAAAATCATCATTGTTGGGACTATAAAAGGATGAGAACTATTAAACTAAACATCTTTGCACATTTGTTTACAATGAACAACAAAAAAGAAAGAAAAACCATACCCGGGCATTTCATCGAACACATCGACGGCATCGGCGCCCGGCGCAAAGAACGCCGTGTGCCCATCGGTGGCCGGCGCAACGAACGCTGGCGGAGGAGCAGGCGCAGCTTGCGGCACGGCCGTCGACTGCTTCGCGCGCTTAAAAAGTCCAGCGCACGCTGCCAAGTGGAGACGACTTTGCGCGGCTTCGCAGCTGGCAGAGCGCCGACGGGGTTCGCCCGTGGCGGCATGAAGAGCCCGCGCGCGATTCCGACGGCCGGAGTTAGTGCGGCGCCGCCGGCGGAGGGGGTCAATCCAGCGCTAGGGTTTGCGGCGGTCGAAGCGTCGCGGCTGTAGGGAGGGTCGGGGGAATGTACGAGCGACCGTCCATCGCCGGAATTTGGCCGGCGGCGGCACGGGAGAGGGGCGGGCGGGGCGACGACGCGAGCGCGGGTGGGTTCAGATTGGCGGTTGGTAGCTCACGCCAGATTTGGTGTCGTCCCGCGCGCTGTAGTCGCCGCCCCAAATTTGGGGCCAAATATCCCACTTGGCAGCGTGCGCTGGACTTTTTAAGCGCGCACAGGTTTTTAGCGCTGTCGCTGGAGTACCGGATTTCGCTCCGTGCGCGCTATAGTGACCGTTTTTTGGCGAGCCGTCCAATTTGGACGCCTGTTGGAGATGCTCTAACGAGCAGCGGGGAGTCGCGAAAGAAAGCATCGCAGGGAGGCCATGTCGCTTGCTGCTGCGGCTGTTGTAGTGATGTTGGTCTGAATCTGACATGGTTCGCTAGGTAGATGAGTGCAACACCGTCATGCACCGTTAGACACCGCTAATCCAAATTCAGTGTTCCTAAGGGCGTGTTTGGTTACCTGCACCGATTTTGGGCCTTTCGTCTCCGTGGCCCAACTCAGCCTGGCCCTGAAGAAACATGGCCTGAGCCAACATCTCCAACCCATTTGGTTGCCCACAATGTGCTGGCCAGGCCCGTTCGGCTGGGTGCAAATTTTTGTCCGCACGCTGTTTGGTCGCATGTGTAGTGTTTCAGCGACAAAAACATGGTGTTTGGTTACATGCAACTACCCGATGTGGTTACCTTGTTGCCGGACTGGTGATCATACCAACATAACCAACAATGTTCATGTAACAGTCTTACACTACATATGCCCTTGCTAGTCAGCAAAATAGATGATGCATCACAAATTCAGCATAACAAGTGCTGGTGATGCACCTCATGGTCCGAGGAGGGGTTACTATACCGCCTCGCATCACAAAAAGAATCACCTGAGGGGTTTATTAAACCGCCTCGCATAAGTTCTAAGATGTTCTACATGGTAGGGGAGGTAATAGAGGGCATAACAGTAAGCACTACATCGTCAGCAGCTAGAACATCAGCACCCCATCGCCCAAAAGAGGCTACGATAGTAGGTGAAGTACCACTTCTTCCTCTCTTCCTCTGACCCGGCGAGATAGGCGGCACGCTCCTCTTCATGATCCATGAGGTAGCTAAGAGCAAGGTGCAGCGTGTTTACTGCAAGAGGATTCTGCACACGCGGTCTGCCGAAGATGATCTTCATCTGGTCATAGTTCTCAATCGGAGTGTTGATGAAGCAGGCGTCCTTGGGTTAAGGCCTGCAATGGTGGAACTGAATCAGAGGGCATAACAAGCACAGAGCTAGGACGAACTGCAGCATCACTACTACCAACTTACAGCGACATGCTTGAGCAATGTTGTGTCGTCCGTGTACATGCTGCTAGAGTCCTCACGCCATTCAACTCCTTCAGTTTGAGCCAGCTTGCGGAGATATGTCCACCTGGTCCTGCACTTCCTGAGATGATTGTACAGCTGGGTGGTGGTCATCTTGGCGCAGAAAAGGAGAACATCTGTGCAAATGCTCTCCAAGCTCTTGTCTCTGATGCCCCTGTCTAGATTGAGGCCACCCCTAACGAGCTCAGCCATCCTAGTGAGCACGAAGGTGGACAATGCGGCCGGCCACTGCATAGGGCCGCTCTTACACCTTTGCAAGGTCAGGTCCCCCTTTGCCCTTTGCAATCCGACGGGCAGATCAGGCGCCGGAACGTACCGCAAAGGCTTCGCGGGTAATGGCAGCACAGAGGTGGCGGAAACATCGGTGTCCTAGTACAGAAGAAGAACACAGATGAACTACAAGAGGTAAACATGAATTATATGATCAATGAAGCTGTACAATCAGATCTACCAAGTACCGCCGCACATACTACTAACTTGGGCTCAGATCTAGGGTAGAAATGGAGGACTTACACTGAAGCTGTGAACAGCCGGTGAAGGAACGGACGAGGATGAGTCGGCGGAGGACATGTCGGAGACGAGGACGAAGCCCTGGACGATCCGCCGGAGGAGTAGCCGCCGCTTGGCTGTGAAAACCTGCAAAACAGAGAGCTCGAAGGGGGAAATGGTGGCGGGAGTACCGGCGGTGAGGCGGAGGGGTGAAATAGGCGAGGGGAAATTTTGGGCAGTGACCGAAATTTGTCCCGCCGCATTTTGGCCTGCGCGCGCGAGCTCGCGCCATCTCCGAGGTTGCACGAGCTCGGCTCCGCGTTCCCCTTCCCTGCACGAGTGCGAACGCCAGGAGGGTGGCTCAGTGGGAACGACCGAATCAAGCGTTCCCCTCGGATCAGGCTGAGCACTGCTTTAAGGTTCGTGCGCGTGCGAGCCAGCCCAAATTGTGGGCAACCAAACAGGCCAAAAACATGGCCCCAGGTCTGGTTAGGGTCTCCGTGGGCTACCAAACACGTCCTAAATGTTCTCTGGGTAAATGCTAGCTACTTCTTACCACCACGTCCAACCACATTCTAGTTCAGACCTTTTGCAACATGGTTTCTCCGAGCTCACAACACTTCTATGGAGGACCGTCAACATCTCTTCTTCTCCTGCAATGACACTATGGCAATTTGGCAGGCTGTAACAATTGCACCAGACCATGGTTGCTTCGCAGATGTGTGGTCCTCAGCCTCGCCTGACCACCTCCCCTCTGAGATACATGGCCGTCAATCATTCTGCCTCACCTTTGGAAAATTTGGGATGCTCGAAGGTCTTCAGGAACTTGGAACCTCAGGTTACAATCAGGAACATTATTTCAGACATCGCTTTGTGCAAAACCGGTTTAGAGACCAGGCTCATAAGCTGGTTTGTGGCATGAATACCTCTCTTCGACGATTTACCCCGACCCCTCTTAACTTAAAAAACAAACATTCATCCATTCAAACACTTGGCGCGAGTAGAGTTGCAAACTCATTGGCCATATAACCCTAGCAAAGTCAACACTGCCAAACTCAATTTTGGCAGTTCCTGCCATGGGTGATTTTTTTTAGATGGCCATGGGTGAACTTGATACTACTGGCTCTTTTCTCTCGCTCATTCTGTCCGTAGATCCTACTGGCTCTTTTCTGCGCTTTAATGCAAAACGTCAAATGTGAGGCTGAATACAGCCAAGAGAAGGTAGACGATTGGTGTTCGTGGACGGTTGCATGATGCCGCCATGATCTATATACAAATACAAAGTCTATGCTCTAGGTTGGGGCTAACAGTTCGTAAGCGCCAAAGCAAGGAACATGGGAGGGGAGGGCCATATGCACATCACAGCGTGGTTTACCCTACCTTCGCCGGTAGTAGAATACTTGCAATCTGTCACCGAAACGCGAAATCAACCTATTTATCTACAATCTTTGTTTTATTGAGCGTTCATACTCTCTCAGTTCATAAATACAAGACTTCAATACAGCTGACATGTGGTTTTACGCGATAATAAAAGTATTTTCTCACAGATGCCTAAAAAATATTGCTCAAAAGACTAAATTTACAGTCAATGGATGCCTTGTATCACATCGCAATTTCAGTGGCGATGCTGCCATTAGGAAAACCAAGGAACTGGAAATGAGGAGTTAGCATATGTTTCTCCTTGTTTACAAGTTCTCCATAGAAAACCATGGAAGATCAGAGCAATCCATCATTCCACCCTACAAATGTTGGGAACCTTCCTGGTTCCCTGTCTCTATCATTCAGGAAAGGGAACATTCATTGGAATTTGCATGTTGGCGGAGAATGAGACTTATTTACATGTTTCAAATCAAAGTATTTCGACATGAGTTCATCCATTTCAAATCAACTAATAAAGGGGGGAAATAACCTTACAATAGGCCGGGAAAGTGCTCATGCAAGGGGCAAAGTAAATCACATTATGCCAGACATCGCCTATACAAGAAATTCTCCAGAAATTTGTAGAAGCTTATATATAAATGGAAGAAAATGGTATGGTCTGCTCGAAAGTGGATTTGTGAGATATATGTGAATGACTAAACACATATAGTGGGAGATACAAGCATATCACCAAAATAATAATAAAATAATACATTATCTCTGGGCCAACTGACACAAAAACTGGCAAAAAAAATCTAAATGTCCAACCAATTCTACACAAGAGATGAAATATTAAAGAATAATAACTATCAAACAACAATGGAAACGCTCATCTGGCAGCTTATAAGAATTACCATAGATACAAGATATGTATTTATATATGACAAGCTAGCACTGTCCGCGTACCATCCATGAAAATTTGATACCGTTACCTAGTTTCGGAAGATATTTTATACAATCCGCCTCTGGTGCTTGAGGGTCACCTTAGCCTAGCATCCCCTCCTTTGTTTCGGAACGCTGAGAGGGAGAAGAAGCGTGGTGCTGCAATTTTATGGTGAGGATATTTAAGTCAAGGTTACCACTAACAGACGAAGTAACACTAATTTGTGATAAAGATGGAGATAATAGAAAGTTAACATCTTCATGGGTTATGTGCCAATGGAGCAGCTTAACGTAAGAATATACTGACTAGAAGTCTGTACCTTTGATTGAGCTACCAGTTAGTTGATCCTCCCTCAGTCTGAAATTTGCAGGGGGGTTTGGAATGGAGCTGTGTAACGATGGTTCTGCAAATTAAGATCTTATGTAAAGCTATGTACTTAATTATGCAGGAAAAAATTAAGAGCAAAATGAATCAGTAGCACAAGCCTGAAAAACAATCATCTTCAGACTCAAGTCAGAAGTATACAAGTAACAATCCACTAATGTACGCATATCATTCCCATCAGCAAAACCTTTTTCAATACTGCATGCACATGATTATCTAATTAGGGGAGCCCTGTTTTTGGATTTCAGTTCTGGTCCTCTTAGGAGGTCCACCTTGTGAAGGGATAACTTTGCTCATAACATGTCTTTGGCAAGGACTTTGTCCCATATGTTAGTGTCATAAAAACGCCAGGAGTTGGAACGGGGGAGAATATATGCATGATTAGTGCAAACAGGTAGATTCACAAGGAGATTCACTATGTCTTAGCCAAAAAAGGTGAAAAACTGTGGCAAACGGTATGTTCATGTCAAAAGAGAGATAAATAATTGGTCCAGGGTTAATATATATATATATAACATGTAGAGAGAGAATGCTAGCAGTTAGCTTGTCATCAAGGATAGAGTAATTCATTCAATCTCACTTTACGTTTCTGAAATACTGAATCCAATTTCTACAGTTCTTTAAAAAGCTGAAGATAGTGTGAGTAGTTAGACTTTGCAAGTATCACTTTCTTGTATTAAAATAAATGCTTACTAGTTCTGACTCTGGTCTAAGTATGGAAAAAGGGATGTAAAGTAGACAAAAGGTGTAAAGTAAACCTACAATCCTAAATGGGTTAAGAAGCACAGCACCCAATGAATACTCAAAGTCATACTGGAATAGCATGTGTGGGGTGAAAACTTCGAAGAAGAATACCTTGTTCGGTGAAAACCTCGCTCTCAACAAAACCATCATACGAAGAAAGATAGCCCATTCTTGACTTCCTGAAATCATCAGAAGATCCTATGGCCAGATCCCGGCCATCTTCCATATCATCATCACATTCCGAGGCAGTTGAAGCAGAAACCCAGTCATTTACTAAACCATCAGCACCTCTATTCTTCCGCCCAAATTTCAGCAGTTTCTTAAACCCTTTTGTAACCTCTTTGCGTGGCTGTTGAGATGCATTCGCACCACTAAAAGGCATCTGAGCGCTGCCCCACTTTTTTCTCATCCGGGAAACATCAGCATCTGTTATTTGATCTAGCGAATGAGAATTCCATGGTGATGGACTTCCAGTTGGTGAATCAACAAAAGCATCGCCATCTGAGGTATCATTCGCGTAAGGCGATAGGTTTGGAAGGCGCGAGCCCCAGGGAGCTGGTAATTGGCCAGGTAAGTCATGCATGTTTCCTGCAAAAGCATTGAACTTGGTATTGGCTGCTTCCCTTGGAAATGAAACATCACCATTTTCTGATCCTGGGTCATCTGAATGTCCAAAATCATGACTTAGTTCTGGTGTCTCACTTTCTGAATCAGCAGGGAAATCACTTTCCCTAAGATTCTCTTCAATGCTTTCATATTCTTCATCTTTGGCATCATCTGCGGAATCCTCTTGCTGATCTGGAAAATCGTCGTCGTCGTCATTGACATTTGCAAACATCGGTGCACGAAATCCGGTTATACCAACAATAGGATGGTCCCCATTTGCTTTGCTAAGAAAAGACTTTGGTGCCCAATTGTGAATGTCCTTGTTAACTGTTGAAGTGTCCCTTAATTCACTAGCATTCAAGTCTTTCCTCATAGACTGTGACCCCCTTGATTGATCTTCCTTCATAATACTCTTTGACTCTTCAATTTTGCTCTTACTACGAGAAAAACTTTTTGGCTGGGCCCTTGCAGTAGCTCTGCTATGACCAGCTGATGGCTTTGTATTTTCCTTTCTGAAGTCAGAGAAATTGGGAACTGATTGTGCAAGAGGATTTTCTGGTGGATTCCTGCGATTTGCATAACTAGATCTTACAGTCCTTGAAGAAGTTTTATGGACAGAAGCAATGGATGTCTTTTGTGTGTAAGCAACTCTGTTTGAAAAATGCTTCCTGGAATCAGCACTCCTGGAAGAACCGTCACCAGATAGGTAGTCACTATTCATTTCATCTTCTACCAAGAAAGAATCTACCCCCTGGAAAAGGCAAAGATGACTATCAGCAAGCAAAATCCACAACTGTGCAATTACTGCAAGTTACAACATGTCACATGATTATATCATTCATTCTACATCTACACTTGCTGAAAAAGATATTTTCGTACTTCACAAACAATTAACTACTACCTCCGTCTCAAAATATAAGACTTTGGTATTTTTAGCCTACCAAAACGTCTTATATTTTAGGACAGATGGTTAACATTTTATGTTTAGTGGAAAAACATGAATACATCATTTGGGCTATATGTAAACATTACAAAATACCGTAACTTTCTGAATTACTTTTTTCTGTTGAAAAGAGTACTACACTACTGCGTACTGAATCTAATACCTGATCCTTATTCCGTATAACTGATTGCAAAGGAGGAATCTTCTGAGCAGAACGAGAGACATAAGTTGAGTTGGGGAGATCTGCAGACTGAGAGAATTTGGCTCGCATCTCAGCCTTGCTCCGTTCTAGGCTTTCATGCATTGCCTTTAATATTGCTTCCTTCTCTTCTTTCTGCAGCTTCCAATCCTCCTTTAGTTTTGCATCCCTCTTCTGCATATATTGATCATAAAACTTCCCTCTTGACTCTTCTAAGCTAAGCATGCCAAGTTTCTCTGGTGTGCTATTGTTATACCCTTCATTGTCCACCATCTTCAGAAGCTCATTGGCATCAAAGTTATCAGTCGTACTATCCTTCACAGTTTGTTTCGTATATACTTCTCTGGAAGAACCTGTGTAGGCTTTGCCTCACTTACCCGAGGTGTGTCATCAACCTGCGCATCTGTAGACTTTCCTCTCCTTGTGGTGGTTAGCTTGTGTGCAGCAAACAGTTTCTCCAACTCATTGGCCTTCATTTGCAGTTCATCATGCCGATCTTGATTCCCCTTTGCCGGTCTCGTCGTCCTGGTCTGCTCCAAGGGAACAGCATTTCCATCATTTACTGATTTAACTTTACCTCCCAGCAAACTCAATTCCTGCTCAGCATTAGATGATTGTCTGCTCAAATTTGTTCCCTGGCGACCAGAATAATCTGATGGAGGCAATATTTCAGACCCAACTGCAACCTTTCTCCGCGCATCATCTACCTTCCGTGGTAGACTTCTCCGCCGCAAGCTATCATGGCCTTCGGTTTCTGTAGAAGCAGCTCCATCCCTTCCAGATGAACCCCTAAAATTAGTACGGGAATTGGATGTGGCTCTTGATTTCTGATCGGCACTACTTGACACCTTCCCAACTGTTCGAGAGGATCGATCATTCCTTCCAACTGGAACTGCTTCAGCGTGCATCTCTTTTGAACGGAGGCGAGAACCTCTATTACCTTTCTGTCCAACCTGATCACTTGTAACTGGTACCGGATGAGCAACAGAAGGGATTTCCTTATCTATCATCCGGGTATGCTCCTGTGACGATGGGCTAGTTAAAGTATCATAATGTTTTGGCAAAGCTTCCTCAGCTGTCTTTGGAAATGTTTTTAGTCGGGTTCGAGTAGAAACATTTGAAGCAAGATGCTCTGATATCCTTGTGTCGCCTTGCCCTTGATTAAATCCCTGCTCCTTGTCGAAGGATGACTCACTCTCAGTGCTGGATGTTATAGCCATGTCATCTTCCAAACTAGACCCAGTCTGTTTTTTAGGAGCCTCGGGAACAACGGCCGGTAAGGAGGATGGAGCTGTAGTATTAAAACTTGAGGTTGAACAAGCATTTGTAGTGGTAGAATCCTTGGGTGTGTCACCATCCTTGTGACATGAAAGGCTGAGATGTTACTGGATGCTTAGCCCCACTAGCATCCTTATCAGCTCTTACTTTTGATGAATTTGCCTCCTGGTTGGCAGATGTTGGGGTCCCAGAAGGAGTTCCATTTTCACTTTTGTCATTAGAGCCACCATTATCATTTTGACTTAGATCAATACTCATGTCACTGACACTGCTCCATCTTCTTGCCAACTTGTCCATGGACGCAACAGAAGGCACCCTCCGGTGCTCACCTTTCCCCGGAACCACCTTAGCAGTAATTGCAGGGTTGCTGTTACCAGAAGTCGAAGTTTGCTCCTTTTGCTTATTCTCAAACATGCTTATCCTGTCTTGCACACTCAAACGCCTTGAAAGCTCTTTAACAGGAGCAGGAGAAGCATCTGTTTCATTTTCTTGTTTATCCACTGCTTGCTGGATGGTTGGCTTAGAGTGCTGTTCTGTGCTGGATCCTGCTGAAATATCTACTGATTGCTGGCTGTTGCTTACTCTGTTGACATGTAGGACACTACCATCACTTATAGATTTATTAATGGATCCGCCATGATCAGCCTGTGGCTCATCTATAGACATGTCTGAACCGCAGGAGTCACGAAGATTCCCATCTTCGAAGTTCTTCCAGTGCGATGAAGCTGCTTGCGATGCATGCTGAGGATTAATGTCTGGACGGCGCTGGCAAAGTGACATGTATTTATTGCATGCTTCGCTGGATATAATAAGTTAATGTTGTCATATGCATCTAAACATCATTAATTAAGAAAGACAACAAAAGGACTGATAAATAAGCAATGACTGGACAGAAGATATCTTAATGCACAATGCTATTAGTTTCATTTTTGGTGAAAGCAAAACCGTGGCTTCCCTACACTAGCTCTTAAGAAAACCCATTTATCATGGTAACCACACATAATAATCATGTAAAATTGAACATTACAAAGCTGAATCGTCATCACACTTCACTTCAACATGACCCTTGTAATTCTACGAGAACTTTTCCGTGCAAACTTCCCACACTTTCCAGAATAATAACTTCAGGGGGTTGAATTTTTTTCCTAACATTTAAGTTCTAAGGTTTCTAAGTTCACAACTTCCACAATCTTGCATCTCAAATTCTTAATTTTAGCATACTAGTACAAATGGAACTAGGTAGAACTTGGTGCGCAATATGAATGGCATTTGAGAAAAACAGTGAAAAAGTTTCTTTTTACAGATGCCTGTTATTTCATATCATAAATGAGATATGCTTGTTTGACATTAAAAAGGATAACTTGAGCACATTAGTCTAATGCTGACGGGAATCACTTGTGCTAAATCTGCACATCGACTTTTGGAGATTCCAAAATTGTTTGGTGGCTGATGGGTTGTGCCTCTATAATATGCTTGTCGGATAAGCTGTTAACTGTGATCTCGTTGAAGTGCATAACACCGACCAGCAAAATATCTAAACAATAATCATAGGATCGGTCTAGGCAGCGCCTGGCCGCCGGATGGGTGGGTCGAGCGCCCACTTTTTTTGGAAAAGAATTTGTACTCCACGTGGTCGCGAGCGCTCACACTAGGAGCCATCTAATGGGAGCTTACGCGCCATCTCCGGCCTCCATTTCCGACCGCCACGGCTCTCTGCCCTGCCCCCATTTTCCGGCCGCGTCCATGCTCCACCCGGCTCCCATCTCCGGCCGACGCGCGCTGCGCCACGCACCCATCTCCGACCACCACCGCGCACCGTCCCGTCGTCCATTGCTCCGGCCACAACCGTGCCGTCCCACGCTGCCCCTATTCTCTCCCCTCGTCACGAACGACGGAATCGGAACGCCGGCTGGCAGCCATCTTCACGCACGACGGAATCAGAACGATACTCGCCGGTTGGTCGGCATCTGTGCGAGCTATGGTACAAGGAGGCGGGTAGGTGGGGAGAATGGGAAACAGAGAGAAGCAGAGATGGTGGAGGACCGGCGCCGGATAAGCCCAGCTTGGTGGCACTGCTCGCGCACGCGACGAGGCTTGGCCTTGATCTCCACCACCGAGGGAAGAAATTGGATGGGATTTGATTCCTGTCATTTCTCTCGTGGGAAGACGATGGGTAGGTTGGGGACCAGCGGTCATAGGAAAAAAAAACCTCACGTGGCCTCCACCTTAAGGCCCAATTTGTGCATAAAATTGTGAGTGTTTGATCCGTTTCACCGCCACAGGAATTCCACAACAGGCAAGCAACTTTGGTCCGACACGAAACAATTTTGGTGTGATTTGATGCAACTTCAAAACGGCGGGAAGCAACTACACAATATTAAAACCAATTTTGGTACAACATGAAGCAATTTAGGTGTGCGTTGATGCAACTACACAACCGCGGGAACCAATTTTGGTGTGCATCGAGATAACTTTCACAACTGCGATAGGCAACTTTAGTTGACATTGGTTGGCGTTGAATCAACTTTTATAGGTGAGGAAGCAACATATGTGGGCGCCGAACCAACTTTGGTGGCTATGAAACAACTTTCGTGGACGCCGAAGCAACATTTATGGGTGTCGAAACAACTATTGTTTACGCCAAAGAAACTTTTATGGATGGAGAAGCAACTATTGTGGGTGACAAAGCAACATACGTAGGCGCCGAAGCAACTTTTATGGGCGCTGAAGCAACTTTTGTGGACCCCAAAGCAACATTTGTGGGTGCCGAATCAACATTTGTAGACGATGGAGCAACTGTTGTGGGCGACAAAGCAACTTTGGTAGACACGAAACAATTTTGGTGTGATTTGATGCAACTTCACAACCACGGGAAGCGACTACACAAAAATTAGAACCAATTTTGGTACAACACGAAGCAATTTTGGTGTGCGTTGATACAACAACAACTGCGGGAACCACTTTTGGTGTGCATTGAGATAACTTTCACAAGTGCAGTAGGCAACTTCAGTAGACATTCGTGGGCGCCGAATCAACTTTTGTGGGTGAGGAAGTAACATATGTGGGCGTCGAAGCAAATTTCAGGGGTGATGAAGCAACTTTTGTGGGTGTCGAAACAACTTTTGTGGGCGACGAAGCAATTTTTATGGCCGACGAAGCAACACATGTAGGCGACGAAGCATCTTTTGTGAACGCCGAACCAACACTTGTGGACGACGGAGCAACTTTTGTCTATGACGTAGCAACCTTTGTCTGCGACGGAGCAACTAAAATTTATAGTATGATAGATGGAACTATTAGCAATATCCCAAAATGTCCAGGTTCAGTATGCAAATCTGATTAAGACAATGCTCTTTTGCTAATTTCTGCCATTGCAGGGACCTTGGGTGCAAAACGGCTAAGAGATAAGGTTGAGCTGCACGAGCAGTTTCAGGAAATTCCCCAACGGCGCCATCGCATCGCAACTACGCGTCGACCGTCGTCGCCTTGGAATGGAGCTCGTCGTCCGGCGCCTGGCCTGAGCTCCGCTCCTCTTTGCACTGCCCAGTCGGCCTCCCACTGCGCGTTGCCCACGCCACCTGCGATGTGGCTCCCAGCACGGCGGCGCAAAGACAGCCACGGCCGCGGGCAGACGCGCTTTTGACCTCGCCGAACAGCATGGTGGATCCTGCGCTGGACATGCTCTTGACTCTCCAGCTTGTCCCGGTTGCGGTCGGCATGCAGCCGGAGGTTATCCACAGCTGCCCTCCTGCCTCTCACATGGCCGCACTGAGGATCAAGAGCTGCGTCGGAGCATTTGCGGGCAACCCGACTGAACCAATAGGAGCAAGCGGTTGCAGCCACTACCAAAATTGGTTCCCGCAGTTGTAGTGGCGGTAGCACGAGTGATGTGGGGCGCCGCCGATGACTAGAGAGGATAAATGGGGGATATCCGGCTGCGGGACGAGGGCGGCGGTGGCCCGGCCGGCCGACGGTGGGAGCCGTGCCGGTGGTGTGGAGGTTGGCCGGGACGAGGGACCGAGGGAGGGGATTCGGGAGAAAACACAAACTGGGTTCGCTCGTCCTTAATCTCCACGCGCGGACGCAATCGACGGTTCAATGAGTGGGCGCTCAAAACGTCCAGATAGCGCAGCTGCGCTTTCTGGCAATTACCATAATCATAACACTATGCATCTACAGCTGAATTATGAGCTTGACAAATTTCAAACATACCTCAGCCGGTTGGCACCAAAGTGGTCTGCAAAAAGGAGAAGCTCAGTGACACTGTCTTGGTTGAACCCTGCTGATGATGCCCGGGCACAAGACGTGACAAGGTCTTGTTTAAGTGCACTTAGACGGACATCAATTGCTCTAAGAAGCTCCTTCCTGCACAGAAATAATGGATGGTTAAGATATATCAGCTTGCACCAAAAGAGTTGAAATGTAAATTACTTGATATCACAACACCGCCTATAGGAACATTATGCATTCAAGTAATATGCCTTATCTATCAAAACTCACAGCACAGCACATCGCATTACTGCATCACTGGCATCAGTTAACTACTCCCTCCGCTCCTGAATAGGTGGCGTAAGTCAAAAATTTCTATATTTGACCAAATATATGGAGCTGAATATCAACAACTACGATACTGAAAAAACACATTATGAAAATGTATCTTATGATGGATCTATTGATATTGATTTGGTATTGTAAATCTTCATATTTTTGTATATATGCTTGGTCAAATAGAAACCATTGACTTTTAACTCAATTTATAAGCCACCTATTTAGGGACGTAGGGAGTGATATAATAAGAAGAATGAGACTTGTATGCACAAAAGCAGAGGTGTTAGAAAAAATGGATATCCACGGTCTTCCAGTCAATAACATTCCATCAAACTACGAACAATTAACCCTTGTATAAGAAACGTAGACCAATGAAAGGGTGGACAGTTTGCTTCATTTGAAGCTCCCAAATATGGAAGCCAGAAATATGTCCATGAAAGATCCATGGGACGTAGTTACAGAAAAAATATCCAACCTATCATCCAGGATAAACCGATAAAGAAAATATTTTCATGCAGCTAGCTAGACTAGTATATGGAGTATGAACCATTAAATACGCAATACTTAGCAGGAACTACAGTTAATGTGGTTCATATCTCTATTTTCGTCTAATAAACAAATTACATACTAATCGTAGATCGTCTTCTACTCACTTAAATCAAGTTCATTTGGTAAAGGAGAGGTTAATGAGTTGCAATTGAAATGAGAGATGAGCTTACTTTGTAATGTCTGCTGCCGCTGCTGCCGCCGCTGAGGCTTCAGCTGACCATTAGCACAACAAGAGAAAGTGATTACATAAGTTATGTTCAGAAGCATAACTTATGCCATATTAAACAATGTTTGGGATGAAGGTTGCCCTTCAAAGCATGCACCAATTAACTGTGCTCTCTGTTTCTTTCCTAAACTATGAGCTGGCATTGAATTTATTACCAAATTAAACCAAGGTTATGTGATTAATAATATAGATATGGTGGCATCAATGATCTAGCCTTTCTCTTACACATACTGTATCTAGCATTAAACAGTCCATGCACGTCAATAACCCAGTTGTCATTAAGAGAATAATCAAAGAACTTTCTCTTCCTTGCTCTCGATACTATCACGAGTACCCCATCGAGTAAGTCCAGTAAGAAGGATTCAATTCCAACGATGAGAGAGTGTGAAGAGCAGTATGAGGTATGAAGAGATGTTAAAAAATCAGGACATACCGTCTCCACCTGAGGAAGCACTTCCAGCACCCTGCGTAAAGCATTACCAATTTTAGACAGATGCTACTATAAAACATGCTGAGATAAGGTCGACGCTTACTCCCTGCGCCGCGTAAATCTTTCTAGCCCCTTCGAGCTGCGACATCTCCGCATCGAAAGTATTCGCCATCTCCAGCACCTCCGGCGTGCTCACGAAGCGCACGAACCTTCAAGCACAGACGAACCAAGCACCCGTCAGCATACATACGATCTCCTGGGCGCCGACGAAGACCTCCGCGATGAAAAAGCCCTAACCTCTCGAGTGTGGCCTTGCTGAACCAGGCGGCGCGGCGGTCCAGCTGCAGCCGGATGGCGGGCCGCGGCGGCTGAGCGGCCGCCTGCTCCTCCGCCGCCCGCAGGTGCGCCATGAACGGCTTCACCGACCCCGACGCGATCCTCTCCGTGCGCCCGCTGCCCGACACCACCAGCTCGCACCTGCGCAGGCAGGCAGCTTCAGCCCATGGGCGCGGAAAAAATGCGAGATTTCTCGCCGCTCTCCTCACTCACCTGGAGCGGCGGGGCGAGAGCTGGAAGAGCGCGTAGTCGAGCGGCGTGTCGGGCTCCATGGCCAGTGCCGCCGGCGAGGTCGGATCTGATGGATCGCGCGCAGGGCCCGCTCCCCGCCTCCGCCGGAACCGTCCGCCGGAGAGGCGGGCAATGCAGCTCCCGCGGCGCCGAGATCGCGCGGCGGCCGGAGCGTGGCCGGATCTCGCCCCACCGAATCCGATAACGTGCGCCTGCTGCTGTGCTGCGCTGTGGCGGAAGGAGAGAGAGAGCGGAGTGGAAGGAGAGAGGAGTAGAGAGAGAAAGCTCACTGCTTGTTTGGTGGAGCTGCAGACTTCACTCCTCCAAACAGAAGGTAAAACCAGGAAAAATTAGGGGTGCTTGGGTAGAGATTAGTGGCTTTGATTTGGAGTTTTGGTGAAGCTCAGGTGCGATTAAGAGAGATTGGTCTTTTCTGGGAGTGTAAGTAAGCTGCTTTTTTTTTATTTCATTTAAAAAATAATATTCATATGCCTTTATCTGTCCTTGGCTTTTGAGGATAACAACGGCTTTGAGTGGACTGTTGGCATGGATTTGACCGTTCTGTCCCTCAACAGAAAACCGGTCCAGGGGGGCTTCCTTTTGAATCTTGGAGGAGGGCTTTTTCTACTAACAGCAAATCGGGAATTTCGCTAGCTCAAAATCATTGTCGTTGCTACGAAATCAAGAGAGGACGTCTTACTTAGTGTATTGTGGCGTAGTACCAATTCTTGTTTTGTTAGTGTATAAGTCTGAGTCTGATCACTAATCTTCACGCGAAAAATGGAACCGTCTGTCATTAACATATGTTTCAATCTTTCGGCATCACCGAATGAATGTGATGTGGCCATGATGAAATGTTTGGTGGTAGATGGGTTTGCTAGCTAGATTTAAGCTACATAATATTTTGAAAAAATGTTGCGTCATACGGCATGTAGTGTTGTGCCAGTTTGAGTTTTGGGTGGCTATGACTAGGGTCTGATTCACAGAGAATGTTATCGGAGCTCAAGAGCTGACATCCCTAATTTGTATCAGTTTATTTATGTGACCCCAGATGACTTGTTTAATCATAGCTTGCATTATTACAGTCATGCATAACTGATACAAATAAATGAAGAAGAATGTACACCAATTTTTTCATTTTACCTTCTTGTTTAACTGGTCTTTCAAACACAATTTTTTCCTAAACTTGTTCACAAATCTAGGTCTAATTGTTGACCATCGTATGTTAGTTCTTTGCAAAAGAACGAGTAGACCGACAGAAGAGAATCGCATGCACAAAATGCGCGAAGGATGAAATAACAAGAAAAATTGAAGAGTAACGGCAAAATCATGAGGCGAGGTGGATGATAATTCTCCATCTCTTGTCGGTGAAAGCAACCCAAAAATTGCAAGCTATGGCTTGTCTATGACAACAATTAACATATTTTATTCACTAACAACATCAAAGTAATATCATGAAGTATCCTTTCAATTTTTTCCACGACCTTTTGCGGACATCTAAATGGCTCTCTTTGTGAGAGAAGTATTTTGGCTCTTGGGAGCCTCACGTCCCAAAATAAATAAATAAAATGTTCTAGAAGTGTCACAGTTTTTTAAAAAAATCTTACACATATATCTAGGTGTGATCTACATGACAGTAAACAATCGTTGATAAAAAGAATTTATTTCACATATTCGTAATTTGTGTGTACCCCTCAAATAAGCATATGTATGAAAGTTTACAGGCACGTAGTGATAGCATATATTATTTGTCGAGGGGTCACCTCGGCAGATCCCAGGGTCGAGTACCCCAGGTTGATTGAAGGGAAGAAGATGGTGAGTGCTGGTAGTTACCACGGCTGACAAGCAAGGCGATTTACCCAGGTTCAGACTCCCGAAGGATAATACCCTACTTCATGCTTGTCTGTTATTGATGGAGTCGAAGGTTACAAGGGTGATTCCGGCGAGATGGCAATCTCGCTAGGGTTTCGGTGGCTAGTATGGACGTACCCTCGACAGAGGTCCCTCCTGGCCTTTATATGGAGGCTAGGTCTCAGGAGATCGGTATCGACTAGGTTTACATGTTTTGGTAAGTTTCTACCGACCTAATCTTCGACCATCTTGAAACGCAAGTTGTCCTTCTTGGGCCCTTGTTGGGGCTTCAATGTTGACTCCAGTCCTGGCGTGCACCAGGTATCTTCATAGTGGGGCACCCGACAGGTAGGCCCACGTCAGGAGCCCCCGGGTACTTGGTCGAATCGAAGAATCAGGTAAGGACTCCTTTCTCTGTGCACGCCTTTCTTCATGAGTCGAGAGCTTGTCGACTTCCTTGATGTGCTTCGTCTTGAGCTGATGGTTGCTAGGGATAATGACGTAACTGGCTTAACTCACTCGAATGGTCGAGCTCAGTTAAATGCGCTTAGGCAAAAATCCAGCCAGTCTTCTTCAAATTCGAGTCCCCGGGCTTGAACTTTGGAAAGGTAACTGAGAAGCTTCGACTCCGGCCGTTCAGGGCTTACAGAGCAACTGATCCCGGGATTCTATGCGGCAAACGCACCTTGGGTATGTGTTGTATGGCTGAGCAGCCTTGGTCGTAAAAATTTCGACTGCAATCTATCGGGAGCGCGAACAGTGCTCCCGATGGGAGTAGCCCCGAGATTAAGCTGAATTGCTTGTAATTGAGGTTAATCTCAAAAACTTCTCTCAGTCGAAAGAAATTTCTGAAACCCTCCTGATGTGAGTAACTTAAGGAATCACTGATAAAACAGAGTCCTCTTCAGCCTGTTGGCCTACTATTTTTTGTATTTTCAGCTTGATGGCTTACTTGTGGGACTCGAAAGATATTCGAGTGCTTATTTAGCCTGATGGCATACATGTTGGACTCGACAAACGTCTCGAGTGCTTGCTCAGCCTGGCGGCCTACTGCGTTTCCGCTCAATTGTGACGTCATGGCTGACGTTTTTTGCTTGAACTGCCACCGATGGGACATGACATTGTGGTCCCGCTGTCAGTGTTGACCTGCGGCGACGTTTGGAGTTCTTGATTTGACCACTCCACGCGAAAATTTTGCGGCGTGATGATGGTTTCCTCTTTTCCCGTGCGTAGTGGGCGGCGTGGCTTGCGACGGTTTCGTTCTCCGCTCGCCACGTGTAGGGCTGGATGGAGGACACCGCTTGCAAATGCTTTTTGGACGGTTGTGATTGATCACCGACGCGGTATATTAAATTCACCGCGGCGTGGAGAGAATTATCCCATCGCCATTCTCGCCCTTTCCGTTCCAGGCTCTCTTCTTCCTCCGCGCGGTGCTACTCCATTGCCATCGCTTGTGTGACACCCCTCCCTGGCACATATTTCCAGAGAGGCGGTCGCCCCGTGCGCCAGCCCAAGATATCTGGCCGCACGTTACGACAATGCAACATAGCGGATATCATTACACAATCAGGCACAAAGTGCTACAAAAGGTTTACAAGGCCATCGAGGCATTACAAAATATCATGCCAAGCCTGGCCCAACTCAGAGTTTTAACTGGCAGCGGAAGACATAAATGAGGCAACAGCTTGGAGCGGCTCCACTCCACAGGTATCTGGCTGGGCTACTGATCCTAGCACGCTTCTGCTCCATATCCTTGCTAAGGTGGAAGTTGAGTCCTCGCCAAAATCTAGCCACAATCACAAGGCCCGTGAGTACATTACTATGCACTCAGCAAGTATCGCCCCTCACCACAAACAATCCAACAATCATGCAACAAGGTATACACTGGAAATAAAATCCTACAACATGTCAAGGTGTACTCTAGATACATGACATAAAAGTAGCATGACATTGACAACCAAACATGTCATAAGCAAGCAACGGGGGTATCACCAGTACAGAGTCCAAGCCAGGTGGGGTTGGATCATGCACCGGCAATCATACAAAGGACTTACCTGTGACGAGTAAACGAGTGTACTAGTTGGGTATCGAATAATACACAACATCACCTGTGATCACTGCTAGGCCCACTGGCCTCATCATTTCACTCTGGGCACGCACGGTTGATGTGGGCTCTGGCCTAACTATAGGCTTCCCAACGCATCACACCGCCATCCCTAACCTGGTTCACAATCACATCTCGAGTAACATTCCCTGCATCAATTTATTGTTCACTTAGTGAAAACAGGTTGTTCATCTTTCTTTCAAACAGAACTTATGTTCAAACTCCTGACTCGACAAAGACAATAGTGTGACCGACACTGAACTGTTGTTCCATAACCTTGGAACTAGGCTAGATATCTAGATTTACACTCTCGAGAGGTTGCAATACTTCACTCATCTAAGTGGATCATTATCAACCGGTACTTTAGGATCACGTCCTTAAGACGGTCTGATACACTCACTCAACCGTTCACGCCATCAAGACACTCCCTATATAGCCACCGACATAACTATATGCCTTATGCAGAAGTGAATCCGGCACGTTCCCAACTATGGGCAACGCCTAGCTCCAGAACCTTCGCAAGACTAGCCCCGACCAACTATGGTAACCGACTAGACTTGCCAAAAGGGTGGCATCAAAGGAGGCTCGACAGGATTACGTAGGTCAAGGCCCGCCCATGTGAGCGACAGTGGTAGTGCTTTCGATGTTCAGATTAGTGGCACTATGGACTGACCCTATCGAAGTTTGGAGGGGTGTTTCATTTAATCAAGTTTCATCATAACCAGTCCAAACAACAGGGGATTAGTCCAACACAACAATCACAACAACAGAATCATATAACATCAAACAACAAGGCATTAGCAACATAACATTTGCAGGTATAGATGTCAACATAACAATAATAACAATGCACGGGTGACTGTGGCGGGAGACCCGGCCGGTGTCACTCGGGGGTTAGTGTTCACAGAATAATAGCTTAATATTTCAAACGGATGACGGTGGCGGGCAACCCGGCCGGTGTCACCGTAAATCAATCACAAAGTTGGTTTGCGGAGTCTGTTACGCTTCCGTTCCTCCACGCGCAAGTCTTTGGCGGCGTTACCGTCCGACCGTTGACCAGGAAGTGGGGATTTGGGCATATAGTCTCCAAAATGAACCGAAAAGCAATCATAAGAAAGAGAGCATCCATTCCACTCGAGGATTACCTCGACGTGGTGTCAGCAATCTTGGCAAAAAGAACCAAATGGAAAGTCAGCTCCCAAGCGTCGCAGTCCGGGTGGTCTACGCCAACCATATTTGACGGAGGGACAAAGCAAATAACTCTTTTGACGAATGCCCCCAACTCCGAGGATCATAAGACGACATTCGTCCGCTCCTCACCTCGGCGAAGAAGAAAGAAGCAAACAAAGCCCCGCAAGCGCGAGACGCACAGTTGTAATAATTCCCCCCATTCCTTTGACTGAGGCGGGAGACCCGGCCATTGTCTCGGGAATGTGAGTGTTGCACAGATAAGCAGTTATGAAGTGGTGCAATAATTTAAATGCAATATGGCATACATACAACAATACAATGCTCATATAAAATATGGACAGCATACAGACATGTAATGATAATAGCAGACAGACATAGCAATCGAACAGGAGACAGACATAAAATATAACAGTAGACAGAAATAACACACGGCATGACATTAAGCAAACAAACAAACATTGCGGGACTGATCGCAGCAAGGGGTTAGCTTGCCTCGGGGGTCGCGTAGTTGTTCTCGGGTTCGTCGATGAAGTGAAGACGTCGCGGGTTCGGGCATCGGTAGCCCTACATCGCGCCGCCGGGGTGGTATCGCACATGAAATGCGCGACCCGGAAGGTTCACCTTCAGGGGGTGAGATCCATATCATCGGACAGATCTCGCGAAGATGAGAATTTACAAATTTGGATCATCAAATTTGGAAAGGTGGGGTGGAAGATATGGCTGGGCGAAAAATAACAATCTGCCGCACACGTGCGGTGGAGAGTTATCTGCTGCCGAAGCTGGCTGGTTGCGTCATCCAGAGGATTACGCTTTCCGAACTGGAAAGCGAAAAGTATGGAATACGTTTCCTTCTAACAGAAATCAAATCGATCGCTGACCCGGTCGTCGTCTTCTTCGTGCAGGAGCACGGGCAGCGCACGGGCGGCTCGGGGGGAGCAGGGCCGGCCGCGGGGAGGGGGCTGGACGCCGGGGACCGTCGGCGGCGGGTGCGCCGAGGCCGGGGAGGGCAGATACGGCGTCGGGGACGGCTTTGGTGGCAGGGGAATGCCACGGGCGGCGATGCCCGCGAGCTCGGCCGGCTCGGGAGAGCACGGGCGCGACTGCTGGGGCTGCTGGGAGGGGCTGGGGAGTTGGAGACGGCGGAGGCGGGTGCGCCGCGCCCAGGGACGGCTTGGCCAGGAGGGGGGAAAGGCTACGGCGGGGCTGCGAGCGTGGCCGTGGCTTCGGCCATTGCCGCAAAATCTTCAAGCTCGAGTACTCCTCGGCTTCGGGCGTTGCAGGGGAGTGGAGGGAGCGAGGAGGGTGTGGTGTGTATTCCAGAGGAGGCTCAGGGTCTCCTTATATAGCTGGAGGGGGAAGGGGCAGTGGAGGTCGTGGCCTTGCCGTGGCGACGCGTCGCCGGGGTTCTTCGGCCACAGAGAGGAGGGGAGGATAAGGGCGCCGCGCTGGAGGAACAGAGGGGGCACGAGGAGCACTGGAGCTCGCGGCGCGTCGGGTAGTGCTTGGAGGTGGACTGTACGGGGCGGTGCAGCGTGTAGTGCTTGGCGGTGCTCCGGGGAGGGCTAGGTGGCGAGCTCGTGGGCTGGGGGGGCCTGGCAAGGGGAAGCAAGGGGGAGGGGGCTCGGCAGCGTCATTGCTCCGCAGGACAGCGAGGGGAGGCAGAGGGCAGAGGGAAGATGACAAGGGGAGAGGACATGGGGATGCTGCCATGCCGGTCCTGGCGTTCGGAGCGCGCCGCGGACGGCATGGCGCGTTCCCGACAGCTCGATGCTCCAAAAACAAGATGGTCTTCACTACTGGGTTCACCACAATGGGAGAAACACAAACAAACAAGAAACCATCAAGTATTGCCAACTTTGCAGAGTAGGATTTTTGGAAAACCAAAATGCAGAAGGTGTTCGACGAAATGACCTTGGTTTTGCACAACTCAGAAAAATTCCCAAAAATTTGGTACGGGTTGTTTTGGTCAGGGGAGAGTGTCCATGGAGTTTGAGGTCATTTGGATGATGGGAAATTGGTTTTCCATAAGATGGCCTAAAATGACCATAATGGCATGATTTAGGAAAAGTGGTGTTCCATGCTTCACCTTGGGGTGATCTCCTGGATTTGTGTGTCTAAGGACCATGTGGTCAATATGTTCAAGTATCATGGCCATAGGAATTTTCTAGGTGTGGGTTTGCTTGAAGAACTCAAAATGGCATCTATTTGGGCTTACAAAGGAAGTGGTCTAAATATTGCTCAAACGGGTTTGTCTCCGAAAGATGAAATGGAGGAAATGCCAAAATATGCATCCCCTGAATTTATCAGAATTATTGGAGGTTCCTAGCTTGGTTAAAACATTTCTGGACTAGAAATGGCAGTTTTGAAATTATTGGCTAACTTGGAAATATTGCATTGGAGTATGCAATATTTTTGCATGGGTTGTCTTTATATGGACATGGGGTCCTCTGGTATTTTTGGTGGAATTTTTAGAGCTATGGAAATGGGCTTTCCTTTGGTAGGTGGAAGAAAAGGATTAAAAGGTTCCGATAATTAGGGCTAGGGTTTTTTCGGAGAAGACCTGAGCACAAAAATTATCAGGGGTGATGGAGTGGTTTGTGGGCTTATGGGAAATTTCGAGAAAGCAATTTCCAAGTCAATTCATCTTCAAAAGTTTTGGAGAAATATTTAGAATAAGAGGAAAAGTTTTTCAGGTGTCGGAAAACACCACTAAAATTTGGGTTCAATTTTCGGGGTGTTACAGACCTTCCCCCCTTAAAAGGAATCTCGTCCTCGAGATTAAGGAGGTTATACAAGAGAATCTTGAACGATCCATTTATACCCCAGTTTAAAACTTTTTCTAAAATAATAGAATTTTGGTTCACCAAAGGGGTCAACAAGACTTTTCCTAAAACATACACTTTCAAAGCTTGCTACTTCTATCCTACTCACGGCATTTAACAGATGGCACGGCAGGGATTCAGTCAATCAATCAACATAGGATCTACTCACATGCTTATGAATTTAAAATCTAAGGTTTTGCACAAACAGGGCAAGATCAAACAAGATCTACAACCAAATTATCAAATAATCTAACAAAATCAACTGGGGTGAGTAAGAACTCAAAAACCTTTATAAACAAAAGGCAGGGATATGCTAATCATAACCTTCTCCTAAGGTTTTATTTTTGAAAAGTTATACACACACGATAGGTGCCCCTTTCATGTGCGTACATCAAAAGGTTTTATTTTTGCAAAGCTATACATACATGGCAGGTGCCCCTTTCATGTATATACAGGTTTGGAAAAAAGAAACAAGGTTTGTCTTCAAACAACGATGTTCGCGCCACAAGAGTGGGATCACAAACACCAAAATTTTGTGGGATAGAGCCATTCCCAAAGTTTGTTTTTGCAAAGAAATTTTCCCTATAGAACTCCGGGATACGAGGAAAATAACACGTCTCGGGGTACCTCTTCACGTTGAAGCAGTCGCAGTGTCCTAGTTGGAGTAGAACTTGCATCATCAATTTCGGAAATTGTCCATCCGTGTACAGTTCGTGTCTTGCAGCAAGATTAAATGGCAGGGATACAAGCATGGGTAGGAGAATTTCTACTTGTAGCAAAACATGCTTTCATCAAATATTTCTGCATGTTATGGCCCAAAAAAAAACGGCTGCAGCAGTATGGCATAATCATTTCAACCATACCGTATAGGCAAGCACAAGCAAACATAGACAGAAAACACTCTACAAAAATCCTTCTGTGTTCCAGCGAGGAAGAACACTCAACAAGCATTTTAAGGCTTGGGAGGGAGTTGCTCGTGGAGGGCTCGGGCCCCTTTCTCTTAACATGCGTCCAACAAGGTTCATATTGGGTGAGGAACCTTGGGGTACTACATGTAGGAGTTTTTCAAACCTATGCGCGAGCCAACATTAAGTGAGCGGGACACCGTGGTTACAGTGTCTCATCAAATACTTCCACTTAATAGTTAAACTTGTGCAACACCCACAAAAGAATTCACCTACTAGAAAATAATCCCATTCAAAGTTTGCATTAATTCACAGGGGGGTATATGCGTCTGGGTTCACATATACTGTCCCTGTTTTAGGTGATCTGTTGTTTCTTCGAAACCTTTAACTAAAAGAAAGGCATGATATTCCTTCATGTGTCAACCAAGTGGTCAACCAGGGGATAAGAACATCAAGTTTTATTTCGGCTGATTTGACATCAACCCAGAAACAGACAACAACTCGCATTACAACCAACACGAGAAACAAACAACAAAACAACCAAACAACCTTACTGCTTCTCACCTACCAACACACAAGCGCCACTCAGGCCAACTAAACAGGGTTCTACTCAGCTTGACGGCCTCTGGGAGTCGGCGGAGCGCGGCCGAGACGAAGAGTGGTGTCCACATCTCCATCTTCCGTGGGGTGAGGAATTACAGGCACGCCTTCGAGGATTACACCTTGCTCTTGGGGTTGCGGCGGAGCTCGGGCTAGGGCTTGTGCCACAGACACATTCAGACTGCGTTCCAGCAGTTCATCGGGGACTGGGGCTCCGGTACCTCGAGCTTGCCCATGGGCGGGGGTAGGTAGGTTCCTTGCTCGACACAGTTGCATGCGAGCAATACCAAGGTTGCGCCTTGTGGACATGAGTTCCTCCATCAGAGAATGGCTGAGCCTTATCATTGCACCTCCGTAGGTGGCCAGGGTGATCACGGCAGGGTCGACTTCTTCCCCAATGGGAGTTTGGATAGCATCCGCACCATGCTGGGGTCTGGCTGGGAGAAGGTGGAAAGCTCGACTTTTCGCCATTGCTGGTTCCGAGTACCGCAGGCGGACGAGACCTTCCCAGGCTGCTACCTGGATGGCTTGAGCAAGAGTGGCCATGCTCCTACCTTGGATCAGGTAAGACGGACTGGTGCCCAACGGACCCGAGCCGACATGTACGTCTGCTCGGAAGTCACTCCCGGCAGGCGAGAGCGAGTTCTCGAACACCACGTATCGAGGGCGAGCAGGCCTACCAAGAAGATCACAGACGGCCTTCCACAACATCAGTGGAAATCCGCCATGATCCTCGGCAGTGGTTTCCAGGACGACCTTGGGGTTCGCCATCGGGTTATTCCTGGATCTGGGTGTAGGAGGAGATGAGGATGCGGGAGTCCTTTGCGGGATCCTGCTTTAAGAGAGCTAGGTTGGCTAAGGATAGCAGGCGAGGGTGGGGATAAACGGCAGCTAGGACTAGGTCTCATATACTGGGTTGTGTCGGCTCCTCCTCTTGGAAGAAACCGGCGAGCCTCACCCAGGGAATGGGACACGTCCTACTGCACCTTACTGTGGACCGACACCAGCCATGCCAGTTAGGCGGAGACGGGTTAAATCCATCGGGCTCGCTGTCGGGCTAAAGTAAGGCTGGGCTTTCCATGCTAGGGTAGTCTACAGCCAGCCTGGTGCTCTGATACCATGCTCTGTGACACCCCTCCCTGGCACATATTTCCAGAGAGGCGGTCGCCCCGTGCGCCAGCCCAAGATATCTGGCCGCACGTTACGACAATGCAACATAGCGGATATCATTACACAATCAGGCACAAAGTGCTACAAAAGGTTTACAAGGCCATCGAGGCATTACAAAATATCATGCCAAGCCTAGCCCAACTCAGAGTTTTAACTGGCAGTGGAAGACATAAATGAGGCAACAGCTTGGAGCGGCTCCACTCCACAGGTATCTGGCTGGGCTACTGATCCTAGCACGCTTCTGCTCCATATCCTTGCTAAGGTGGAAGTTGAGTCCTCGCCAAAATCTAGCCACAATCACAAGGCCCGTGAGTACATTACTATGCACTCAGCAAGTATCGCCCCTCACCACAAACAATCCAACAATCATGCAACAAGGTATACACTGGAAATAAAATCCTACAACATGTCAAGGTGTACTCTAGATACATGACATAAAAGTAGCATGGCATTGACAACCAAACATGTCATAAGCAAGCAACGGGGGTATCACCAGTACAGAGTCCAAGCCAGGTGGGGTTGGATCATGCACCGGCAATCATACAAAGGACTTACCTGTGACGAGTAAACGAGTGTACTAGTTGGGTACCGAATAATACACAACATCACCTGTGATCACTGCTAGGCCCACTGGCCTCATCATTTCACTCTGGGCACGCACGGTTGATGTGGGCTCTGGCCTAACTATAGGCTTCCCAACGCATCACACCGCCATCCCTAACCTGGTTCACAATCACATCTCGAGTAACATTCCCTGCATCAACTTATTGTTCACTTAGTGAAAACAGGTTGTTCATCTTTCTTTCAAACAGAACTTATGTTCAACCTCCTGACTCGACAAAGACAATAGTGTGACCGACACTGAACTGTTGTTCCATAACCTTGGAACTAGGCTAGATATCTAGATTTACACTCTCGAGAGGTTGCAATACTTCACTCATCTAAGTGGATCATTATCAACCGGTACTTTAGGATCACGTCCTTAAGACGGTCTGATACACTCACTCAACCGTTCACGCCATCAAGACACTCCCTATATAGCCACCGACATAACTATATGCCTTATGCAGAAGTGAATCCGGCACGTTCCCAACTATGGGCAACGCCTAGCTCCAGAACCTTCGCAAGACTAGCCCCGACCAACTATGGTAACCGACTAGACTTGCCAAAAGGGTGGCATCAAAGGAGGCTCGACAGGATTACGTAGGTCAAGGCCCGCCCATGTGAGCGACAGTGGTAGTGCTTTCGATGTTCAGATTAGTGGCACTATGGACTGACCCTATCGAAGTTTGGAGGGGTGTTTCATTTAATCAAGTTTCATCATAACCAGTCCAAACAACAGGGGATTAGTCCAACACAACAATCACAACAACAGAATCATATAACATCAAACAACAAGGCATTAGCAACATAACATTTGCAGGTATAGATGTCAACATAACAATAATAACAATGCCCGGGTGACTGTGGCGGGAGACCCGGCCGGTGTCACTCGGGGGTTAGTGTTCACAGAATAATAGCTTAATATTTCAAACGGATGACGGTGGTGGGCAACCCGGCCGGTGTCACCATAAATCAATCACAAAGTTGGTTTGCGGAGTCTGTTACGCTTCCGTTCCTCCACGCGCAAGTCTTTGGCGGCGTTACCGTCCGACCGTTGACCAGGAAGTGGGGATTTGGGCATATAGTCTCCAAAATGAACCGAAAAGCAATCATAAGAAAGAGAGCATCCATTCCACTCGAGGATTACCTCGACGTGGTGTCAGCAATCTTGGCAAAAAAGAACCAAATGGAAAGTCAGCTCCCAAGCGTCGCAGTCCGGGTGGTCTACGCCAACCATATTTGACGGAGGGACAAAGCAAATAACTCTTTTGGCGAATGCCCCCAACTCCGAGGATCATAAGACGACATTTGTCCGCTCCTCACCTCGGCGAAGAAGAAAGAAGCAAACAATGCCCCGCAAGCGCGAGACACACAGTTGTAATAATTCCCCCCATTCCTTTGACTGAGGCGGGAGACCCGGCCATTGTCTCGGGAATGTGAGTGTTGCACAGATAAGCAGTTATGAAGTGGTGCAATAATTTAAATGCAATATGGCATACATACAACAATACAATGCTCATATAAAATATGGACAGCATACAGACATGCAATGATAATAGCAGACAGACATAGCAATCGAACAGGAGACAGACATAAAATATAACAGTAGACAGACATAACACACGGCATGACATTAAGCAAACAAACAAACATTGCGGGACTGATCGCGGCAAGGGGTTAGCTTGCCTCGGGGGTCGCGTAGTTGTTCTCGGGTTTGTCGATGAAGTGAAGACGTCGCGGGTTCGGGCATCGGTAGCCCTACATCGCGCCGCCGGGGTGGTATCGCACATGAAATGCGCGACCCGGAAGGTTCACCGGAAGGGGGTGAGATCCATATCATCGGACAGATCTCGCGAAGATGAGAATTTACAAATTTGGATCATCAAATTTGGAAAGGCGGGGTGGAAGATATGGCTGGGCGAAAAATAACAATCTGCCGCACGCGTGCGGTGGAGAGTTATCTGCTGCCGAAGCTGGCTGGTTGCGTCATCCAGAGGATTACGCTTTCCGAACTGGAAAGCGAAAAGTATGGAATACGTTTCCTTCTAACAGAAATCAAATCGATCGCTGACCCGGTCGTCGTCTTCTTCGTGCAGGAGCACGGGCAGCGCACGGGCGGCTCGGGGGGAGCAGGGCCGGCCGCGGCGAGGGGGCTGGACGCCGGGGACCGTCGGCGGCGGGTGCGCCGAGGCCGGGAGGGCAGATACGGCGTCGGGGACGGCTTTGGTGGCAGGGGAATGCCACGGGCGGCGATGCCCGCGAGCTCGGCCGGCTCGGGAGAGCACGGGCGCGACTGCTGGGGCTGCTGGGAGGGGCTGGGGAGTTGGAGACGGCGGAGGCGGGTGCGCCGCGCCCAGGGACGGCTTGGCCAGGAGGGGGGAAAGGCTACGGCGGGGCTGCGAGCGTGGCCGTGGCTTCGGCCATTGCCGCAAAATCTTCAAGCTCGAGTACTCCTCGACTTCGGGCGTTGTAGGGAGTGGAGGGAGCGAGGAGGGTGTGGTGTGTATTCCAGAGGAGGCTCAGGGTCTCCTTATATAGCTGGAGGGGGAAGGGGGCAGTGGAGGTCGTGGCCTTGCCGTGGCGACGCGTCGCCGGGGTTCTTCGGCCACAGAGAGGAGGGGAGGATAAGGGCGCCGCGCTGGAGGAACAGAGGGGGCACGAGGAGCACTGGAGCTCGCGGCGCGTCGGGTAGTGCTTGGAGGTGGACTGTACGGGGCGATGCAGCGTGTAGTGCTTGGCGGTGCTCCGGGGAGGGCTAGGTGGCGAGCTCGTGGGCTGGGGGGGCCTGGCAAGGGGAAGCAAGGGGGAGGGGGCTCGGCAGCGTCATTGCTCCGCAGGACAGCGAGGGGAGGCAGAGGGCAGAGGGAAGATGACAAGGGGAGAGGACATGGGGATGCTGCCATGCCGGTCCTGGCGTTCGGAGCGCGCCGCGGACGGCATGGCGCGTTCCCGATAGCTCGATGCTCCAAAAACAAGATGGTCTTCACTACTGGGTTCACCACAATGGAGAAACACAAACAAACAAGAAACCATCAAGTATTGCCAACTTTGCAGAGTAGGATTTTTGGAAAACCAAAATGCAGAAGGTGTTCGACGAAATGACCTTGGTTTTGCACAACTCAGAAAAATTCCCAAAAATTTGGTACGGGTTGTTTTGGTCAGGGGAGAGTGTCCATGGAGTTTGAGGTCATTTGGATGATGGGAAATTGGTTTTCCATAAGATGGCCTAAAATGACCATAATGGCATGATTTAGGAAAAGTGGTGTTCCATGCTTCACCTTGGGGTGATCTCCTGGATTTGTGTGTCTAAGGACCATGTGGTCAATATGTTCAAGTATCATGGCCATAGGAATTTTCTAGGTGTGGGTTTGCTTGAAGAACTCAAAATGGCATCTATTTGGGCTTACAAAGGAAGTGGTCTAAATATTGCTCAAACGGGTTTGTCTCCGAAAGATGAAATGGAGGAAATGCCAAAATATGCATCCCCTGAATTTATCAGAATTATTGGAGGTTCCTAGCTTGGTTAAAACATTTCTGGACTAGAAATGGCAGTTTTGAAATTATTTGCTAACTTGGAAATATTGCATTGGAGTATGCAATATTTTTGCATGGGTTGTCTTTATATGGACATGGGGTCCTCTGGTATTTTTGGTGGAATTTTTAGAGCTATGGAAATGGGCTTTCCTTTGGTAGGTGGAAGAAAAGGATTAAAAGGTTCCGATAATTAGGGCTAGGGTTTTTTCGGAGAAGACCTGAGCACAAAATTATCAGGGGTGATGGAGTGGTTTGTGGGCTTATGGGAAATTTCGAGAAAGCAATTTCCAAGTCAATTCATCTTCAAAAGTTTTGGAGAAATATTTAGAATAAGAGGAAAAGTTTTTCAGGTGTCGGAAAACACCACTAAAATTTGGGTTCAATTTTCGGGGTGTTACAGCTTGCCAAGCTCGTTGTCCACCGCCGATGATGAAGAAGGCTGCCAGCAAGCAGAAGAGGGGCCAGAAGATGGCCAGCACCTCCGCCGCCGCCGATGATGCGTGTCTGAAGAAGGTGGATGGCGACTAGGCCAAATCCACCGTCAAGGCTCAGGAACTTGAAGAACTGCGGGAACAAGGATTTCTTCCCCCGCTGGATCGGCTGAAGACACGCGCCCCTGGGAAAGAGGTATGACCCACACCTCGCATTGGGGAACGTGTCTGCTTTGTTGATTTCCTTCATCGGGGATTTGCATTCCCCATCCACGATTTCGTGCATGGATTGCTATACGCGTATAGGGTTCAGATGCACGATCTAACCCTAACGGCGTGCTGAGCATCACGAGCTTCATCATGCTCTGCGAGTGCTTCTTGGGAGTGCATCCGCATTGGGGCCTCTGGAAGACCATCTTCAACGTCAAGCGCAACGTCGGAAGAAATGGCGTCGTGTACCCCGTGGGTGGCTTCGGCATCCAAGTGCGCGGCGACATCACCTTCTTCCAGATGAAGAAGTCCGACTCCGTCCAAGGCTGGAGGAACAAGTGGTTCTACGTCAGCTGCGAACAAGACGGGCTTCCCGACTTCGTGGCTGATAAAGCCTTGCGGAAGCCGAATGCCTGGGCTCACCCCATGTCCAGCGAAGACAAGGCGGTCGTGAAGCAGCTGCGGTCGACGATCGCCACCTTGCTGAAGAAACTCGGCAAGGAGTCGAGTGGTGTTCACTTGATCGCCACCTTCATCAAGCTGCGAGTGCAGCCTTTGAGCGTTCGCACCCACCCCATGTGGAACTATCAGGGTGCGAATGACCCTACACGCATGTCCGAGGTCGAGCTGAGTGACAACGAAGTTATTTAGAAGGTGAAATCAATCACCAGCCTTCGAGTCTCGGACCCCTGCGACATCAACTGCCCCGATAAGCCATACGGGGTTGTCGTGGTGGAATCACGGCAGATGCCATAGGTATGGCTAAGATGGGGCCGAATGGTCGTTGGGGGAATCCGGGGAGGGTTTATGCACTCAAGAAGTGCACAAGCAAGAACGCTCAAGAACACGAACGAGAAACCAAGAAACCAAGAACACAAAGCACACCACGATGTACCCTGCTTCGGGGCCCTCTTGGGGAGGTAACACCCCTACTGCAGCACTATCCTACTTGGTGTATATCTCTTGGTGACACGTACAAGCTGCTCCTCGAGCTGTATGATGATACAATGGTGAGAACTTGAGGTAGAAGATGAAGCTACAAGGGGGAAGAAAGCACTCCGAGCTTCCTGTGCGTGCCTCCGAGGTGTCTCCCTTGTTCGTCTCCTCTCTCTTTTTCTCCTTCTCCTCCTCTCCCACGCAGGAGGGGTTGTAGCCCACTATATAGGCCAGCCGAGTTACCGTTGTACCCCTCGCTGAACACTGTAGCCATGCCTCTGCTTTAGTCATCATTGTACTCCTGTCAGGGACAAGACATGGCCTGCCCATCCCCTGCATCACCACAGTAGAGCTAGGATGTCCCCTCTGACTGAGACAGGACGTAGCCTGGCTGAGCTACCTCGTAGCCTTTTCCCCGGATCTTGCGTGGTCAGCGGTCAGAGACGTGCAGCCCCGCCGAACCCGGGGCACGCCTCTGCCAGGCTCCGTGACAGACGCTCCCGTGTCAGGCGGGAAGTGACAGGAGCATTGACTCCTGCCCGACCTACGGCCTCCTGCCTTGTTTAGCTCGGGTCTTGCTCCCGCTCCTTACCTCGGGTCTTGTACTTAAGCTCCGACCAGGTCGGACATTACTTCCTTCAAATAGCTTCTCCTGCATTCACCATACAAATCATAGCACCGAGGTAGTTAGGTCGGCTGATCATAGCTCGGATTATGAACCTCGGCCCATGCCAACGGGATACCTCGGACCCCTATGGGCCAAGACAGGTCGGCCTTTATATTTTCCAGGTCAAGATGAAGCTCGGATTCTCCCAGGCCCAAACAGGTCGGCCCTTTCCGTACCTCGGCATACCTTTTAACTCCACTTATGCCAAGCCTTGACCCTACCCGGGGGTAGCCCCCGACATTAGTCCCCGAAGCTGGTGCGGTCCTACGACCTCGGATGGAGGGCCGTAGCAGGTTCAAAAATAAACAAGGCACCACTCTAAATCCGACCTCAAACATAGCTCTGCCGAGGTACTTCCCACAGACCATAATTTAATCCGAGGTCGATCTGCAGTCTGAACTTTCCGAGCTGTTTGACTCAGCACAATCTTGCCTACAGATCTTCCGAGGCACGTGGCGAAGAATCTCTGCCCGGACCCCGAAATCCGGACCTTTGAAAGACAGGTCCTGACCACACGCCGCCTTCGTCAGCCGGACCCACCAAACATTGCACTGCGCACTCAAGTGCTTGACCCACTTGACCGCCCACGACCCCTCGATTCTCGCGCTGACCAGCACAGAAAATCCGGCGCTGGCGGTTGCCGTCCTGTGGCCCACGACGTGGCCGATCGTGCGGCCACAACTTCCGCAACTGCACGCTCGCCCGCACACGATCCGCGTCTCCCCGGTAACCGCGCGGTAGTGCGCAGTTACCGCACGCGGTTATAAATAGGGGCCCAGGGGGAGTTTCTTCTTCTTCCCCACTCGCCCGCTGCTCCGTGCCCTCTGCCTCCAGCGCCGCCGTCGAGCCCTTGCTGGTGACGCGCACCGCGCCTTGCGCCGCCACATCGCCGTTCTGCAGCACCGTTCCGCACCGCCGTCAAGCGCCTCGCCGCACCGGAGTACGCGCACTGCGCCGTGCGCCGTTGACTCGCCGCCGATCCTTCGCGTTCTTCACCGGTGAGTTCCTCGTTTCCCCTCCATTGCCATGAACGTGTTCATCTTTCGATGAGCTCGAGGATCTTGACGAACCCGAAGATCCACTCTTGCACTCTTTTAGCAATTTTAGATCTCATCTAGACTTGTTTCAGACGCACCCGTAGCATTATCCCTTTAGGTTTGCCCCTTGATGAACTCGAATTTATTTCCCTTTTTAGCTCACCGGTAGATCTTTGCTAGTATCTCGCAGTGGTAGAAACATGTTTCCCGCCTAAATCCTTTAGCCCGGCTGTCCCGCATGATCCGAGGTATTTACCCCGGCTATCCTGAACTGTCCGAGGTACTTACCCCGGTTGAACCTCCCTCTTCTGCAGGAAAGCGTCAACATGTCTTCTGCCTCGGATCCCGCCGAGGAAGGAGCACCTGGAGAACGAGGTAGCTGGGAGGGATCCGATGTCACGGAGGTCGACATCAAGTGGCTCCGAGATTCACGGCGGATCCCGGCCAAACTCATCTGCCGGGTTCCGAAGAAAGAAGATATCGAACCCGAGGTGGAATCCGGGGAGCGGGTCGTCTTCCTGGATCACTTCGAACGTGGCTTCGGGCTCCCGGCCGGGAAATTCTTCCGGGATTTCTTGGACACCTTTGGGCTACAACCACACCACCTGCCCGCCAATGCCATCCTCCAACTTTCGGCCTACGCAACCTTTTCCGAGGGTTACCTCGGATTATGGCCAAGCATCGAGTCCTGGGCCAAGTACTTCCAGCTCAAGAAGCAAAGTGTCCCGAACAAGAAGGTCGTGGACAAGGAGATGACCGCTTGCGGGGCGGCCTCGATTTCACCTCGGCGCCTCTCTGAGTTTCCTCGGATTCAGGGCCTGGACTCCTGCCGCAAATGGCAACGCTCCTTCTTCTATGTGAAGAACCCGGGCACCGAAGACCTCATCAACTTGCCGGAGTTCACCATCGGAACCCCTGCTGCCCAACTCAACTGGGATTATGAGCCTGCACCCGACGCTCCCGAGGTTCTACTGATCCACCAAACCATGATGTCCCTCCAGGAGAAAAGCTGGGGGCAGATGACATCTTGCGCACCATGATCACCCGCCGAGTTAGCCCTTTACAAGCGCGGGCCCATAAGATCTGCCACATGAGTGGCCGCTACGACCCCACTCGGCACAGCACTTTGAACTTGATGACTCCGAGGTGAAGAGGCGCATCCGGGCCATCGCCAAGACCACCATGCCCGATAAGTGGAAATGGGGTGTCAAGCCCTATGACCGAGATCACCTTCCAGCTCAAGTAAGTGTACCTTACCCGACGTAATATTGCTCGGTTTCATTTTCACCCCGACCTTGTATTGATTCTTGTGCTAACTCGGTTTTACCTTGCCACCTCTGCAGAAGTTCACTCGACAGGAAATCGAGGATGGCCCCTTTCTTCTAAGGAGTGGACTCCCGACCTGCCTATTCCGGCCGCCGCCGAGGCTGAAGATCCGGACAATGAGGATCACCTCCCTATTCCCAAGGCCACCTCGGGTAAGACTCGTGGTTTCACCTCGCACCGCCCACCAGTTCGTTCGTCTATCCAGGACTGGCCCGATGACGACGATGACGATTGCCAAATTCTGGAACCTGTCAACGTTATTCCAATTTCATATGCTCCTCCAACATATAAGAACTTTCATCCAGCGTCTGCAGCTTCCCGGAAGCGCTCAGGACCCGGTACCTCGGATGCCGAGGCTTCCAAGACCTCGGAGACTGCGGCGCCCAAAGCCAAGCGTGCCAAGAAGACCTCGGGAGGCACAAGAAACGAGGCCCCGTGGAGGAAGATGCGTAAGTCACCTTGCTCCTTTTTACCTTTCACGCTGTTCCGAGGTTAAGCTTTTATTCTAACTTAATCTTTTCTTTTTCGTCTAGCCCGGCTCGGCAGATCAAACAGAGCCACAGCTCGATACATTCACCACTGCCTCCAGTGGTTGAAGCTCAGACAACCGAGGTCGAGGTTAACCTCGGCAGCCCCGCCAGAGCCTCTCCTCCAGAACGGTCCATTGACCTCAGCAGCCCGGAGAGGACCATCTCCTCCCCGGTGCGCGTTCCTCCGCCGAACTTCCACCGCCGAGCTCTGACTCCGGCCTGGGACACTCGCTCCCCGCCGAGATCAGACTCCTCCGCGTCCTCAGAAGGATGCGGAGACAGATCGCGCCAAGACTCCGGCTAAGACCGTGCTGGAGCCTCGGCTCTCCCCCAAGTCTCAAGCTGCGCGCAACCAGCAGCAACAACAACAACAACAACTGCAGAAGCAAAAGCTTCAGCAGCAGCAGAAAGATTCAGCTCGAGTTGTTGAGCCCCCCAAACAGCCACAGCAAACTCCGATGCCGCCACCGCCACCGGGCCCCAAGGCTGCGAGCACCCAACTAGTGCCGCATGTTCCCGCGCCGAAGTCCACCTTGACCAAGACCGCGCCTCGAGCTCTCAGGTCGCCACCTCCCGAGCTCTTTTCGCTGCTACCATCCAGCCGAACATCAGCAGCTGGGAGGTCGGGCAACTCCGGACCAAGAGCGGGAACAGCTTAGGCTCGGAGAAGCACTACGACATGGACTGGAACTCGGCTGACACTGCCGAGGTCTCCTCTAACCCGACTCTGAGCATCCAGTTGGACCTAGCGCCGTGCTCCAGTCCATCTACAACATGCAGACTGCGGTCCTTGATTGCAGCAAGAAGGCCTCGGTAAGTTTCTTTACGCAATCTCTTTCTTCCTTTGAAACCAAATGACAAACATACACTATTCCCAGTCCCCGAGATTCGGGTTGAGCAATTGACACTCCACCGAGTTAAAATTGCTCGGCTTGAATCTCAAAAACTTGTCATTTCTCCCATGCTGAGTCCCCGAGGCCAACGCCGAGTCCCCGGGACTCAATTGGGCCTCGGGTGCTAAAAAGACCTCGGATTTCTTCGAACTGATCTCTCTATTTTTTCAGGAGTGCAACAATGCTCGGACAAAGATCTTCAAGAACCTCCTGCTGGATCACAACAACTGAAGAAGTCTCACCGGACTCTTCTATCCGCAAAGGAGCAGAGCGACAAAGACTATGCCTCCAAGTTGAAGACAGCCGAAGATGAAATAGCTCGGCTGCAACAAGAGCTGAACCGGGCTAATGAAGCCAAAACTGCTGTGGAGGACGCTATGAAGGTCAAAGACCAGGCCGCCGAACAGCAGCAAGAGCTTGCCAAGACCCTGGAGACCGCGCCACCTCGGCCGAAACCGAACTTACGCCTCCGAGCTATATCGAAAAGCTGGTTGTCCGAGCTCACTCGGATTAATCACCAAATGGACAGTAAGTTTCTTTTCCTTTTCCTTATTTTCTGCCGACCTACACCCCGTGCCACCGTATGCCTTATTTCAGCGACAGCCTTTTTGTCTTCTTCAGAGAACTTCGAGCACTCCAAGGACAAGCTATCCGAGAAGTTCAAGCAGCTCGGGCAAAGAGGGCTGAGACAGAAACCCTCAGCGAAAGCTGGGATATCCAGGACCACCTTGTTGCCCTTAATGCTCGGATCAGGCCGCTCAGGGCCATTGGAACTAAACTGGTTGATGCTGCCATCGAGGTCCACCGTGCCCTCTGGCCCAAGGTTAAGACTCCCACTTGCATCGACGAGCTCGCCACGAAGCTGAAAGGAGCCGAGGCTAGACTTCGGGAGTGGAGATGCTCATCAGCTCGGGCTGGAGCGGACAAGGCCCTGGTGTTCGTGCTGTCTGGTATGAATCTGAGATCCACACGGTTACCTCCCTGCGCAGGGCTCTCCTTGGAACACCACTCCTGATGGCATTGAGAAACGCCAAGCAGCAGCCGACCTCTTTGCTAGTTATGCAAACACCCGGACCTTTGATGAAGGGCGCCTCTATTCTGAGGATGAAGAGAGCTCGGACGAGGAAGAAGAGTCCGGTGAAGAAGGCTCTGACGGCGAGGAAATTGACTTTGACGAGCCTGAGAGCTCCAAGGGCAAGGCCGGCAAAACAACCGAGGTGGCCGAGATTCTGATGATGACTTCAACTTCGACGAACCTCCGAACCCCAAGGGCAAGTCCGGCAAAGCCGTAGCCACCGAGGTGATCTCCCCCGACGTGACGGACACCCCGGCATCCACTCCAACAACCGAGGTTGCTTCCGCGACCGAGGTTGTTCCTGCGCCCGAGGTCCTGCGCCCGAGGCTCCTGCTTCCGAGGTCCCACTACCACACTTCGGCGACCGAGGTCTCTGGTTCCGAGGCCTGAACTTGTCTCAAGCAAAACATTAAATCCCCGGTATGCCGGGTGCAGATGTAATATACACTTAAGTAGTTTGCCTTGCTACCAGTACTATTATCTTGCTATCCGAACCATGCTTTTCTAAAATTTATGCCGAACCCTTTTGGAACGAGTCCCCGAGTTCACTTTCGTGTTTACTATACTTGGCATTCTTTGCTCTTGTCTACCATTTTGGCGTTCGACAGTCGAGTCACAAGATTGTTGTTTATAGCATACAGTACTTAGCAAATGTCGAGGTGTGTTTCAAAATCATCCGACATAAACGAAAGGTAAAGACAGGGGTTAGTAAACGACACATGCCGAACTATATTTTTGGACCGAGTCCCCGAGTCCATTTTCATGTTTCCCACGTTTTTTCATCTTTGCTCTTGACTACCATTTCGGCGTTCGTCAGTCGAGTCACAAGATTAGTTACACAGCATACATTACTTGAAGTTTGAGACGAGGTTCAAAATAGTTCGGCATATGAACGAAATTGACAAACAGAAATAAAACACAAGCACAAGAGCGAGGCAGTCCCCGAGCTTCAACCTCGGAGTGCCGACATTTCATTAAGGATTAACCGAGGTACATACATTGCGCCCTTCATGAGTAGAAAGGTCGGAGTAGAGCTATATTCCATGGTCGCCTGACCTCTGATCCGGGGTTGTCCAGCCCATCTTTCCTTGGTTCCTGCGCATCTATAGATAGTACGAATCATTGAGCAGAGCTCGGCTCACAATGAACGGTCCCTCCCATGGAGGTGACAACTTGTGCCGACCTTTCTTGCGCTGCACCAGCCTCAGCACCAAATCTCCCTCGTGAAACACACGAGGGTTGATACTCCGGCTATGATAACGTCGGAGACCTTGTTGGTATATTGCTGACCGAGATGAGGCCAACTCTCTAGCTTCCTCAAGCAGATCTACTGCATCCTCCCGAGCCTCTTTTGCCTCGGCTTCAGTGTACATTGCCACTCTGGGCGCATCATATTCGATGTCAGTGGGTAGCATAGCTTCTGCCCCATAGACCATAAAAAATGGCGTATAGCCAGTTGATCGATTTGGCGTGGTCCTTAGACCCCACAGTACTGCTGGTATCTCATCTATCCAACACCCCGGCGTTTTCAGCAGTGGTTCAATGAGCCGAGCCTTGATGCCGGCCAACACTAGAGCATTTGATCTTTCCACTTGTCCATTAGACTCCGGATGTGCCACCGAGGCTATGTCCAGCCGGATTCCCTTGTTCATGCAAAACCGAGCAAATTCTCCAACAGCAAAGTTCGTGCCGTTGTCCGAGATAATGCTATGGGGGTACCATATCGCAGAATGATCTCCTTCAAAAAAGTCACTGCTGAATGACCATCCAACTTCCGGATTGGTTTCACCTCGATCCACTTGGTGAACTTGTCCACCATCACCAGTATGTGCGTCATGTTACCTCGGGCTGGTTTGAACTCTCCCACCATATCCAAACACCATACCGCAAACGGCCAAGTGATAGGAATTGTTTTGAGCGCCGAGGCTGGCATATGCGTTTGCTTGGCAAACCTTTGGCATCCTTCACATCTCCGGACTATGGCCTCTGCATCAGCAAGAGCAGTGGGCCAATAGAACCCATGCCTGAACACCTTGGCCACCAGAGCTCTTGTGCTGCAATGATGACCACACTCTCCTTGGTGGATCTCCAAAAGCATCTCCTTGCCTTCAGCTGGCTCGACACACCGTTGCAACACCTCGGTTACGCTTCTTTTATAGAGCTCCTTGTTGATGATGGTGTACGCCTTTGCCCTCCTTTGGATTCTCCTAGCCTCGGTTGTGTCACTTGGCAAGCTTCCCTCTGTTATGAACTTCATGATTTGCTCCGCCCACTCCGGCACTGGGTGCAAAGGAAAAAGTTTCTCGTCCACCTCCATTGGTTCGGCCACCATAATCTCCTCCATTATTTCCTCCACCATCCTGCGACCAGTCCCCGAGTCTTGACGAGCAGTCCCCGAGGTTCGGTGCGCAGTCCCCGAGCTCTGCCACGCAGTCCCCGGGTCCGACCAAACGCATCCGACGTCTACCTCCATTGGAACAGGTCCGGACTCTTGCTCCGCCGGGATGAAAATAGATTCGGATTCAGGAGAAGGTTTGATTGAAGGAGTTCGCAAGTGATTCAGGGCTACTCCAGGTGGTACTGCCTCTTTAGATGAACCGAGCTTTGACAACACGTCGGCAGCATTATTTTCTGTCCGAGGTATATGCCTGTATTCACACCCTTCAAAGAACCCGGATATCTTTTGCACATGGAACCGATATAACGCCATGTTGGCATCCAGAGCATCCCAAGTTCCAGAAGATTGTTGCACCACCAGGTCGGAATCGCCGAAGCATTCCACACGCGGATACCGATCTCCTTCGCCACATTGAGTCCATGGATTAAGGCCTCATACTCCGCCACATTGTTTGATGCTGAGAAATGAATCTGCAGCACGTATTTCAGCTGATCTCGCTTCGGCGAGGTGAGGACTATTCCAGCCCCCAGCCCGATCTTTGTCTTGGACCCATCAAAATGCATTTTCCAATAATTATAGTCCGGCCTGGGTGGCTCATACTGCATCTCGGCCCAATCACAAAAGAAGTCCGGCAGCCTGGGATTTAATTGCATCTCTTCTCTCATAATGTGGTGCATATGGAGACACCTCAATCGCCCATTTGGCAACTCGGCCAGTTGCATCTTTGCACCCGATGATCTCCGAGATTGGAGCTTCGCACACCACCGTCATGGGATGCTCCTGGAAATAATGCTTCAACTTCTTGACCGCCAGGTAGACACCATACGTCATCTTCTGGTAGTGAGGGTAATTCTGCTTCGAGGTAGAGATCACCTCGCTCAAGTAATACACCGGTCTCTGCACCGACCTGCCACCTTCTTCGCGCTCCACCACCACTGCCACACTTACAACTCGGTTTGTGGCCGCAATGTAAAGTAACATCGGCTCATTGTGCAATGGTGACGCCAACACCGGAGCGGTGGACAACATCTTTTTAGCTCATTGAACGCCACGTCGGCCTGCGGGGTCCATGTAAACCCGGTACTTTTCTTCATGAGCTGGTACAAAGGTAAGGCTTTTTCTCCCAGCCGACCTACAAATCGGCTCAACGAGGCTAGGCACCCTGTGAATTTCTGCACATCTTTCAAACACTTCGGTAATTTCATGTTCTCAATAGCTCGGATCTTGGCCGGGTTAACCTCGATACCTCGGCTAGACACCAGGAATCCAAGCAACTTTCCAGCCGGGACACCAAAGGTGCACTTGTCCGGGTTAAGTTTCAACCGATATTTTCTCAAATTCACAAATGTCTCCTCGAGATCCTCGAGGAGAGTACGTTTCTCCTTAGTTTTGATGACGATATCATCGACATACACTTGCACATTTTTGCCCATTTGAGAGTGCAGGCATTTCTGCATACACCTCTGATAAGTTGCCCCGGCATTCCTCAGACCAAAACACATGACACGATAGCAATACGCCCCATACGGGGTAATAAAAGCAGTCTTTATTTGATCCTTCGGGTTCAGTGGTATCTGGTGAAAACCAGAGTACGCATCGATAAAAGACAACAGTTCACAACCAGCAGTGGAATCGATCACTTGATCAATCCGAGGTAATGGAAACGGATCTTTCGGGCACGCCTTGTTGAGGTTAGTGAAGTCAATGCACATGCGCCACACCTTGACCACGGCTGGCTCGTCTTTCTTCTTTTCCACCAAGACCGGATTGGATATCCAGTCCGGATGCAGCACCTCCATAATGAACCCGGCTGCAAGCAACTTAGCCAGCTCGTCCAGCACCACTTGTCTTCGGTCGTCTGAGAGACGACGGGTCGGTTGCCTCACCGGTTTCACCTCCGGCCTGACAAATAAAGAGTGCTCTGCCAACTCCCTCGGAACACCAGGCAGGTCCTTAGCCGACCATGCAAAGATATCCCGATTCTCACGGAGGAAGTGACAGAGCTCGCTTTCCTATTTCTCGCCCAGCCCGGTCCCAATGATGGCCATATGCTCTGGGTGCTCCGGGTCAATGGGGATCTTCTTGGTCTCCTTGGGCACCTCGAATGCTGCAGTTGAGTCCGGGCTCATCAGTCCGGACATGCCGAGCTGTGTTGACTGCGCCATTGCCACCACTTGATGCAGCTTCTTCTTCTCAGCTGCGATCACCAAAGACTCGGCCAGATTAGACCCCGCCGAGGCACACTGAATGGCTCGCTTGTAGTCACCCGAGATGGATATGATCCCATTAGGCCCTGGCATTTTCATCTTCAGGTATGCAACATGGGTGGAAATCATGAACTTGGCCAGAGCCGGCCTTCCAAGCAATGCATGGTATGCACTCTCCAAGTCCACCACCTCGAACTCGATACTCTCAACTCGGCAGTTATCCTTGGTTCCAAATGCTACATCCACCCATATCTTGCCCATGGGTGCACAGGAAACGCCAGGCACAATCCCATGAAAAGTACAACTGCTTGGCATCAACTGATTTGGCGATATGCCCAATTTCACCATTGTGTCTCGGTACATGATGTTGATGGCACTGCCATTGTCCACCAGAACTCGGGTGAACCTCACATTGTTGTAGGCCCACACAACGTCGGATCTACCACCAGGGCATACTTTCCAGGGCTCGGCATGATCCGAGGTGTATCTTTCCTGCTCCAAGTGATCTCCTGCTCAGACCAGTTCATATAGGTCGGCACCACCGGCATTACTGCATTCACCTCCATGGCACGCCTCTGCACACTCTTCTTGTCAGTTGGCTCGGTCACAAAGACCACATAGCTCGCATGAGCCTCTCTATAGTCATTTCCGGGGTATTCATACTGCTGACTTGGTCCGGCACCATTGTTGTTGTTATTACCTCGGACATTCACAACATTCACGGGCCTTGCTGCTGCAGGCCTCGGAGGAGGTGCAGTGGTTATCGGGGTAACATTTGCTCCGGACAGATTTGGGTGGGACCTCGGCTGAAATCTCTGAGGTGGTCCTCCTCTGTTTCCTCCGGCCTTCGCCCCTTCTTCCTGATTCTGCGGTTCCAGCTGCACTGCCGGGTTGAATGGTTGGCTGGCTTGCGCGGGTCGGTCGTATGGTAACGCAAGGACCATCTAACATTGATTCATAAGTCAAGGGTGGCTCCGGGTTCGGACTAAATGCCGGACCATTGATTTTCGGCCTCTGGACACCTCCAGCTCCGGGCTGATCCGGGTTCACCGCTGCAACTTGGTTCGAGGTGTATGGGTAGTCCGGCTCCCTCCTCTTGTCCGAACTCTTGGCGGTCATTACACCTTGGTCCGAGCCGGTTGTTTATTGGCTCCCTCCTTCTGTTACGTGCCACTGCCTCTGCTGCTGGCTGCATCGGATCACCAGAGCATAAGAATCTGCAATCCGGATTGTCTCTGCTAGGGATTTCGGCATATCTCTTTGGAGCCTCTGCCACAGCATGCTGCCATGTCGACAACCATCTGCAAACCAGGAAATGGCCTGTGCCTCTACAACTCCTTCACAGGAATTCCGAACATTGCCCGAGTTAAGAATTCTCGGTCAGTTTCATGATCATCTTGCTTACATGCTGCCAGGAGCTGAGGTCGGTTTGGCCTCTTGTATGTACTAGCAAAGTTGCTGTTAAACGCCAGCTCCAAGTCTATCCAGGAGTTGATACTATACTCCGGCAAATTATTCAGCCAGATCCGAGCTGGACCTTCCAACATGTGCGGGAGATACCGGACCGCCCATCGGCGATTGCCCCCCGCTATGTGCACCGAGGATACATAATCTGTCAGCCAATCTTGCGGCTTGGTGCTCCCGTTGTATGGCTTGGTGTTCCGACCTAACTGGAACTGAGATACTGGCGGTGGTGGCTCCTTCATGATCCGAGGTCCGAAACACGCCGGACCAGGAGGGCCTTCCTCCTCCAGTTGCTCGGACAAGTAGATTCTATCCAGCTTGTTACGAACATCGCCCGGAGCTAACATCCGAGCTCCTATCCGAGGTCCCAACGCCCCATCCACTCTGTGGTATCCGCTCGCGCCATGGCCGAGTCTCCATCATCGTATCGGTCATCGCCTTGACCGACATTCTGAGGTTGCTGAACATACTCCGGCTCTCGCTGATATTGCCCTGCGGCCGGGGTTGTTGCTGATACCTCGGGGGCGGAGGTGGTTTACCTCGGCCAGCCGACGCTGCTTGCCCGCCATTCTGATTTCCCTGACCGGAGTTACCCTTAGCTCGGCTTGCATTACCTTGGCCGGGGTTTCCCTTAGCTCGGCTAGCATTGCCCTGGCCCACCTTCTGCTTTGCTGCTAACACCGGATCATACATCTGCATCTGCAGTGCTTGTTCTGACCCGAGGTGACACTCCGGGCTCGATCGGCTCCTCCGACGAGTGGAGACGAGGCTTGCCCCTTGGACACCTGACTAACTGGCCTAGCTGAATAAACCATCTGTGAATCACCAGCCCCGGCATATGCTCTGCGGAGAGCCTCATTCTGCTGGTTAGCTACATACACTAATTCATTGACTCGCTTCTGCTGCGCACGCCATGCATCTCCAGTCAACCCGGATAGCTCGGCCCTGCCTGCCTCGGCAGCTCTGAGGTTCTTAGCAGGGGAACTATACACCGGCCTTCCAGTCGACACGCGACTCTCACTCCTAGCCGAGGTGGTAGGTCGAGCCTCCCTGTCTATCATCATTGAGCCCCTTGCCTCTCTGCCGCACCTCGGCTCCCCTATTTGTATCAACTGCTACCGGGGTGAAGCCATTCGCTGCATTGTACTCACGCATATCTCTATTGAACTCATCTCTAGCTGTCATCATTGCTACAGCCTCCTTTTGCAACAGGACACGCTTTGCCTCTAGGTCGGCCACAGTCACTACTACATCCACTCCTGGATCTACTGGGTCTGCCAGTGTCTCCTATATCTCTAGGGTCGCACCTCGGCGCTGCACCCCGGGGGTACCAGGCAACTCTTTCTCTAGCCTGGGCTTTGCAGATCTCACCTTAGCAACCCTCGGCCGGCTTGGATTTGCTGGCATCTCCTTTGCCAGCGGCATCAACCGGACCGGTCATCATCACCTCCACGCAGCTCTCGGGGCGAGTGATACGCCGACCTAGAGCCGCAAGGAGAGGAGTTTCGTCGTCCACGAGCACCTGCTCCGGGTACTCGCGAACAACCTCGACAGCAACGTAGGTGACGAAGCTGCCAAGCATCATGGTGAAGCCATGCTCGGGGAAGGGCTTGCCGGCGAAACACCCCGCATTGTCGCTGATGAAGGTGAACTCACCGATCTTGGCGATAAGCCCGGAAAGAACACGCTCGCCTGAGCCCGTCCGGATGTAAACTCCCTCCAACGCCTCAATCTGCCCCACGGTGGGCGCCAACTGTCGTGGTGGGATCACGGCAGATGCCATAGGTATGGCTAAGATGGGGCCGAATGGTCGTTGGGGGAATCCGGGGAGGGTTTATGCACTCAAGAAGTGCACAAGCAAGAACGCAAGAACACGAACGAGAAACCAAGAACACAAAGCACACCACGATGTACCCTGCTTCGGGGCCCTCTTGGGAGGTAACACCCCTACTGCAGCACTATCCTACTTGGTGTATATCTCTTGGTGACACGTACAAGCTGCTCCTCGAGCTGTATGATGATACAATGGTGAGAACTTGAGGTAGAAGATGAAGCTACAAGGGGGAAGAAAGGACTCCGAGCTTCCTGTGCGTGCCTCCGAGGTGTCTCCCTTGTTCGTCTCCTCTCTCTATTTCTTCTTCTCCTCCTCTCCCACGCAGGAGGGGTTGTAGCCCACTATATAGGCCAGCCGAGTTAACGTTGTGCCCCTCGCTGAACACTGTAGCCATGCCTCTGCTTTAGTCATCATTGTACTCCTGTCAGGGACAAGATATGGCCTGCCCATCCCCTGCATCACCACAGTAGAGCTAGGATGTCCCCTCTGACTGAGACAGGACGTAGCCTGGCTGAGCTACCTCGTAGCCTTTTCCCCGGATCTTGCGTGGACAGGGGTCAGAGACGTGCAGCCCTTTTAACTCCACCTATGCCAAGCCTTGACCCTACCCGGGGGTAGCCCCCCGACAGGGGTGGACAATCCACTGCCTGAAGTAAGTTTTGCTGCCTTTTCTTTGACTGAATTGCTTCTTTTGATTTGCTCTTCTGAATCAAGATTTCTTCTGACTAACAGGGTCACCCGAACCTCGAGTGCCTTATGAAAGAACATTTTGTGTATCCCCACATGTTTTGTGTGTTAGGTGACAACCCTAGTATTGTTGTATCCAATGTGTTATTAAGTGGTGCAGGAAAAACAAAAGAAACAAACATATAGCATCAACTTACAGCTTTGCAAATCTGCTGGAGACTGTCCAGGCCGGAGTCTCCGGCCTAAGGTGGCTCAGGGGCCGGAGTCTCCGATCCCCAGGTTTTCGAGCAGAAGAGAGCAAACGGGCGGCAGTCTCTGTATAGGGGTCTGGAGTGACCCCTGGTGCAGGAAAAACAAAAGAAACAAACATATAGCATCAACTTACAGCTTTGCAAATCTGCTGGAGACTGTCTAGGCCAGAGTCTCCGGCCTAAGATGGCTCAGGGGCCGGAGTCTCCGGTCCCCTGGTTTTCGAGCAGAAGAGAGCAAACGGGCGGCAGTCTCTGTATAGGGGTCCGGAGTGACCCCAGAGACTCTGCCCAGGGAGACCGGAGTCTCCGGCCTCAGGGCCTGGAGTCTCCGGCCTTCCTGACCAGAGTCTCCGGTCTAAGTGGACTGCAAAGGCTAGAATTCCGGGGGGTATAAATACCCCTCCACCTACCTCCAGCCACTTAGCTCGACCAGAATTGAAGTCCACCATTAATTCAAGCTCAAGATTTGCTAGATCTCCCAATCCCTCCACCCAAACTCGTTGATCTTTGGAGGATTGAAGGAGAAGGCCCCGATCTACTTCTTCACCAAGCCGTTTTTCATTTCCCCCTCATTCACTTGAGGGAACACTTGCTAGGGTTTCCACTAGGAAAACCTAGCCCATTGTTGTACTTACTTGCTTGTCTTTGTGACAGATTGTAGCTGTTTGGGAGCCCCCAGTCCTTTGTGGGTTGTGCCCCAAATCGTTGTTGTAAAGGCTCCGGACTCCGCCTTGAAGGTTTTCGATAGTTGAAGTGAACCAATCCTTTGTGGTGCGGTTCACCGGAGAAGAGGGTGAAGCCTTTGTGGCTGTTGAACCATTGTGTTGGTTCACACCTCTCCAACAAGACGTACTCCCCTAAAAAGGAGGAACTCGGGAATACATCCGTGTCTCCGCGTGCTTTGACTTCGGTTACCTCTATCCTTGTTTACCGCCTTCTTATATATATCGTGCTTAGTTGTTAGCTTGTCATATAGGTAAATTCACCGTAGTTGCATATCTAGAGAATTTACCTTTTGTGTCAAGCCTAATTTGAAAAAGACTAAAATTTGGAGTAGCACCTATTCACCCCCCCTCTAGGTGTCATACCGATCCTTTCAATTGGTATCAGAGCCTAGGCTCTCTTGTTTGGGCTTAACCGCCTAAGAGAAGTATGACACGTAGTGAGGATGAGGCCGATCTTGCCAATGAAGCCTTGAAAATGCCAAAGCCACCGCGGCATCCATGGCCGATATCAAAGAGTTGGAAACAACATTGACATCGTCCATGAATGTCAAATTTGATGAGTTTCGTGACATGTTCATGAAATTTGCAAAAGGCAAGCTTTCGGAAGATATCCCACTAGAGGGTGTCTCTAACTCCGATGAGGGTGATTCCGAGGAGGGTAAAGAGAAAAATAAAAAGGGGGTGGAAACCACCTCCTCCACCTCCTACCAAGCATGTAGATGGGAAGGAAGAGTTCCATGCCGTTCCGGGATGGTACCCTATCGACCCACCTATCACCACCCGTATAAACCCCATAGGTCCTCCACCTAAGCTTAATGCATTAGCTTTTGCTAGTTGGCAACGCTCAATGAAATCTCATATCAACAGTGCCTCTATCGAGCTTTGGAGGATCATTGAAGATGGATACAAGGTCACGGATCCAAGCAATGTAACAAGAAGAGTTTGCCAAAAAGCAACTCAATGCCTCCGCACTCCACATGATTGAACTTTCATTGAGTGAAAGTGACAAGCATTATGTTCTTCACGCCACCACCGCCAAAGAAGCTTGGAATTGTCTTGAGGTTGCATTCCTTGGGAATGAAAGCATGAAGAGAAATAGATATGATTCCTTGAGCAATGATGGTGAAGGCTTCTACATGTTTGACAATGAGAATCATGAAGACATGTATGGAAGACTCAAAACTCTTGCAAAGGCCTTCTATGATGTGGGGGTAACCTATGTGGATGATGCTTGGGTCAAGAGGAAGTATGTGAATGCTCTATTGCCTTTCGAGCCCATTGAGTTGAAGTCTATTCAAGGAAGACACAACTACAATGAAATGACATCAAATGAAGTTATGCAAGAAGTGCAAGCCTCCAAGGTTGCCACCAAGAATGCCGAAGATAACCGTGTAGGGCCATGGGGATGAAACAAGGCCCCTCACTTGCTTTGAAGGCCAAGGTGGTATGTCTTGATGAGAATGATGAGGTTGAAGCGTGCCCAAGCAACATTGCTCCCAATGAACTTGAACAAGCTCTCAATGGTCATATAGCTCTTGCCACAAGAGTGTTTTGGGAGACCCGGCTCGCGCAAAAGCTCGAGTTGATAAAGAGAACAACTCAAGTGGGAAGAAAGAGCTAGCCTCAAGGATGAAGACTTGCTACAATTGTCATGACAAGAACCACTACATAAGAGAGTGTCCTTATGAGAACCGAGAGCAAAATGGTGGGAAGCTTGTCCCCAAGGACCACTCAAGGTTGATCCAAAAGAAGCCCGCAAGACCAAGGAAGCCTTTCTTCAAGAAGGCACCAAGAATTGTGTTGGTGGCACATGAAGAATATGCCACAAGTGGTTCCGAAGATGAAGATGCACCTACTAAAGAGGTAGCCGCATTGGCTATTGTATCAACTTCATCATCTTCTCTCTTTGAATCCCCCAATGAGAACTTCTCCACCAACAACGCTCGTTGCCTCATGGATCATGTTACCGAGGTATCATCTTCTTCTCCCAAGACTATGCATGAAATGAGTGATCAATCTAGTCTTGTGATTAAGAAGGAACTTGTTGCTTTCGATACTTTCATGACTAACTTGCAAGGTGAAGCTAAGGAACATGTTGAGTCTCTCATGAGACAACTATGTGCGGCCGAAAGAACTTCAAGAAAAGAGTAAGATTGAGAGAGAGGATTCTCTCACCATTGCCTCTTGAATGCTTCCATAGCATCCTTGAATGCCTCTCTTGATGAAGAGAGTGAAGAAATATGTACTCTTGAGGAAAGACTTGATTCTCTTGATGCTAAAAATGATGATATCATTAATAAAATCATTAAGGATAGAGATCATGTCTTTGCTAAATATAAAGTGCTTAAAAAGGAGAAAGTTGAACTTGGGGTTGCTAATGCTAGACTTCTTGAGGATATGGAGAAGCTTGACAAGGCTCACAAGGCCTTGGAAACGACTCACTCTCTTCTAGTCAAGTCTCATGAGCAACTTCAAACTCAACTTTCTAAATCTAGTTCAACTAGCATATCTATTCTTCCTCGTGTTCATGAAAATGTTATTGAAGAAAATGCTAGGTTGAAGGTGGATCTTGCCAAGGCCACTAGTGCCAAGACCTCTATTCCCAAGGTAAAGATAAGGGTATGCTTACTTATTTGAGCAAAAACCACACAAAGGGAAGGAGGGTCTTGGTTATGTAGCCGAGCCAAGAAGAAAGTGAGCAACAACAAGAAGATCAAGACCAAGCCCGCACAAGCCAAGACTTCCATTGCGGGTGGTAGTGCCACAAGGGGCAAGACCACTCGTAGTGACTTTGCGGGGCATAACAATCCCAACTATATTCTTTATATTGATTATTATGGGGATGTTTATGCACAATATGTTGGTCCCTATGATGGTTACATTGATTACTTTATTTGGGTTCCTAAGACCTTGTTCTAACCAAAGAGGACCCATTGAGAAATGGGTACCTAAATCCAAACAATGATCTCTTGTAGGACTATGCTTCCGGTGGATCGAAATGGGTGGTTGATAGTGGATGCACTAGTCATATGACCGGAAGCAAGGAGATTATGACGGAGTTGAGACCAAATCTAAATCACTCAACCGTCTCTTATGGTGACAAGTCAAAAGCTGAGGTAAAGAGTCTCGGCAAGGTGGTAGTTGCAAAGGATATCACCCTTGTAAATGTCATGCTTGTCGAGTCTCTAGGTTACAATCTTATGTCCGTTCGTGCACTTAATAAGATGAACTTTGATGTCCATTTTACTATTGATATGGTGGTACTCTTGAGGAGCAAGACTCTAAAGGTCATGTTCGTTGGGTATGTTGAAAATGAGTTGTTTGTGGTGGACTTTTCGGGGTCAACCAACACTCAAGCAATATGCCTATTCGGAAAGGCCGACGTGGGGTGGTTGTGGCATCGCCGCTTGTCCCATGTCAACATGAGAACTTTGCAAAGTCTTCACAAGGGTGGCCACATTCTTGGACTAAAAGAGAATGTTTCTTTTTCTAGAGATCGTCTTTGTAGGGCTTGTGTTGAAGGAAAGATGCATGATTCTCCCCACCCAAGCAACACCATCATCTCATCAAAGAGGATATTGGAACTTCTTCATGTTGATCTCTTTGGTGCCGTGCCGCAACCGAGTCTTGGTGGGAAGAAGTATTGTTTGGTGATTGTTGATGACTATTCAAGATTCACTTGGGTTTTCTTCTTCAAGACGAAGGATGAAACTCAACAAACCGTCATCGACTTCTCCAATGAAGTTCAACGTCAACACAATGTTCCCATATTGGCCATTAGAAGTGACAATGGCTCCGAGTTCAAGAACTACACCTTGAATGAGTTTCTTAGTGAAGAGGGAATTCGTCATCAATATTCCGCTGCGTATACCCCTCAACAAAATGGTGTAGCCGAGTGGAAGAACCGGACTCTTATGGATATGGCTAGGTCCATGTTGGTGGAGTTTAAGTCTCCACTCTTCTTGTGGGCCGAAGCCATCTCCACGGCGTGTCACTCCTCCAACCGGTTATTCTTTCGCAAAGGAAAGAAGGAAACTTCATAAGAAATGCTTACCGGCAACAAGCCAATGTCTCCTACTACCGTGTGTTTGTTGTAAGTGTTTCTACAAAATCAAAGGTGTTCATTTATCTAAATTTGAAGCTAAAGCTTTAGAGAGCGTTTTTGTTGGGTACGGTGCGAACTCTCACACTTATAGAGTCTACGACAAATCCTTAGGGAGAGTTGTGGAATCTTGTAGTGTGAGGTTCGATGAGAATGACGGCTCCCAAGTGGCGCAATTTCATGTTTGTGATGTAGATAATGAGGAACCTCAAGATGCAATAAGAAGAATGGGGGTTGGTTTCTATCGCCCCATTGAAGTCCATCTGAGCCTCCTCAAGCAAGTCAAGCTCCACTCAAGTGGAGACTCCATCATCACAAGTTGAAGTTGGCACCTTCTATGGAAGCAACTGAGCACCTACCCAAGAACAAGTTCAAGACCTCCTCGTTGACCAAGAGGCTATACAAGAACCAAGTTCTCCTATTGTCAATACTAGCCAAGGTCAAGACCAAGATCAACCATCTACTTCTATTATTGAAGATGTGCATCAAGATGATCAAGGTCACCACTCCGGTCAAGACGGGACTCAAATGATCAAGATGATCAAGCGATAATTCCTCGCAACAATGAGGATATCGAAACCCGTCGACTAGAAAGAGTCAAAAAGGATTGGAGAAGAAAGAGTCTTCATCTAGATAATATCCTTAGTGATGCTAAGAACAAGGTCACCACAAGAAACAATTGGCAAGCTTTAGTGAACATCAAGCCCACATCTCTATGGTGGAACCAAAGAAAGTCTATGAAGCTCTTGAAGATCCGATTGGTTGGAAGCCATGCATGAAGAGCTCAACAACTTCAAGTGCAACAAAGTGTGGAATCTAGTGGAGAAGCCAAAAGATTGCCTCAATGTTATAGGCACCAAGTGGATATTCAAGAACAAGCAAGATGAGCATGGAATGATTGTGAGGAACAAGGCAAGATTGGTAGCTCAAGGGTACTCTCAAGTTAAGGCATTGATTTTGGAGAGACCTATGCTCCCGTGGCTCGCCTTGAGTCCATCCGTATCCTTCTTGCATATGCATCACATCATAATTTCAAATTGCAACAAATGGATGAGAAAAGTGCCTTTCTTAATGGTCCTTTAAGGAGTTAGTATATGTTAAGCAACCTCCGGGATTTGAGGATCCACACTTCCCAAACCATGTCTACAAGCTTGATAAGGCGCTCTATGGTCTTAAGCAAGCACCTCGTGCTTGGTATGAGCACCTAAGAGAGCTATTGATAGACGTGGCTTTGAAGTGGGGCAAATCGATCCCACTCTTTTTACCAAGAGGGTTAAAGGGGAGCTTTTCATATGCCAACTTTATGTTGATGATATTATATTTGGCTCATCTAAAAAGCTTTTAATGATGAATTTTCAAAGCTTATGACCGATAGGTTCGAGATGTCCATGATGGGAGAGTTGAAGTACTTCCTTGGTTTTGAGATCAAGCAATTGAGTGGAGGGACTTTCATCTCTCAAGCCAAATATATCCAAGACATGCTCAAGAGGTTCAAGATGCAAGATGCTAAAGAGAAGAAGTTTCCTATGGACACCAAATGTCACCTTCAACTTTGTCCAAAGGGTAAAGATGTCGATCAAAAACTCTATCGCTCTATGATTGGTTCTTTGCTTTACCTTTGTGCATCTAGACCCGATATTGTGTTGAGTGTAGGGGTGTGTGCAAGGTACCAAGCGGCTCCCAAAGAAAGCCACCAAATGCGGTTCTTCGAATCTTTCGATATTTGGTTCATACCCCAAGGTTTGGTTTGTGGTATCCTAAAGGCTCAACATTCTCTCTTGCCGGTTACACGGATTCGGATTGGGCTGGTTGGAAGGATGATAGGAAATCAACTTCCGGGGCATGCCAATTCCTTGGTAGGTCCTTGGTGAGTTGGTCTTCTAAGAAGCAAAATTGCATATCTCTCTCCACCACCGAAGCCTAGTATGTGGCGGCCGCTAGTTGTTGCACTCAATTGTTATGGATGAGGCAAACTTTAAAGGAATACGGTGTCCATTGTGACAAAGTGCCTCTTTTATGTGACAATGAAAGTGCTATCAAGATTGGTCACAACCCGTGTGGCGCCCCGACCCGACTGCTATACAGTGATGCTGTGTGTCACCGGTTAAGCGATACAACCGGAGGTTACGGGTTTACCAATCCCCGGCCAAAACCTTTGGCAGGCGTTGCTGGGTACACCTCACTCCAGACAACGCAACACCCCGATTGATGCCTTAACACAGGCACAACTATCAAAGCATAATAGTAAGATCAAGACTTGTGGTCACAGACCCAACATTACATCAAGCGGAAGCAAAGTAGGTTGTTCTAAACAACAAGAACCAAATTATGGCCTAAGAGGCCTACAGATAAACATCACAATGCCAGCTGTTCCAGGATGTCCCAAGCTGCCACCTGGGAACCCCAGACTACTCGTCGATGTCCACAAAGTACCCACCTTCGAGATCGGTGAAGTCCTCCTCTGAAACAAAAGCAAAGACATTGAGTTCGATGAACTCGCAAGATTAAGAGCTAAATATATGCTCGATGATTGGTTTTCAAGGTTCTATGGCTCTTTTGCATAAAGCTGATTTTATTTATAAAAACACAACTCCATGGCATCGACTATTAGAACATTTTCAAAGAGGGGTAAGAAGTAACTCTTTTCTTTGAGATCACCTTTCTCAATCATCACCAACATCACCATTGTACCTGTTCATCAAAGGCACCTCCCCGAATCACCCTCGAGGAAGTCAACCTTACATTCGTGGAATTGGTACCTCTAGTACCCCAGTTTTAATCATTCCGTTTAAGTTATTCTATGATCATCGTCCATTCCCAAGTCGTCCGTAACCGTGGACACGGCTTTTCGAAAAGATTTATCCCTGCAGGGGTGTACAAAGTTGAAGTCCCCGGAGTCCCGAAAGGCCCCAGCTCCTTCGCCACGCGTACCGCCCGGCCCATTACCTGATCATTAGCTCTCTTCCTTGGAAAGCCGGCTGGGTGGGAACGGTGTCGACTTCTCCCTCGTTAAGGACTTTCCAGGATCATCAGTGGCAGTAGGGCTGCCAGGATCACAACACCCCGCCCCACGGCCACTTATTTTCCTAGCACCACAATCCTCATCTCATTCTCAGCCACCAACTCACGCACGCGCAAATGGAAGCCCGAACTAGAGGACCCTGGCTAGCCCCGCTCGAGTTATTTAGTCTATGAGGGTTCCTGCAATTGCATAGGCCTCACGCATGGTTGCACGCTCAGTCTTGGTTCAGGAGGTACAGAACTCGCACCTAGGCGGCAAGAACGAGACAACCCACCACATTCCATGTGGCCTCTCATCCCCACCTTCTTAGCATTTCATTATCCACCTCCACAATTCTCCACCATCAACATCACTGTCACAAGTTAACACCTGTTTTCCAGCATTCACCATCCCTAGTACAACTAGGCATTTCACTAAGCATGGCTAAGCACTTGCATAGCATAGTAAGTATTCCATGGCCAACAATACAAACCTATGGTAATAGGAAGGTAAAACAGGTATTGGCAACAGGATTCTAATGCAACTAGTAGGATACTCTAATCCAGGCAAAAGACATTTAGAACCGCATGCAATATTATAGTGGAGAAAATAATTACGGAAAATAGGATAAGATATGCTCAGAGGGGGGATTACGCTTGCCTTGTTCAGGGTACTGGTAGTACGGATCGTCAGGAAACGGGGGTGGCACTTCACTTCCTTGATCTACCGAGGCACAAACAACACCGGAAAAATAATCAACACATGACAATCGTGCAATGCATACAAGGATGATGATATGACATTTTAATGCACTCTAGAAGCATTGAACAAGAGCAACAAGTTAAATGGGGTCCCCATTATATTTATTGCATGATTTGGAATAAACCCCATATTTAGACTTAGTGATTAAAATTACTACTAGAGCACATTATTGGAATTGTGATCAATTATGCACGATGATGATGATTCGGAGTGATTCATGTTTTTTTTGAACATTTTGGTATAAGGAACACAATTTTCTGGTATCCCGATAAAAAGTTATTAATTTTATAACTTCTTCTTTTTAATTGTTTACTTTTAATTATTTTTAATTGCAACGATGAATATATTATTTACTCGACTCCGCGAGAGAGCGGTGGAACATGAAGGAATCATCGAAGTCGATGTCCTAAATAGCGAGAGGGAGGAGCGTGGATCATGCGGTGTCGAGGGAGAAAATGGAAAAGAAACTCCAAAAAAAAGGTAGCCCGGCCTCCAGCCCGGTCTGGGCCGGCTGGCAGGCCGGCCAACTAACCGAGGCCACCGGCCTCTCACCCAGCCTGGGCCGGCTGACGGGCCGGCCATGGGCCAGAGAGCAACGGCTCTCCACCCGGCCTAGGCCAGTCGCACGGCCGGTCACGCGTGAGGCAACGATGGCGATGAACTCCGGCGAGCGGCACAGCGGTGGAGCACGGCTAGCGAGGGAGGGGGAGAGGGAAAGAGGCCAGCAAGGACGGGAGGCTCACCACGAGCACGTGGAAGGGGATGGCGAGGTCGAGGACGCTGCGACGGCGACGAATCGCGGGGGCGGAGTTTCGGGAGGCGGCGGCGCAATTCGGCGGCTCCCGGCCTTCCCAGCTTGCACGAGTTGACGGGGAGGCAGAGGAGAGGACGACGGCCAGTCCTGCATGCTCAGCGAGTCTCGGGGTGAACGGAGACGCCGGAATTTGCTCGGAGAAGCCGCGGCCGTGGTCGACGAAGAACTGAGCGGTGCGGTCGATTGCGGGCTCTCCGGCGGAATTCCTTCGGCGGGGAAGGTGAAGACGACGCGGCGCAGCTAGTGGTCCGCTTCGATGTGGACGGCGAAGCTCCACACAGCGGCGATGCGTCGGCGACGGCGGCTCGGTCTGCGAGCTCGCGGAAGAGGAAATGGGGAGAGGGCAAAGGAGGGAATGGATAGGAGGAGTAGAGGGCCCCGTGGTCTTCTCTTCTCCACAGGGGACGGGCAGAGAGGAGGGGCCCGGGCGCGGCATCGTGCGGCAGCGCCGCGGCGTCGAGCACGGTCCGGCGGAAGCGCGTCGACTTCGGTCGCTACAGAGAAGAGGGAGAAGAGGACTTCGCGGATAACCCCCTGGAGAAAAATGTTCCCATCACAGATTGGTCCCTGGCTGCATTTTCTTAATTACCGAAAAGTCCTTTTCTGTTTCTATTTAACTCCAGCAGGTTTTGAGGGATTTTATTAGGGCACTAGAGCATTTTATAAAAATCTGTAAAGATTAGGGTAACCTCCCAATAACCTGTAGAGGCACCTCAAAAATTGGTGTTGCAAAATAAAATGTTTTTGACAACACTTGTTCATAGAGTTAAAAACATGGCATTTGTTAAAATTCAAAATGTTGCTCCTTAGCAATTTATAGCAATTGCAAAATATAGTTTTTAGCTCTTCGAACCTCCTCGACAGATATAAGATGTCAATAAACTTTTGTTGTGCAAGTTTGAGTGCCATGAAATGTGTGGAAGTTTTGTTAGAGCACTTTGGCAATTTGGTTTTAGCAACTTCATATCATTTCGATATCAAAGTTGTGTTAACTCAAACGAGACATGTTTAAGTATGGATGCCATGATGCAATTAACACAAAAGCGAAAATTTTATACAGGTTTTTAGGTTTTCAAATTCTGGGCTGTTACAACCCGGTGGAGCACTCAAGAACGAAGCATATTGAGATTCAGTATCATTTCATTCGTGATCACATCAACCGGGGTGACATTGAGCTTGTCTATATTCCCACGAAGATCCAACTTGCCGATATGTTCATGAAGCCACTTGATGAAGCAAGGTTCACTTATTTGAGGCATGAGCTAAATATCGTAGATTCGGGGAGCGTCGCTTGACTATCTTGCATACACACCTATATCTTAGCTATATGTTTGGTTTAGGTGTAGGCATGGACATAGGGGGAGTGCGGTCCTAATACATTGGACTATCCCTCCCCCCATTATGCCGATAGTAAGAACTCATTTTGTCTCTATTTGTTCATTTTATGAATTTTGAGCCTAAATGATGAGTAGTGGCGGTGAACTCAAGATATATCTTCGCGATGTCACACCACATACACTCATACATGGTGGCCTACGCCACCTACATCTTCTTTGTGAAGAATTGGTCTTTATGGAGTTATATTTGGATTTCATTGCATATCCTATGTTTTTATGGAAAACACACTCAAATGTTGGGTTTTAATGTTGTTTTTGTTGCTTCTTATAAGTTTGAGTGTGAAGTACCAGTTTCATTGACCTAAAATCTCAACCCAAGCCTCACTCATCCAAAAACTTGCTCTTCTTTCAACATACATGTCTCCACACAAAAATCTGGTGTTTTTGGGTCGTAGGGGCCGGAGACTCCAGTGTTGAAGCCCGGAGACTCCGGTCTGACCAAAGACTCCGCCCCAAACCACGGAGACTCCGGCCAGGCCGGAGACTCCGGTGTGTTTGGGCCGGAGACTCCGGTCTCGGTTTTTCGCTGGGCTCAAAAGGAGTCGGGGTGAGGAGTTATTTCATAACTCCTCCCCACCCCGACTCCAAAAACCACCCAGCCGCCGCCTCTGCCCCAAGAGCACCATTCCGGCCATCCCCGCCGCCGGAATCCGCCGTGCCACCGGCTCCTCCACGTCTCAAGCTTTGGGGATCCCTCTCTCCATCGTTTGAACCTCAACATGAAGGACACGGGTACCTCTCTCTCTTCCTCTAAGGATTCGTCCTCGATCTAGTTTTGAGAGTAGTACTTGTCGAAATTCATGGTGTAGAACATTTGTGCTGTCATTATACACTCTAGGAAATTTGTGGGGTCATTGTTTCACTCTTTTTCGACCTAGATTGGAAGTTCCAGTCTCAAGCCGGAGACTCCGGTCCCCAGGACCGGAGACTCCAGTGTGGCCGGAGACTCCGCCCCTGAGACCGGAGACTCCGGTCTAGATCAATTCTGAGTGAAAAAAATTTGACACATGATTTCTTCTTTTTGGATTCCTGAGACATGTATGCTTACCCCGTGCTACCTATCTACTCCAGTTTCACAGGTAACAAGCGGTATCCCGGTGCCTCATCATCATCTTCCAAAATAAAGAAGACAACCGCCAAGAGACAAGGCCGAGGCTATATTGTCCGTGATGAAGTCAATGATAGAAATGTGTAGCGAGGTGTCTTGAATCAGGAACGGGAAGAGGAGGCAAGGAGGCTCAAGCAAGAGGCTGCCCTTCGTAGGGATGAAAGGGCCAAGAAGGACATGTTTGCCAACTTGACCACTTTGGCAGATTTGAACAAGGAAGACTATCGGACCATGAGGATGAAGAATTTCTATGCTATGCCCACCAACTCAACGGATAGTTACTTTTGGAGAAAGGAGCAAGAACTCATCATGAAGGAATTCTATGCCAACTTAGACCCAAAAGCTCGTGTTTGTCCTAAAAAACCATTGAATTTTGCAATTTTGGCCAAGAAGCAATACTTTGTGGAAGCAATTTGGGTTGCAAGGAAGATGGGACTTGAGCACCTCATAGCCACTCAACAACCATATGACATTGAGAAGGTCCAACAATTCTTTGCTACTCTTGTTCTAGGACCGGAGGAGGACACCAAGATGACTTGGATGACCGGGCCTGTCCAATGCTCCGCCACTTTCTCAGATTTTGGACGGATTTTAGGCTATGAGTTCAAAGGGGTTTCCACTCCGGTTGGTCAAAGGATGCATGTTGAAGGGCAATATTATGAGAAGAATGTTCTTCTCCCTCTTTGTGCCAAGGATGGCAAAGTCGCTACCACTCGTGGTCTCAAGCCCATCTATAACATCTTGATTCGCATGTTTCGTTGGAGCCTTGTACCTCAAGACGGAGACTCCGGTGCCATCCGTGGGGCCCTTGTCAATCTCATGCATCATGCTCACAAGACCTATCTTGCCGGACCGGATTGTCAAGGATTTGAAGTTAATGTGATGGATTTTATAAGAAATGAGATTCAGATTGTCAAGGATTTGAAGTTGATGTGATGGATTTTATAAAAATGAGATTCACCTTACTCTCATTGAGAAGAAGACCCCCATGTATGCTCCCTATGTCATGAAGCTCATTCTCACCAAGGTTCAACTCGATCCCTCTCGCTTCACTCCACACAAGCTTGGGAACCTTCAAGTGCTTCAAATTCATCTTGCTCCCCAACGCACCTATGAAGAGGTTGAGAAGGAAGAAGCTCCTAGGGCAAGAAGGAAGAATGCCACTCCACCCTCATGGCACTCCGGTGGCCGTCAAAGGGATAACAATGAGGTGAAGCATATCTCTTGGTGGCAAAGGGCTAAGATGTGCATGGGTATTGTGCTGCACAAGGAAAATCATCAAAACTATGTCACTAACAAGAGGATCTTGTCCAATCAAGCTAAGATGATGAAGGATATGCGCAAAATTAGCAATGGTGGCATCACTCCTCCTCACCCCGAAGGTGTTCCACCTTCTCCGCCATCCGAGCGCACTATCCCTCTTGAGGAGTGGAATGAGGATATTTTCCCTTGGGCTGATTTTCAAGATGTGTCCTCCATGCCTTCCTCTTCTCGCAATGCCGGCAAGGCTCCTATCAACTATGAAGAAGAAAGTGATTTTGAAGGCTCAAGTGAGGAAGCAAGTGAGGAAGCTAGTGTAGAAGCAAGTGGAAGTGGCAATGATGATGAAGGTAGCGAAGCCGATGAAGATTAAGACGACGAGTGATACCCTTGGGTTCCGTTAGCTTTGCTCTTTTCCCTTTTTGGCGTTTCGATGCCAAATGGGGAGAAGTAGGGGTTCTACTAGGTTCTCGCGGGGGATTTGCATGGGTGGGTCACAAGCATGGTCTTTTATCATTTCGTTAAAGCTTGTGTCCTTTTTATTCTAAGTTGTTGAACTATTTGGTTTGCTTTATGTTTGTGAGAGTATCTTTATGTTTGTGAGACTATGTTCTATCTAGTTTGAGACATATGGATATTTCTTTATCAATGGTTGAGATGGTATCTATTATTGTGATATGTATTGTTGTGCATTGGGTATAATCAATATGCACAAGGTATGCTTTTTCCCTCTCAATCCATTATTTTGCTATGTCTTTGTGTTATATGTTTCATGTTCTTTATATTGTGAGTTGCCTTTTCTCTACATGTTGAGCATTTGTATTCAAATGCAAACTACTTATATGCACAAATGTAGGGGGAGCTTCTCAATTCTTTTATGAAACACATCAATTGTTTTGTGCTTTATTGCAAATCCTAGTGTTGTCATCTAACACCAAAAAGGGGAGATTGAAAGAATATTTTGTGTATCCCCACATGTTTTGTGTGTTAGGTGACAACCCTAGTATTGTTGTATCTAATGTGTTATTAAGTGGTGCAGGAAAAACAAAAGAAACAAACATATAACATCAACTTACAGCTTTGCAAATCTGTTGGAGACTGTCCAGGCCAGAGTCTTCGGCCTAAGGTGGCTCAGGGGCCGGAGTCTCCGGTCCCCTGGTTTTCGAGCAGAAGAGAGCAAACGGGCGGCAGTCTCTGTATAGGGGTCCGGAGTGACCCCGGAGACTCTGCCCAGGGAGACCGGAGTTTCCGGCCTCAGGGCCCGGAGTCTCCGGTCTAAGTGGACTGCAACAGCTAGAATTCCGGGAGGGGTATAAATACCCCTCTACCTACCTCCAGCCACTTAGCTCGACCATAATTGAAGTCCACCATTAATTCAAGCTCAAGATTTGCTAGATCTCCCAATCCCTCCACCCAAACTCGTTGATCTTTGGAGGACTGAAGGAGAAGGCCCCGATCTACATCTTCACCAAGCCGTTTTTTCATTTCCCCCTCAGTCACTTGAGGGAACACTTGCTAGGGTTTCCACTAGGAAAACCTAGCCCATTGTTGTACTTACTTGCTTGTCTTTGTGACAGATTGTAGCTGTTTGGGAGCCCCCAATCCTTTGTGGGTTGTGCCCCAAATCGTTGTTGTAAAGGCTCCAGACTCCGCCTTGAAGGTTTCCGATAGTTGAAGTGAACCAATCCTTTGTGGTGCGGTTCACCGGAGAAGAGGGTGAAGCCTTTGTGGCTGTTGAACCATTATGTTGGTTCACACCTCTCCAACGAGACGTACTCCCCTAAAAAAGGAGGAACTCGGGAATACATCCGTGTCTCCGCGTGCTTTGACTTCGGTTACCTCTATCCTTGTTTACCGCCTTCTTATATATATCGTGCTTAGTTGTTAGCTTGTCATACAGGTAAATTCACCGTAGTTGCATATCTAGATAATTTACCTTTTGTGTCAAGCCTAATTTGAAAAAGACTAAAATTTGGAGTAGCACCTATTCACCCCCTCTAGGTGTCATACCGATCCTTTCACCTTCCTCCACTGATGGAGAACATGCCCAACGACGAGGCTGAGTTTCCTGCTGAGGAACCAGCCGATGACGACAAGTCGGTTCCTTCCGTCCATACCCCAGACGAGGAGTTGGAGGAAGTTGAAGAGGGTGATGACAACGAGGCACAGCCGCACAAACGTCCTCGACATGAGAAGGTGGATTCTGCTTCAGGGAATTCACCTTCCAAACTGGCGGCTGCGCAGGAGGATGATGATGACACGGGCTCGTCTTCTTCGAGTGCTAAGGATCTTGGAGATCCCTCGGAGCCCATCGTCGCCATCCCCATCGACTCTGCACCGCCCACAGTTTTCGGCAGAGTGCCCTCTATCTCTCTCGGCAGCGAGGAAGACGAGGAAATAAGGTAAGTTAACTCGTCTCCGTTTGTTGTCTATTGCTTTTGTGGACATTGATTGTCTGTATTTGCTTCCTTAGCGACCGTACTGGCGTTGTTTCTCCATCACATGTTGCGGAGTACACCTCTGCTCCCACTGTAGAAGAGAGGCAGCCGACGGCTCCCGACGCGAGTGTTGTGGCCACGACTGAGGTGGCTAAGGCTTCGTCTTCTGCCGTCCCGGAGGAGCTGGTTGCTCCCACTCCAAGTGCGGCTTCTCTGCTTGAACACGTAAGTCTTCGAGTGCCTCTTTCCATGAAATGTGTATCGGGTGCGCGAAAAGCGCTCCCGATGGGAGTAGCCCCCGAGGCTGTGTGCAACTAGTATAGTTGGGCACAGGCTCAAAATTTTGCTTGTACACCTTGCAGCCTTACTACTGTCAGCAAGTAGAAGGGGCTGAAGCATATGTCCGTCTGGAACAGGAGAGGAATCAACTCCAAGCTGCTCTGGAGCAAGCGAAGCGTAAGTTCCTTCCCTCTTCTCGCAGTCGAATCTCTGTTTCTTCGATTTTTTGTCTTAGTGCTCTGTTCGTTGTCAGGCGACCAGCAAACTGCAACTACTCGAGTGACAGAGCTAGAGGGAAACCTCAAGGCTCAAACTGAAAATGCCAAAAAGGCACTCGACGAAGCCAAGCAACGCGAAGACGCCAAGCGTGAGCTCGAGAAGACGCAAATTGATCGCCTCCTCGCCCTTGCCGATGTCATTGGCCGTAAGTTTTTTGTTGTTGTCAATGTCTGCACAAATGAATTCCATTATCTGTCGACTGAAAGCTGAATTCCTTGTCTTGTTGTAGGCACTTGTGGTGGCGCTCCTCCTGCCGACTCCTCCAGCGACAATGTCACTTTGGAGCAGGTTGTAGGCCTTTTCGACAGGGTCTGCGCTTATGCGTCCAGTGCGATGACCAAGTCAGCTGGTGCCCTGGTGACTGTCCATCAAGGCGTCTTCCCAGCAAACTAGCACCCAGCAGCATCGACGCCCTGGCTGCACCTTTCAGCCCTGGGTCGACTATCATGGCTGACTACTCGCACGCCCAGACGGTACGCGGCTCAGAGCTCACCTTCCAACTGCTGCTTGGGCATCAGGTTGCAGGTGACTTTGATAAGGTCGTCAGCGAGTTCCCCAAGAAACCTAATGGCAAGACTGCGTCTCTCAGTGGGGTGAAGCCGGAGGCGAGTTGCCTTGCTAAGAAGCTAGTGACCATGTTTGAGAAGCGAGTTGCCAAAGCTGCTGAAGCGGTGGCTCGCAAAAGTAGATCTATGTCAGAGTCCGCGTCTTAGACTCGCCGGCTAGGAGTGTCCTTTCTATCTTGCTTTGTAATGAACCTTTAAACAGATGCAGCTTTTGTGAAAATTCTACTTTTGCAACGAATTGTTTTGCTTGAGGTGTTGAAATCGAACTTCAACACGTTGAGTGCTTCATTTTGTTGACTTGCATGCGACTGAATCCTCGATGCTTGACTCTTCCCTCATTGTTGAAACAGATGGAGATGAACGTTGAATCAACAGGAGTCAAAATGCCTGGGGTAGTCGATTTGCCGGTAACATCTTCTAGAACAGTCGTACGTCGTCCTCGTCTCACTCGAAGCCGGAATGACCAGAAGTTGATATCCTGGATAAGGAAACGGATCGTCGATCTGGAGAAGTTGCTGAAGGAGAAGCAAAAGGAACTCGACCAGCTGAAGGCGCGACCTGCTCCGCCGACAGAGCGCGAGCAATACTTGCTTGGTGAGATGGATTTGATCTGTGGACAGCTGGAGTGTAAGTATTTTGAACTTAGCTTTCGACTTCTGTAGCTTTTCTGTTGACACGAGCCTTGATGTCCCTTTTTGATTGTGTTACAGGTGTAAACCCAGACTGGAAGGCTGAATAGACTCGCGTAGAGCAGCGTCTGGAACGGGAAGCAAAGGGCATTGCCTCCGGCTCCCAATACTTATGGTCTTATACTCCCAGGGCCAGAGTATTGGCTCGGATGCTGGATCGCACCTGGCGCGTTGGGGTCTTGCTTCTAGGTTGCTAGAAGTCTTTGTCGATAATACCTCGAGTGATGTTTCCCCACAATGAGCAACCTCAAGGGCTATCTGCACTGCTGGACATGTTTCACAATGGGCGTACCTTTAAGGAGGCGGTGCATGCTCAACTAGTTGCCGGAGCCAATGTCGCGTTGGCGTACTTCCGAAAGCATCGTCCAAACTTTCCACTCGCAAGGGTTCTTGAAGGTTTGCCCGAAGAAGAGCATTATGCCGAATCTTTGGCGCCTGCGAGGCGAATGATCGAGCAGGTTCAACGCCGGACTGAGCAGCTTGTGGGTCCGCTGGATGCACCTAAAGGCGAACCTGTAGAGTAGGTATAGATGAAAACTATTTGTACATTAGTAGATTGTAACTATGAGGGGTGACCTCTAATTTCACATGTAGATGATGTGTATAGCTGAGATTGCATCTTTGAGTATGCCAAGGATTGGCAAGAACAATGTGTTAAACCTGTATGTCGCAGCCCCCGAGCATTCAAGTGCGACCTAGGGTTTTTTTGTTTGAACCTGTATGGCCAGCCCCCGAGCATTCGAGTGCAGCCTAGGATTTTATTTGAACCTGTGTGGCGCAGCCCCCGAGCGTTCGAGTGCAACCAAGATTTTCTTGTTGGACCTGTATGGCGCAGCTCCCGAGTGTTCGAGTGCGGCCTAGGATTTTTGTTTGAATCATGTGTGGCGCAGCCCCCGAGCGTTCGAGTGCAGCCTAGGATTTTTGTTTGAACCTGTGTGGCGCAGCCCCCGAGCGTTCGAGTGCGGCCTAGGATTTTTGACTAACTTGTGCGGCGCAGCCCCCGAGTGTTCGAGCGCGGCCTAAGTTTTTCTGCTAAGGACCTATATGGCACAACCCCCGAGTGTTCGAGTGTGTCCAAGGTTTTTGAATTGACTTGTATGGCGCAGCCCCCGTGTGTTCGGGTGCGGCCTAAGTTTTTCTCGTTGGACCTGTATGGCGCAGCCTCCGAGCATTTGAGTTCGGCCTAGGTTTTTTGAGTTGACTTGTATGGCGCAGCTCCCGAGTGTTCGGGTGCGGCCGATGTTTTTGACTTGACTTGTATGGCGCAGCCCCCGAGTGTTCGGGTGCGGCCTAAGTTTTCAGGTAGGGACCTGTATGGCGTAGCCCCCGAGTGATCGGGTGCGGCCTAGGTTTATTGCTTTTTGATTGCAAAAAGTAAAGGAAATAGCTTGTTTCTTCAAACCACTTCATATATTAAGCTAGCAAGCCGCCTCATTAAAAACCTTTCAGTCCCTTAGGTACCTTGAAAGAAAAAGAGCGCGTCTGAAACCTGCTGCTTGTTGGCGTGTAAGTACAGTTACATTGGGGTGTCGACTAAGCGTAGAAGCGGCACAATTGCGCAGCGTTCCACAGGTTGTGGCAGAGCTCCCCTGTCTTCGAGTTCTTCAGGCAGTAGGCACCGTTGCCAAGTGCTTCCGTGACGATGTAGGGTCCTTCCCATGGGGATGCGAGCTTGTGCACCTTCTTCTGCTGAGCCGCAACACCAGGTCACCAGGGATGAAGGATCCGGCTCGCAGTCATCGACCGTGGTGGTTGCGGAGGCTCTGCTGATATACGGCTGTGCGAGATAGTGCGATGTCTCGAGCCTCGTCTAGCGTGTCCTTGTCGTCCTCCATTGCTTCTTCGGCGTCTGACTCGTCGTAGAGTACCACGCGAGGTGCGTCGAAACGCAGGTCAGGTGGCATGACTGCTTCTGCTCCGTAGACCATGAAGAATGGGGTGTACTGGGTGGATCTGTTGGGTGTGGTGCGCAAACTCCACAACACGGATGGTAACTCCTCCACCTAGGCTCCTGCAGCGCGTCTGAGCGGCACGAACATGCGTTTCTTGAGGCCAAGACAGACAAGGCCATTTTCTTTTTCGACTTGCCCATTGGATTGGGGATGTGCGACAAAAGCGTAGTTGAGCTTGATGCCTTGGTCCGCGCAGAACTCCCTAAACTCTTCGGATGTGAAGTTTGTGCCGTTGTCGGTGATGATGCTGTTGGGCATGCCGAATCTAAAGATGATGGACCTAATGAAGTTGACCGCCGATGTGGCAGTCAAACATGTGATTGGAACAGCTTCGATCCACTTGGTGAACTTGTCGACTGCGACTAGCAGATGCGTGTGTCCGCTAGGGGACGCTTTCTTCAAAGGACCCACCATGTCGAGTCCCCGCTGGGCAAATGGCTAGGCGAGTGGTATTGTCTTCAACTCTGAGCAGGTGCATGTGGCTTGGTGGCGAACTTCTGGCACCCAATGCATCTCTTGACCATGTCTTCGGCTTCTTGCATAGCAGTGGGCCAGTAGAATCCTGCCCGGAAAGCTTTGGTGACGAGGGCACGACTGCTGGCATGGTGCCCACAGGTACCCGCATGGATATCGAGCAGGATGGCTCTGCCGTCTTCTGGGGCGATGCATCGTTGTAGTATTCCTGATATGCTGCGCTTGTACAACTCCCCATTGATGACCGTGAAGGCTTTGGAGCGGCGAGTGATGCGCTTGGCTTCTGTCGTGTCCGCCGACAGTTCCTGTTGCAGCATGTATGCTAGGAAAGGATTGGTACATGTAGGTTCGATCAACAATACCTCGATTGGTTGCGTGCCATGCGTCTCCTGGTCCTTTGCTGGAGGGTCTTGTGAGCCTGAGGTCGATGTTGAAGGCTCGTACGGCTGCTTCAGCTTGATGGAGCGTTGCTTGATGCATTCGAGGAAGACTCCGTCTGACACCTTGCCCTTTCTTGAGCCGATGTTGGCGAGCATGTCTACTTCTTCATTGCTTCACGACCCACGTGACGCAACTCGCAGCCTTCGAAGTTGCCTTCCATGACGTTGTACAGGTCTCGGTAAGCGATCATGTTATCTGCGATGGCATCGCAGTCCTTCATAGTTTGCTGCACGACGAGGTTCGAGTCCCCGTAGATCATGAGGTGAGTGGCACCGCAGTTCTTGGCAATTCGCATGCCGTGGAGGAGAGCCTCGTACTCTGCCTCATTGTTCGTGGGTCTCTTGAAGTCCATCTGTAGAACGTAGCGTAGCTTGTCTCCTTTAGGTGACGCCAGGATGACGCCAGCTCCTGCGCCGTCATACTTCTTGGAGCCATCGAAGTACATGGTACATGCGTTTGATAGGTCTGGGATGGCTGGTAGCTGAGCTTCTATCCACTCAGTCGTGAAATCAGGGAGCACCTGTGCCTTGATTGCCATCGGGTGTGCGTATTTCAGGTCCCATGAACCCAACTCGATGACCCACTTGGCGACTTGTCCTGTTGCATCTGGGTTGGTGAGGATGTCCGAGATTGCTGATGAGCTGACCACAATTATTGGGTGCCTAGAGAAGTAGTGCACCAGCTTCCGTGAGCTCATGAAGACACCATATGCTAGCTTCTGGTAGTGCGGGTATCTTTGCTTGGACACGGACATGACCTCGCTGAGGTAATAAACAGGTCGTTGTACAAGGTGCCCTTTGCCTTCATCACGCTCGACAACGAGGACGGTGCTGGCCCTCGATTGGTTGCTGCAACATAAAGGAAAATGGGTTCCTTCTCAGCGGGTGCGACGAGGATGGGCAGAGTCGACAGGGCGCGCTTGAGGTGAGCGAACGGTGCCTGTGCTTCTTCCGTCCACTCGAATTTGTCCGTCTTCTTCATCAGTTGGTATAAAGGAAGTGCCGTTTCACCCAACTTACTAATGAATCGACCGAGTGTCACGACTCGACCAGATAAGCGCTGGACTTCTCGGAGTTTGGTCGGAGTGGGCATCGTCAGTATTGCTTCTATCTTCTCTAGGTCTATTTCGATTCCTCGTGCTGACACCAGGTACCCAAGCAGTTGTCCTGCTGGCACGCCGAAGGCACATTTATCTGGGTTAAGCTTGATCTGGTACTCGTTGAGGTTTGCGAATGTCTCTCGCAGGTCCTTGAGGAGCGTATCCTCTTTTCTGGTCATGATGACGATGTCGTCGACGTAGACTTGTACGCCCGATTTGCAGCCTGAGGCAGTTCTGCATCATGCGCTGGTAAGTGGCTCCAACGTTCTTAAGTCCGAAGGGCATTGTCTGGTAACAGAAGACACCGTGGGGTGTGATGAAGGATGTTTTCTCCTCGTCTTCGACTCTCACCTTGATCTGGTTATAGCCCAAATAAGCATCCAGGAAGGAGAGGCGCTCGTAGCCTGTAGTTGAGTCACTGATCTGGCCGATGCGTGGTAGAGGAAAATGGTCTTTCGGGCAACACTTGTTGAAGCCGGTAAAGTCGACGCACATGCGGAGGGCTGTCGATTTCTTCTTTTCGACTAAGACTGGGTTAGCGAGCCAGTCTGACTTCTTGATCTCTCGAATAAACCCAGCGTGACGTAGCCTGTCAATCTCTTTACTGATAAAGATCCGCTTCGGCTCGGAGACGCGGCGCATGGTCTGCTTGAGTGGTCGTGCATCATCTTTTAGTTGGAGAGAGTGCTCGGGGAGTTCCCTGGGTACTCCTGCCATATTTGAGGGCTGCCAGGCAAAGATTTCCTAGTTCTCCGTAGGAACTCGACGAGCACGCTTTCCTATGCGATAGGCAAGCTCGATGAGACTTGGTCCGTCTTCTCAGGGTCAGTCGGGTGGATCTGGTGAGCTCTTGTGTCGTTGGTGGCGTTGAAGGATGCATTGTACGATGGCTTCTTGGCGACAGGGAAGATAGTCCTGTCGTTGTCGCGAGACACTTCTTCGAGTTGCTCTTGCATGCCGAAGGTCTCGGAGATCTTGCTGAAGTCCTTGTCGCACTTATCTGATCGATCAAAGTCACCCTTCACCGTGATGACTCCTTTCAAGCCTGGCATCTTCAGCATGAGGTATGCGTAATGTGGCACAGCCATGAACCTGGCGAATGTTGGACGCCCAAGTATTGCGTGATACTGTGATGCCCAGTCCACTACCTCGAAGTCGATTGCCTCCTTCTTGAAGTGGTCGGTGCACCGAAGGTGACTTCGAGTGTGATTGTTCCCACGGGTATGATAGCTTTCCCGGGTACCATGCCATGGAAGGTGTTACTGGATGCAGCTAAGTTCGTCAAGGATCTGCCCATCTTCCGGAGAGTGTCAGCGAATATGATGTTGATGCCGCTACCTCCGTCCATGAACACCTTGGTCATGCTGAAGTCTCCGATCTGTGCTTTGACTACGAGCGCAACATGGCCTGGTCGCGGTACTGCAGGCGGGTGATCATCTCGCAAGAAGGTGATGTTGGTCTCGGATCCTCTCAGGTACTCCGGGAATGCTGGTGGGCAGGTAACAGCTTGGTAGACTTGCCGGCTGATCAGCTTTTGGCACCTGTTCGATGGGCGCCCCTTCTGTATCATGTTCAGTTGTCCGCGGACTGCTGGGTACTGGTCTTCCACCACTCGAGGCTCTTCCTGCCGAGGCTGCGGCTGCGGGTACGTTGCTGCTGCGTGTGCTGGTGGCGGCGCCACGACGGGTGCAGCTTGGATAACCAGCTGCCCAGCCAGTTGCGGCGCGACTACTGGTGGTTGGACGATCTTGGAGAGAGCCTCATATATCTTATGTGCTTTCCTGCAATCTCTCAGCAGATGGTTGGCACCCCACTTTCCTGTCTCGGGTTCTTGAACATGTGGTGTCTGCATGGCTGATCGAGCTCTACTTCAGGGGAGAGGGTGCGGCGTTTGCACTCGCGTTTCTGACTTCCCTCATTGCGGTAGTTGTCGCGGTTTCGGCCGTATTGGCTTTGGCTGTACTGTCGACCGCTGTCGCGGTTTCCATCCTCACGGGGGTTAGTGAACCCAGCCGCTACTAACTCGATCGTATCTCGTCCATCATAACGAGGCTTCTTCTTGCGGCGATCATCTCGCCAGTTGCTCGGGCCAGCTTCGTCCTTCGATGGGTACTGATGGTCATCGCATACAAAATCTTCTCCGTCCGCCCATTGGTTAGCTATCCTCATGACGTCGACCATGGAGTTTGGCTGGAGTCGCCCAAACGCTTCATTGAGGTCGTGGCGGTAGACGCCCCGCATGAAGGCTTCCATCGCCCTGTCTTCTGAGACGACTCCAACGCTGTTGCGCAGCAGGGTCCATCTCTGGATGTACGAGCGCACTGGTTCTTCCTTCCCTTGCTTGCAGGCTTGTAGCTCGATGAACGTCGCAGGTCTCGAGTACGTTCCAAGGAAGTTCTTGATGAAGGCTTATGCGAATTGATCCCACGAGTTGAAGGAGTTCTTGGGCAAGGTTTGGAGCCACCCGCGTGCTGATCCAGTGAGCATCAGCTGGATATACTGCATCGCCGTAGTCGTGTTGCTTCCTTGGCAGTTGCAGGCGATGAGGTAGTCGTCGAGCCAGAGCCTTGGGTCTTGCTTTCCGTCGAACTTGGCTGCCTCAGCTGTGAGCTTGAAACCTTTCGGCATCCTTGTGTCGTGGATGCTCAGGGTGAAGCAGGAGGCACCGCATGGCTTGTAGTCGCCGCTAGAGTAGAACTCTGTGTCTTGGGTGCTGCTGGCTTGTTTGGCGCGGTTGCGATCGAGGGTCCGCTGCGTGATGACGTTGCGTGTGTCCTCTTCGTCCTGCAGGTGTTGTGTGGGCTGCTCCATGCGAGCAGTGCGCCCGCGATCGTGTCGACCTTGTTCCTCATGCGATCTACCGGGTGCGCCTGTTGGGGCCAGAGCATCTTCCGCCAGCTGAAGTGCTTTGATCTGTTGCTTGTGCAGGTTGGCGCGCGGGTCGCCTTCTGGAGGTTGAGTCAGCCGCAGGTACGTGCCTATCGACATCAGCGCCGCACCGGGTGTCTTGGGGATGGGAATCCCGTCCGCGTCTTCTGTTACGTAAGACGACTCGAGGTTGCGGGTGGCTCCCGCTCTGTCGGCGTCGGTCATCAGGTGCATGCGGGTCCTGTGGCGCCCGGCTCCTTGTGTCACTGCGGGCTCCGATGAAGCGAACGAGTAAGCCGCGCGCCTGACACTCGAAGCGTCGGCGGCTTCTTTGCGTCGAGCGAGTTCTGCTTTGTCCACGAGCAGTTTCTCGTTCCCCTTCCGCTTTAGGTACCTCCAAGCCATCATGTCCTCTCGGGTCGCATCTGGAGGGGGAACGGTACATTCTTCAACATGCTTCAAGGCCCTGATACCCATCTCTTTGGTGATGGTGAGGGTCGTCGTCTTGTCTGGCATGAGGACTTCCATGGGGTATGTAGGTTCTTCCCCACGGGTGCCGTTCAAGGTTGCTGCGCCGATCATGAAGACTTGCGCGGGGCGCGACTGGGTGGTCGAGTGCACGTCAGTGTTGTCGGAGTTGTCTTCCGAACTGAAGATGGAGGCGATGTGATACACGCCGCAGTCGTTGCAGAACTCGTCAGGCGAGGAGTCACCGATCTTCGCGGTCTCCGTATTCGGTGGAGGTGTGGTGGGCGGAGTCGAAGCAGATGCGATCTCCGCGGTCGATGCCGTGGAAGCAGATGCGATCTCCGTAGTCGAAGGAGACGTGGTCGATGTCGGTGTAGCAGATGCAATCTCCATAGTCGAAGAAGGCGCGGTCGATGTCGTTGTAGCAGATGCGATCTCCGTAGTCGAAGGAGACGCGAGTCCCGCGGTCATCACAGGCGCAAGAGTAGAGGGTCGAAAGACTCCCCACTTGTTCACATGGAGTTGCATGTTACGAAAGGACAAGCACATACCTCCATAGAGATCAGCGTACACCGAGCGCTGGGCCGGCAGGTGCGGATCGTAGGTGAAGGAGCCGAAGGAGATTGGTTTTTCGACGGTCGGTGCGGCGATCTTCATTGCCGATGGAGCCGGTGCAACCATGCTTCCAACACTCTTCTTTCCCACAGACGGCGCCAAATGTCGAGGGGTCACCTTGGCAGATCCCAGGGTCGAGTACCCCAGGTTGATTGAAGGGGAGAAGATGGTGAGTGCTGGTAGTTACCACGGCTGACAAGCAAGGCGATTTACCCAGGTTCAGGCTCCCGGAGGATAATACCCTACTTCCTGCTTGTCTGTTATTGATAGAGTCGAAGGTTACAAGGGTGATCCCGGCGAGATGGCAATCTCGCTAGGGTTTCGGTGGCTAGTATGGACGTACCCTCGACAGAGGTCCCTCCTAGCCTTTTTATGGAGGCTAGGTCTCAGGAGATCGGTATCGACTAGGTTTACATGTTTTGGTAAGTTTCTACCGACCTAATCTTCGACCATCTTGGGACGCAAGTTGTCCTTCTTGGGCCCTTGTTGGGCCTTCAACGTTGACTCCAGTCCTGGCGTGCACCAGGTATCTTCATAGTGGGGGCACCCGACAGGTAGGCCCACGTCATTATTTGAAAGTACATTTTGAACTTTATCATGTATTTTTTGAAGTAAAATCATGAAGACACAATGACACATTCAAAGATAACCTTTCTCTTTGTTTTTGTCTCTCCTTTGGGACAATAACCAGGAGCCAGAGCTTTTCGTTACATAGATGAAATAATTGATTAGTTGAAAAAGGAAATCGTCTAAAATTGATGCTACGGCGAAATCCATTAGCTTGACCAGGCTTGGAGACGCACCACATGGTGAATGCAAGAAGCAAACATGTCAATATAAATTATTTTACAAATGAAACATGGATGTTTATTCATTCGATTTGAATAATATGAGTAAGCGAAAAAATAAGGTGATGGTTGGAACCGATTTTATCGTCACGTGTAAACATTTTAGTGTAGAACAAGAAATTATATCTGAACATGCACAACAGAAAAATTAGATTGACAACATCATTCTCTAAGCTGTTTTCATGTAACAAAGTCTGCATGTGGGAAGTATTGTTTTTATGTGACGGGAACGAATTTTGTTCAATGAAAACGTATCTCAAAGGGACAAAACGAGACAACAATCGTAGAAAGGTTTCAGGCAGAATAGTCATGATATACAATTCTTAAGGAGCCAGGCGGAGTCGTTAGCACATTAGTCTCAGACATCACTTGACATCCAGAGAGTCCCTTTCAACTGAGGTCATTAGATTCTGGCTCAAGGTTTCTAACTAACTTTGATTTATCCATTACTTTGGATTTGTTTATAGGTATGCCTGACGTAACATCCACACCTTTTCTTTATTCCAAAGGAACGGAAAACCATTTCTTTTATCACAACTTTCTCCGTCCAAAATAAAATGCTCCCATGAAATAATTCAGGTTTTCCCTTCAAACTTTAATAGTTAAGTTATTACTACTGATGTAGGTTAAGTCTCAGGCAAGTGGTAAGTGTATATCTGACGCAGGTATGACATGATAGGTGGAGAATGCCTATAAATAGCCAACATTGTAACTACATTCTGATGAGCATTGTGCTTAAATTGACGGCTAATTGTGTTAATGTGATTGTACTGTTTTGCACCCCTACTTTAGCTTTCGTTAAAGTAGCTAGGTCAACTCTAAGGATAGGAGTTGATCACCTGCCTGTAGTACCGTACAGCGTAGATGCTGGATAGTCATGGCTTCTGGTAGCAATTCCAAAAAAAAATCATTAACACAGTGTACTAAATAGCTAGCCAGAAATAAAATGTGTACGGAGCTTATCATTCGCTTGGCAAAACTTCAACAGTTGAGCCTGCATGTGGCAATTTACACAGATGATGGATTGGATAATTAGAAACATCTGAACCTAAGGTGAAATAATACTAACATGTTGCCACCTGCTCCTTGATTAAAATATGGATCACAATTCTTAACTCTCCTAGGCTCAGTTTTGAAAGAAGAAAGGGCTACATTCTTACCATTAAAAATATCAGGATGGTGCATGATGCACTAGGTAGCGATGATTCCGAGAAATCTGATTAAAGAAGCATGAAGGTGCACAGGTCACTGCACTAATGGTCCAGCAGACAACAAAACAAATTAATAATTAAGCACTGCTAATCTGAACCTGCTATACTGCTCATGACACGTTAAGACATTCTTCAGTACAGGAGTACTCTGCATATATACATGCCCCTGTCGAAGTGTCAAGTCGGTCAGCTAGTCTGGCCTTCTGATTCTGAACTACTTTCTTAATTATTGGCTCCATCTCTTGTCTTGGTAACGGAACCAGATCCTCTGACTTTGCCCACATGACGTTCTTTGACTTTGTGTCCCTGACATGTGGGTCCCGCATGTGGTGGACTCCACGTGTCAGTGACCTAAAGTCAGAGAAAGTCAGGGTGGGCAAAGTCAGAGGATCCCGTTCCCGGTCACACCAGTAGCTCTTGTATTTGACTTTTGTGCAGTATAAAACAAGTAAACAATAATTCATGCATACTTACACATAGACCCCTAAGTAAAACATATTTTAAAACACACCCTTCTGCTTCATTTCACATGCTATTGCTTTCATAATTTTGTGGTTCAAAAGTCCTTTTATGTGTAAGAAAATTAACCAGCCACACTAGCTAGGACAAGATGGAGATTAATTAGCAAGTGACCAAAGTGTTCTGCTTTTGTACTTGTTTAATGAAAAGTTGATTGTGCTCTAGGTGATCAGTGAGGAGGAGGAAGTATCTTACTTTGTACTCTTGTTAAGCATGTTTTGGGATTGGTCTAGTCAAGTCGTTCATGCATTTGTCTCGTATCTTCCTCCTTTCCTCCACTTGAGAATTGGCTGATCATTTTATAAATATACTCGAGCCGAGCTTTAAGATTCACACACGTCCATTAGAGGGTTTGTTAACTGTCTGTCACTAATGATGGCCTTGTCGCTGGATCCGTCAGACGTGTCACTCAGCTGGGAGGTTAACTGGGCCCATGTTGGCTTCGGTATTATTTGAGGTTATAGGTGTGCATTAGGCATTAGCGCACAAAGAAACCCGGAAGGAGTGATGATTAAGGTCTGAATTAGCAAGGGGCAAGTTGTGTTTGGAAGTTAATACACCAATCATTTAACTAAAGCAGTGTTTGGCTTTGCTGTAAGTTGTGAAAATTCCGTTTGTGCAACCAAACTTTGCTTATTTTACACACAACACTAGGATAGAGATCAGCATGTCCTGTTTGCACTTTACACATAGTACATCGTACTACTCCACATGTGGTGATTACGGCAAGGAGGAAGACAACTCTGCTTTAGACGGGGACGCAAAGTAATCACGTACTATAAGACATTTCCGGCGAGGTTGCTTAATTCGAAACTAAGCCATATGATTAATGGAGCTATCTTGATAAAAAACGCAGCAAGATCCAGTTAAGCTTACACTCGTAATGGTCCGATACGATTTGTTTTTCCTTGGCTTCTTGTTACGGAAGAGGTGCACATCCAAATCAAGCGAGATTTGGAGGCCCGGTCAGCCCACAGGTTATCCACTGCAGACAGAGAAGCGGATTGTATTATTGTATCACGCAGAAACCTTTTATTATGATGATCCATAAAGCACAGGAACAATGTGTGATTGCTGGCTTAGTCCTTCATCTGGTAGAAGGTGGGTTGTCAATTCTGCAGTATGCAGATGACACCATCTTGCCACTGAAAGATGATCTGGAAAATGCAAGAAATATCAATTTAAATAGTTTGAAAGTATTTTACATAGAACAACACGAAACTAAACCTAAACAACATGAAGGAGTTTACGAAGGAAGGGCGAAAGCGAGGCTGGCGGCGGCCTAGGGTTTCAACCCTAGCCGCCGCCGCGGAAGACATCTGCAGTTTCATCGTCGTCGCCGGCAAAAGATTCGACGGGTCCTCACCTCCTCTAAATGTCGTTCTGGCACTAGAAGGGGTGGGGACCTCGGACCTGCGCATGACGCTTTTTGAAGGTCCTTAATGTTAGAGCTTCGTTTTGGTCGTCATCTTCTTCGTTAATAGAGATAGTCTCGTTTGTAATAAGTGATCTTCCACGCTTAGTTCGACGGCGAGATACCCTTCCCGACGTCAATGGTGGATTTGGAAGATTAATTCTGTCTAGGTATGGTTCTTTAGATCTTGCTTCGCTAGATCAATCTTGGATTGTTTATCATGGTTGTCGCGAAGAGATTTGTCCTCGCAATATCTATCCCGGCTGCTACGTCTTCGACATTGGTGATTTGTTCTCTCGGCTCCCAACGACGTCGACAAAGTGGTTCGGTTATTTGTCCCTGAAATATCAGTGGTGGTGCTCTTACCGATGTTGTTTGATTAATTTAATGGTTGCGTGCGTGCACAAAGCCTTGACATTGCGGCTCAAAATTAAAAAGGGAGAATTCACAGGTCTGTGGTTTGTTGGTTTCGGCGTTGTTCTACGGCTGCCTTCAGGAAAGTACAAGATTGTGTCATGGATGAAGAAAGGGCTTGAAGATCTCATAGATTTGCTAGTCTCTTTTAGTTCTGTTTTTGTAATCGATGTAATCGTGTACTCTTTGTTGGTTTAATATAAGTGGAAAAATTCAAAAAAAAACCTAAACAACACGAAATTAAACTAAACTTTGATGATTAGACCTATAAATTAACCTAGAACTACTCTAAATCTCCGAAATCGAAGTCTTCCTCCGAGCTATCATCCCAAAAGCTCGAGAGATCCGACGACGAGTCGCCGGTCCTCTTGCACGGCGGTGCGACAGTGGAGGGTCCAGCGTCGGAGCTGGACTTCTTCTTCTTCCTCGACGCGTAGGTCCAACTCTGACTGCACAAGATCTGGGCGGTCGCGGCGCAGCGCGTCCATCCTCCACTCATCGATCTCGGAGGCGCGCGCATCCTTTGGCGGCAGTTATGCCGCGCCACGTCGAAGCCGACGATCTCCAGCGGCGGCGCAATGAACTCGGCTTCCTCCCGGGACTGCGCGTCGGGGAAGTTGAGCTCCGCACGCGGCCGACCGAACCTCCAGGCCGCCGCGTTGTACGCGCGCGCGGCGATCTCCGCCTGTGTCGAAGGTGCCCATCCACCAACGATGGCCGTCCACGGTTATCTCCGTCACCCAGCTGCCAGACGGGCGGTGGCGGACACCGATGAAGCCGCTCATCGAGCGGCGGCGCGGCGATTTGGCCGGAGACGGCGGCGGGGCGGTCGCGGGGTGGGGAAAGCAGCGCGTGGCGGTTGGAAAGTTCCGTGCGGTAGTTGGGCTGCTCGTCGAGGGCGGTGGATATAGGGCACATCGTCTGGTGATGTATATATACATCAAAATGGGCTGTGATGTAAAAAAAATTAGGTCACGGAGTATTATAGGGCAGCCGCTGGAGGCCGTTTTTCGCCGTTCGATGACCTATATGTTAGGTTTGGGCACGGCTGATTATACATCAGCCAGTTAGAGTTGCTCTAAAGACCATTCGGCGAGGTGGACGCTTTTTCAATAGAGCAAGAGGGCAGAGGAAGTAAAAGGCCAAAATGCTTCTATTCTGCCGTGGCCAGGACTGATTAACAACCGAATAGAGTCTATAATCAACGGCTTCCAATTTTCGACTATCTGTACACAAGGAGGCTAGGGTTGCTGAAAACAACAATGTACGTGACCTCACATATCTGAAGGTATCGATCGAGTGGTTGCACTTTTGGAGCGAGCACAAAGGAAATCGATAACAGTAGAGCATGTGCTTCAAATAGCACATGTTAGGATTTCTCAGACCTAACTTTTCAGTGACCACACCCTCACAGTGATGTTGGAGGAGTGTGGTTTTGTTTCGCACGAAAACGCTGGAGGGAGATAGATGGTTCAAGGAGGGCAGGACGCAAGCTGAGTGGGTGTTCTGAAGAGTGAGAGTGAGAGAGATGGCGTCTACTGCTGCCATAGACCACCTACTTCCGGCTGCCGCCCAATCCTGTCTCTGATCGTGCTATCACGGGTGGATCGCCCATACGGGTCGCCATTGAAGGAACGACACCAATGGCAGCACCAGAAAACATCAGTCAATCGTCGCTAGCGCTGCAAAACAATGACGTATCTGTCAGTTGGTTGCGGCGTCCCGGTCGCAGCGGTACTACGGCTTCGTACGCCGGTAACGGTACGGAATCGAGCTGTGAGACGGGAGACTGTGCAGACCTTCAACATTCGAATCAGAGCGATTTTGCAGAAGCGCTGCTAGCCTGGTCAGGGCAATATCTCAAGAAAAATCACAAAATGGGAACCAACATTTGGTTGGATGTTTAAGAAGGTGGTTATACCCCTAGCCTATCAGAGTTGAAACCCGGGGATTCGACACTGATGTTTCGGATTATTCTTCACTGGGCCATCATTCCCATCGATAGCGAAACGTTTATGGTGACTTCATAAATTTTAAGACCCAGCCATCGACTTAGTCTTCCAGCGGTGCTAATAGGGGTAAAGTATGGGTGTGTGCATTCATAGAGGTGAATGTATGCACATGTGTGGACGTATGTGGTATTTAAAAAAATAAAAAATAGAAAATTGGATCTAAAATATCTTCAAGACACAGTGGTCGAAACTCATGAAACTTTAGGATAATAGTGACGGAAACCAATATCTTTAAGCCTAGTAGTGTGGAAACCAATATATTTGACGGTGTTGGTGACTCATCTGTGATGGAATGATGTCCTTGATGCGACGTGCTTGATTGCATTATTTCTCGTTACATGCTACAAAACTGGAAGAAAACAACATCATTCTTTAGCATCCCAAGGACACATGCTTCAACATTTCCATAATCTCCAATGCCGTCAAGGATGTTGTTTGAATTTTGAGCTTAAATCTGAGCCGTTGGATTGAAATTGGAAGGAGATGGAAGGGGTGAAGTTGCAGCATGACTTCATGTAGTCAGTGGATCTCTATCCACGCTGTCTGGCCAATTGAGAGAACCATGTACCTTCCCAGACGCACGTCGATCAAAACAGCCCCGATGAACAGCAAGAGAAGAGACGTCGCCTCCGGATGCTTAAGATAGTTCTTGCATTTGTCGTGCTCAAGTTGTAGTATGTACGTGAAGATATTTGGTTCTACTACATCCAATTCATAAAAGGTGTCGTGGAGAAACTATCAGGATAGTACAAATATCTTTACAGCATCCGACACTAATTAGGTCTTTGTCTGTCCCTGGTCATTTGACTTGCCATTTGTGCAGCCGGTTAGATAGGTGAAAACCTATGTTTGATGAAAGCGTGAAAACTTCGTTCCCTGCCATCCGATAGCCGGTTAGGTCTTGCTTCCACGTCTCAATGCATGAGCTATCCAGATCACCTGCAGGTGAAACACCAGATCTAAATCCAACTGAAGCCAGTGGGTCTACTCGCTGTCCCTGGTCAGGATGTCTGCACAAGTTTCAGCTGTAGAGCAACAGAAACACACTCTGTTTATGCAGCTTTCTTGGGCATGCAGTAATGCAGTAACCTGAGTTGCTAGATCCACATTTTTCGTACTTCCAACAAATGGGTCAGGATGGCTATAGAGTGATACAACGGAAAAAAAAACTGAATCATCTCCAGTGCAATACAAGCACGAGGTTTGTATCAGCATCTAGACTAAAGCTAATTAAGGCTGCTCAAATTTCCTACAGCTGCATTTTGAGAAACTTATTCAGAGGGGATCCACACTGTCCTACTAACTGCCTCAGCTGACACAATTATGACATCTGACAAGGCACACATGGAAGGAAGCTTCATCTTCGGGATGAAGCGACCTGCATGACAAATGAAGCAAATAAATTACCAGATTGGACAGCAGAACCGAAGGCATGTAATCTACTCCGTTTGAACTTAGTGTAAAACGTTTGACCAAACAGAGCTAATTAAGATGCTCCAAAGTGTGACCACAAAGCTACCTTAAAAATCACACTCCAACGGAGGTACTCAAAACAGTTGAATGAGCATTGCATTCGGCAAGAAATAAGTGCTTGTCAATCTCTATCATGAAGGAACAGACATAGAAACAGTCTTGAGGCCGCAACCACGTGCATAGCTCATCCCAACAGTTTAGTCTTCAAGCGGATGGTCAAAACTTAACAATCTGGATTTCCGTTAGCAGGCAAGTAAAATTTGATCCTTTTTGAGAAAAAACTTCTGTTGTGAACTCATCAATGACCTAAATTAGATAAAGGACATTCTATTTTGATTATGAAGTGGATAAAACGAACAACAGATCAAAACTTGGCATATCATAGCCCGTCAATGAATCGGTACCTTCACTATCAGCTTCTATGAAATGGGTTCTCATGCATATCAGAAAGAGACGTGTCCTGTATTTGACCAAAAACTTATATCAGAAATATAAAAGGAAACTCATTTTCCACATGGATCTTAAGAGTTGAGAGTTAATTACTTGAATCCTTGCATTGATGCTCTGGAGTCCATGGTGGTGATTTGCAGAAGGTGCAGAGACGTTTAATGACAACCTGCTATCATTTGCTACAGGACCTTGATTGTCTTCATCTGTAGACTTGGCAGTCCTTCTCCATCGTTTCAACAGATATATCTGAGGTAACTCTTTGATATTTCTGTAATCAAGCACCTTCAACATGTGACAACATGGATACCCGTAAACTCAAACTTCCTACAAGTGCACATACAAGAGTTATCACTAGAGTCAAATCTAACATAGAGCTCCTTGGGTTTTTCAGAGGCCGCGACTTTGTATTCAGAGGTTGTCCCGTCCTCTCCACAAGGGAATAATACAGAGTCCATGAAAAGTTCAAACTCTTTCCGAAAGATCTCAAACACCACTGGCGTATATGTATGGGAAGTTTGTTTTAACATCTTGGCCGGCGGTATTCTTGGATAACTTTGACTAGCCTGGAAGTCAGCTTGGAGCTCAGCGTAGCGATGTTCATCTACTGCTCTTTCATAGTGTTTAAAGAAGGACAGCAGATCCAGTTGAGGGCTCAAGAATTTCTTCAAAACACTGCTGAAACACTCAGTTTGAAGTGAACTTATTATGTCAGCACAAAATATATGCCTATCATATGCCAATGCCCATCTTCCCCTCTCATCAAGCAGTTTAGACAGCCACTCATTATGCCTAAGATCATGCTTCTCTAGCATACTTCTCCATGCAAACACAAATTCTTCCTCATCCTCATAGCCAAAGACACATTTGCTAAAATCCTTTGCAAATGTCTTTGAACCTTGAATAACTTGATTCAGGTGCTTAACAGAATTCTGATATACCTGCCAAGCACAAATTCGTTGAATAGTATTTGGCCAGGCTACAGCCATTGCACTACTCAGCTGAACAGATTGATCTATTAAGGCTACCGCTGGTTGTTTCCCATGCATTGCGATCTTAAAACTCTCAAACAGCCACTTAAATGACTCAAATGATTCATCATAAAGCAAAGCTGCACCAAAAATAATTGTTGTTTGTGATGATTCACACCAAGGAATAATGCCAATGGCCTGCCATACCCATTTATCTTGTATGTTGTGTCTAGAGAGAGCACGTCACTGAAGTAGTTAAAGTCATCTCTAGATTTTGGGTCTGCCCAAAAGAAGTTTGTTAGCTTGTCATCCTCATCAATCTGCATGGTATAAAGAAGGAGGGGTTATCCATTTGCATAGTCTGCAAATATTTCAATATGGCTCCACCATCACCAGGTTGCATAGCCTTCATGCGCTTTGAACGGAGATAATTCTTGTAATCTGCTGGGAGGAGAGAAATACTTCGAAGGAAACCAACTTGTCGCACAACAAGATCACCAGTTGCCTTTGTTGTTGGTGTCACTACAGAATCATCTGACAGCTCTGCTTCCCCAGACTGAAATTCTGTCAATATCCTTTGTGACCTTAGCATATGCATCGTCGAAGGAGGGGCCAGCTGATGATTGTGCTCTGCTTTAAAATCAGTGACTCTGTATTTACACTCTGGTGTGATTTTAATAATCAACCGTGCTAGACAGCCAATTCTCGTATCCAACCTTGGCTTCTTGGCTTCCAGTGACTTTTTATCCCTATTGTAACCCTCTCTCGAGCATACAAAAGTCCTTACTTTGGTAATATTTTCAGAAGATTTATGTGATGTGCTTTTTCGAACACTAAAGCCAACATGCCCAGCATATTTATTGTAGAATTCATATGCTTTTTCCTCGCTTTCAAATTCCATGTCCACCTCAGGAACAAGCTTAGCAAGCGAAGCCTCATCTATAGGTGGTTCAGCTTCTATCATTCTTCTCATTTTCCCCTGAAGAACCGAGCATACATAAGTTCAGTAACAGGAAAAAAGAGGTACATTTAATTGTACCAGAACCTCATCAGTAGACCAAAATAGGACAGAAACGGCAAACATATCCGCACGGTTGGGCCATAATGTAAAATATCAACTCTAAAAATAGTCATTGTACGGTTAGGTACTTGTACATCTTGAGTGAGTCTGCCGAAAATAATTAAAGAATATGTTGAAATACACCATAGACACAAAATTCAACTTATTTTTAAACAGTGCAAAGGTAACCGATTGTATTTTTGCACAGGATACACTTGATCATAGATTTGCATGAATTTTGCACGACCCAAATGATCAAACATAATAAAATCTATGATTTTTTTTGAGATTTTTCATGATGGACAAGTAGCTAAACCCAAAACTCAAGAGCCCACCATTGCATGCACATTCCCTTTTCCCTATTTTTTGTGATTTCAAGGCAAAGGGGCACTTATTCTGTATGAAGATCTTAACTGAACATAGTGCATGCATATAGGTTTACAAATCGATGAAGGGAACACATATAAGATTTCACAGAGGGAACTCTGCAAGTATTTTATGATTCAAGGATTATGGACTCACTAGATCAGAAAATTTTTCGGAAATGAGTTAAAACAATACAAGTTGTAGCAGACAACAGAATAACTAGACGCCTGAAACTGTGCTACAGGTACCATGGTTCCTTCTAGCCACTGAGTCAAACAAAATCCACAGGAGTTCAACTTCCAGCATTCAATGAGAGGGATAGTCCTTATGTACTAGCATACAAGCTGCTCGAAAATGCAGAATAGGAATCGGTTAACCATAAAGTTAGCTATGTGCCCAGCTAAGATATCTGTAAGGAGTTAGGCTCGAATTGCGAAACAAGACTCACAGGCAGCACATGCAAAATAAGAAAAATGATTGTACTATCACCGTCTCAGAATATAAGAATGCGGTTTCACCTTCCTGTAAGCAATGCCACAGCGTTGCAGAGAGTTCTTGGGCCATCAGGACCACGCCGCATATGTGGCGTCGCATTACCGGATATACCACACCGCAGGCACCTGATAAAACACCAGTAAACTGTCAGAATGACAAGTGCAAACCTATGCTTGAACTCTTGTGCAACACGAGAAGCAAACATAACTGAATTTGAACAAGTGCGCCGTTAACTGTTCCATCAGAACCAACCAGTTACCATGGGTGCTTTTGCACACAACAGCTAGCGGAAGCACATACCGGACGTGGCCCTCGAGGCTGTCGTCGGCGCCGTCGTGGTGGAGCTCCAGCTCGTGCTCCTCCGGCACGGCGTCGTACGGATGCATCTCTCCTCCGCCTCCATCGGAGGCCACCAGCATGTGCATCATAGCATCACCACCCTGCCATCCATGGCCAGGCGACGCTCACATTCAAAATTCGACAAGAACAGCACGCAAATGGAGAAACTTGAGTTGAAATTGTACCTTAGGAGGCACCCAAGAATGTTCTGGGGCGAAATTTCTCAGGAATTTTGCGGAATGCTTCGGTTTTGCGGTGGATTGGAGCTAGGGTTTGGAGCGCCAAGGAGATGAGCGGAGTGTGGAGGGCGCCGGGATCCGATGCGGCGGCGCGGTAAGTGGCCTCCTGTGGTCTCATCCACGCTCGACAGGTGGACGGACGTGATCTCACGTGGGCTTGGCCATTCCCTCCGTCTTCACTGACAGACTGGGTCCACTTTTTGTGGATCCCACCTGTCATAAGCCTCTTTCACATAGCGGCAGAGGAGAAGTGGAGAAAGCCAAGGCGAGAAGGGGGATAGCAGCGAAGAGAGAGTGAGGGAGAGAGGGATCAGCGTCGCCATGAGCGCCCTCAAGTTCTGCGGCAAATGGTGAGGAGACGAATCCCGTAGCATTCGTCTTCCGAGATTTGTTCTCCGATGGACCAAGGTGGTTTAATTAGCGTTTCTTTCTTTTCTTGCAGCAACAACATGCTGTACCCGCAGGAGGACAAGGAGATGCGAGCCCTCCACTACGCTTGCTCAGCCTGCGAGCACAAGGTGGTTGATTCCCCTTCCCCCTGTTCGGATGACGAGTTTTCTCGTGTTCGGATTTGGTTTGTGCATTCTCGAAACCCTAAGGCCTGCCTGCGAAACTGAAGGGGGCGCCTGGGTTCTGGGTACAGTCTGCTAGGTCGAACCTGTGGGCTTACTGATCCGGTGACTGGCGGATTTAGGTTTTGGGGCACGTTATTGAGGTTGGGATTTGTTGGCTTTGTTTTCTTAGGCCAGGTTTTATACTCACTAGTTGAATGCCCATGCGTTGCCATGGTTTAATAGATTTTCCTTTCGTCCTACATGTCTCACTTAGCAGCAATCTAATCGCAACTCGGGTGTGAGACACCCTAACAAAATAACTCAAATCATGATGCCCATCTCCGTATTGTTCTCGTACTGGAGAGTGGTTTTTTGATGGATTTTCTCCTAGTTAAGCCTGACAAAGTTCTATCTAGATATATTATGAAATGATGGGCTTAATACTAAATATACACCAACCTTTTTTAATCTACTTTTGATGTTACGTCACATGTCATGTAATAAAGGAACAAAGTTCATCACGGCCACACAGCTCAGTTCCTCTTATTTTCTATCTCGAAATGCTTAGTGTGAAAATAATAACCACTTGTACCTGGTATCCCTATCTGTTTGTATTCGCAAAAGGTGGAGCAAGAACATGGGCAAGAAGTAAAGCTGATATGCCATAAATTTCAACGAAACAGCAAGCCCACAATAGGTTCTTTTAAATAATACTGAACAGACGAAAGACCAAAATAATATTTATATTTCCTCACCCAATTACAATACACACCAGAACAATACACCATGCAGCTTGTCTAATTTACAATAGGGGGAAACTTTCTCGAGCCATCAACACTACTGGTTGCTGTAACAAGTGAATGTTCTGAACCAGTAATAGTGCATGTCCTGAATAAGCAACAGGTGCAAGCAACCAGGGATAAGCGGAGCAGTCCTACTTTCGACCATACAGTTTTAGCAGGGCAAACATGAAGAGGCCTTGTAAAAAACTTTGTCATTAGTAGTAACAATGACACAAAATACAACCCCTTCTACAGCATGTTTTTCATTTTTCATGATATTGACTTACAAAGCAATCTTGTTAACTTCAGATCATCCGAAGAAAACACAGCTGAACAATAACACTTGTAGATGAACAATTACCTCCTGAAGAGGAGTTGGTCGATGGAGTAGGCCCAGTCATAGGCGTAGTCGTTGAGCATGTTGTGCAGGAACATCTACACGTTGTCTCAGTGGAGCGTGTCGAGGAGGTGGCGCGCTATGCTTTCATTCAGAGCTCTGCCTGCAAGTTGACCAAGATAAATAGTCATATCATCTCACAAAATCATGTCAATTATTCATGTTGATGCAACCAATGAATTGTCACAAACAAAGCTCCTCAAACAATAAAAACGGTGACAAACTAAAAAGGAACCAATTTGGCGGTGGTGAAGATCGTCTTAGTGCCCGAAGATCTCCGCGGCTCAGACCTGAACCCTTATAGCCAGCAGCGCTGCCATCCTTACCTATTACAGAAATCAGAGGTGGTTTAGTAAAATGGAAAAATATCAAGTGTAAATACATGAGAAAACAGAAATTGGCGCACATCTTGCAAAACATAGTGCTTACTGTACAGGTTTTGTGCAAGGATTTAATAAAAAAAATTGCCATGACAAAGTGAGAATCAAACAGCTAAGCACTATGTAACCTAATAAATAAAAACGACAAAAGGAAGTCCATTTGGTCTAATATGATCCCTTGAACGAATCAAGAAGAAAGACCTAACTGCGGTATGCCAATATGCCATATTGCCATTGCTAAATTGAATGGCTAGAGAACACAGCTGCAGTGCTGCATCAAGAGAGGCAGTAAAAAATATGCAGAAAATAAAATGCCCAATAAGTAGAATTAAATATATCTGCATTTGACGAAATAGAATGTGCCACTGCAACCATCGCATCTACCGATTTAAATGACTAAATTAATTCTTTAGTAGCTACTATTTCTTCAAGAAAGGGTCAGCCATAGTGATCAATGAACCAATATATATGTTTTACGGTTTGTTTCGTGTGATTAATTGCAGACCTCAGATACATCTTTGGGATGCCACAATTCCGCGTGAGTTTTATATAGATGCCACAAGAAAAATACAATTATATACAGAATATGGAAATCTTGACGCACTCCAAACTTAACCTTCAATGCTGACGGTTGAGACCAGCTCCTTCTCACAAGTCACAAGTATGCAACACCTTGAGTAGCATATGAGTAATTAGTATTCCCTCTGATTTATTTCATAGATGTATTTCTAGGTCTTGTAACGCATTGCACGGAAAGGTTCTTTATCCACTTTTAAATTACAGACGTGTACTGTGCTAAAAAAAGTACTTCGAAAGAACAGATCCTCTACACATTTATGAGAAAAAAAGTAGACCACCGCCATGAAAGGCACATACGACCTAAACGACAGCTACACACGCATCAGTCGGAATAAAATCAGGGTGTCCAAGCAGTTCACTTCAGCTAAGAAATTACTTCAACTAATTTCACAGCCATTCTTTCAATAACTCACCCCGCTCGATCTGCATCTAAGGCTCGACGGCGTGGGTGGACTGGAGGATGGTGCCGCCGGCTTCTTCCACAACACGAGCCACGGAGGCAGTAGTGCAGCAGAACTGCGTATGGACGAGCGATGACGACGGCATCACGGCACGACATCAGACTATCAGAGCAAGATGAGAACGGAAATGTGAGGCAACTACAAGGGGGTCATACCTTTTTTGTACTGGTTGCAAGAGGCAATCACGCTGGCGAGCTCCATGATCTCCGCTGACCTGGGGTTGCCGTTTGGCTGATTGGATCGTGGAGGCAGTTGCCATCGCAGGCTCTAACCAGGCACGGAAGGCGGAAGAGGGATCTGACGCGGTGGGAGACGAAGGATCGCAGGAGCGGCTTCCGGCGTCGCGGCCGTTGCCGGTGCTACTGCGGTACGGAGTTGAGGCCGTCGGAAAAGCTCGACAGGGATGGATTCGGCCGCGTACCAGGAGCAGGGAGAGGCGGCAAACTGGGAGTCGTGGGTCGGGGGATTGGATTTGCCTTTTTTTCTTCTCCTTTCTAGTTCGTGGGTCGTCTGACGGCAGTTTTCTTTCACAGGATTTTTCGCGGGCGACCTTTTTCTTCCGTGCGGGAGCGAGGAGGGGCGAGCGACGTACCACCGATGACGTACCATCACGGCAGAGTGCGCTTTAATAGTAAAGATGATTTCATTTTGCTAAAAAGGGTGTGTCTGTCCATGTCTGTGGCTTGAAAGTTAAGGATTGAAGACTATACAACTTATTTCTCTTAGCCTTGTGTGGCGCAAACCCCCGGTAAAAATCTGAAGTCGGTGAAGTGTGGAAGGTTCCATAAACTCACATGGAACTTTAATTTTACTACATATCATTGTACTTGTAATTTCCTTGGAAACTGTTTTTACTCGAGTTCATCTGGGCAATAATGTCCCCCGACAGAATAGCTTATGAGATGTTCCTAAACCACTCTGAAGAATTGCTTTTCATAAGAAACCAAACTGAGGTGTCTATCATTTATCCATTTTTATATAGGTTTTATCCATCACATTTTGTGCATGAATTGATCTATCTGCACTTTATAGACACTTCTTTCCCACATTCTTATTATTATATCGCTATAACCGTAACTCTCATTACTAAGTGGATTCCTTCTCAATGCTCATACTCGAAGAGGCAACACGGGAATTTACAAAATAGTTGGAGTTCTGAGGAGCAAGAGAACATAGTCATTTTAGACTATTCCTTATTTCTTTTCTCATGATACTGCGGCCTACACTTGTGGACAACAGAAGTATTTGTTATGAATTCATAAGTAGTAGTAGCTTAATCCTTCCATTGTTTAGAAAAAAAGTAGTAGTAAGCAATTATAAATTAATTATTCAATAGTCAATACCGAAATGCCTTCTCCAGCCACATGATCAAGATACACAATGACTACTTTTCCTTAAAAAGAAAATGGTTAACGTGCATCTCCTGGTTTAGCATTTTACCTTGCTAAGAATCGCGATATCCGATAGTGTGTCTGCGAACCAGCATTATCACCCCCCCCCCCCCCCCCCCCCCCCCCGACCAGCACCACTCTCCATGCACCCACACGCTTGTGATCCGAGCAAACAATAAATCTCATGGCTATGGTTTGTATCTGTCTATTGTTATGTTGATCCTTGTATTTAACTTCCTTTAGGAAAATAGCATTATCAATTATACTAAAAGAAAATTTACATTCATGATTTTTGAATTCACTAGCCATTGGTAGGCATGATCTTGCTCAACCATTTTTTGCGTCCCTAAGACAATTTAGAGAACCTATCATGCCATTTAACTTGTTCTGCTATATCTTACTAACATGATACGGCTATAAATTTGTAGGAACCTACTTTATTTTCTTATAGCGTTGCCCATAATTTGTATAACATCCTTCTTATTTTCCTCATTTATTTCCTAGGTGGCGCTGGTGGTAATTTTGTTATCAACTTGTTTACACAACCTCGAACTTTATATGTATTAAATACTCTGTCCATTTCTCCATTTTGATCTATTTATGCCATTGCTTGGTGCTCTTCCTTGCCTTTTTTCAAAATTATGCAACAGCATCTCATAAAAATGCAGGAACTGAAATAGCCTTAACTAATGTTAAGAGTTAAATAAAAGACACAGTTATCAATTATCATGTAAGAACAAGTAAATATTTTGTATTTTATATAGACACATTCACTTTAGGGTTGATAGAACCAGCAAAGATTATTTTTTCGTATGCTTCTAGGTTAGCTCATGTTTGGTGAAATGCAGTAGTTATATTTGTTGTACCCTAGTAGCATCAACCCATTTCTACTTTCTAGATATGGTTTGATGCAATGATTGCACACCCTGTCCCTGAAGATGCGTATGCAAAGATGGCCTCACTTTTAACTAAACAACCCTGAAAAGAGCTTCCATATTTCCTTCTGATGTTTGTGATACTTCCAAAACATACATTTCCATGGCTTGTGGCCTACCAAGTTGGAAACAACTCTAGAACGAAGATATGGATCTGTAGTGTTTTTGGGTGGTATTTGAGGTGCTCCTCTTCCACAAGAGACTCTTTTTTGAACTGATAGATGAGCTTTTGTCGATGTTCTTATTCTTTTCAGTTATACTGAATTGTATTTTTCGACCAACATCTTAATTTTTATTCACAAGTATTCACACAAGTTGACTAATTATTTACAGCTGCTTAACTCATTGACAGGAGGTTGCCACTGATACTTGTGTGTACAAAAGGGTTCTCCGTAAATCTGCTGGCGAACCTACAGATGTCCTAAAGGATGCAGCAACTGATCCTACTCTGCCTCGCACCAGAAGTGTTAGATGCTACAACTGCGGCTACCCAGAAGCTGCCTATTTCCAGGTCTGTCAATGAGCATTGTTCTCCTCTGCAGTCCGTGTTGAAGATTACAGTTACCATCTGAACTGATATATGACAATACAAAACCATGGGCATGTTGTTTTTCTGCATCATTTTTTGTCGGTGTTCATTCCCATTTACCTTGATTCCTCTGACACGCAGGCTCCGACGAAAGGAGAGCAAGGCCTGACGCTGTACTTCATCTGCTGCAGCCCTACCTGTGGTCACAGGTGGAGGGACTGAAACTTGACCGGACTGTGTTATTGTCCACCTTAACTTTGTAGCTCGTGGTCGTGGTATCTAGGTTCCGAACTTTCAGATGGCTTGGCTGATGTGAGTGAACTGCTTGTGGGCTTGCGCTCTTCAATCTTTATATATGCAGACGAGGGCTGAACTTAAATAGTACTACCTTTTTGTTTTTTACTTCTTAGTATTGAGTGGATGTGCATCTTTCTGTTTCATTACCTAGGGCACCTCTCAGCTCTCAAATCGACCATCTCCTTGATTTCTCCTGACTCTTCGATGATCGCACAAGACTCAGAAGTTATGCCTCTAACCCAACGTTGTACAATGTGGTACGCCACGTAAACGCTTTAGCTAATTCCTCGGTACACATTGACTTCAGACGAAACTTGAACAAATGTGATGCTTGACTTCAGATGAAACTTGAACAAATGGAATGCTTGCCTCCATAGGTTGCAAAAGCTTATAACCATTAGAGCATCTCCACGGGGGCCTCTAAATGTGTGTCCGGCACACCCCAATTGGGCCTCCTTTGGGGGTGCCGGACATGTGTCCGGGCAACATTTAGAGGTCATCCACAGCGGTACTCCCCAAAGGCCCACCCCCAATTGCGAGCAAACTGACGAACACCTCGGGGGCGTTTTAAAAACATTGCAAACTAATATGAAAAGTTCAAATTTCATTCATTTTTGTTATATATTACAAGATTTTTGAATGAATTTGAACTTGGGCGGCCTAGGCGCCGTACCCTAAACCCTAGCCCCTAGTCGCTGAAGTCCTCCAGCCACGCCTCGTCGATGTCGTCGTCGTCGACCACGATGTAGGCGGAGGAGGAGCCGGATCCGCCCTGGCTGGTGGACGCGCCGTCATGGCGATGCGGTGCACGGCTGCAGGAGGCGCTGCCGGAGGAGGACGAGGTTGCCGCCGTTGCCACCGAGGTGGCGATGGCGGCCATGTAGCCGGGGCTGTCGCGCTCGATGGTGGTCACCGAGTCCGCGATGGCGGCCAGGAACCCCGGCGTGTCGCCGTCGTGCTCGTTCCGCAGCGGGGACGGCACGTCGTACCCGTACGGGATCGTCTCCACGGAGGTGGAGGCGTCCTGGCTCTAGGGCGGCGCAGGCAGAGCCGTCCGCGTGGTGGCGAGCGCCGTTGTTCGCGGCGCTCGCGGATGACGATGCCGGTGCCTCCTCCTCCACGACGCGGAGGCGAGCGCGGCTCGTTCTTCACCGGGCGGCAGCTGCTGCACCTCCTGGTGCCGTGGCTGCACGGGCAGCAGCCTCAAAGGGGTGGCGTTCCCCGTCCTTGCGTGCTGGCGCGCGGCGGCGATGGCGGAGTCCACAGTGTGGCCTGTGCCGCCCCACCCCGGTGGCGGCCTTCCGCGTTGTGGCGGCCCGGCCGTCTCGGGCCGTCGAAGAACGTGAGCGCCTCCGTCTGCTCGCGCTCGAACCGCCGCAGCCACGCCGCCCAGTTGTTGTCGTCGTACTCTGGGAGGGTGCGCTCGTGCGGGGTCAGCCAGGAGTGGCGCCGCGCGATGTCGCGCCGGATCTGGTCTGGCGTCTCCGGCAGCGCCGGCACAGGGAGGCCGCCGTGGGGGGACGTGCGCCACCCTGAGGGCAGACGCGCATCCGGTGGCACCAGCAGGCCGTAGCGGTACAGGTCCCACGCCTCTTCGGTGGAGACTGTGCGCCCGCTGCGCCTGCTGCTGCTGCCCGACTCCCAGTTGTTCGCCATGGATGGATGCAGAGGATGTGGGAGATGGCGCGGCAGAGGGTGTGCGAGAGGGGGAGAAGAGAGAGCGGTATGGGAGAGAGGGCGGCATGGGAGAGGCATTTTATGGGCGGCGGGGGAGCTGGGCGGTGCGCGAGCATCCGCGCCGACGTAAATGTGTTGCGTAGAAACGCCGCGACATCGGCGCGTGGACTGCCGCGCACGCTGTCGCCGGCGTTAATGCGACGCGTGCCGGCAGGCCTGCCGCCGCCGTCTCGTCACATCGCCTCCCGTCCAGTCCCATCGCCTGGGAGACTGCCCGGCGACTGGCCGCCATTAACGCGGCGGAACGGCCTCCTGCGCGCCTTCATTAACACGGGCGTGTCACGTCGTGTGTATGACGGGCAGGCCAGCGCTGTCAGGGCCATGCCCGAGGCGTTGTCCGGCACCCCCAGGAGGGCCTCCAAACTTGGAGGCCCTATTGGGGGTCGGACCCAAAATCGCTCGAGGCGAGGCTTTGGGGGGTGCCGCTGGTGGGCGTTTTTGGTGTCCGGCCCCCCAAAGGGCCTTTGGGGGTCCTTTAGAGGCCCCCGGTGGAGATGCTCTTAACCTGACAAATGAGGAGGATAAATCTTGATCTTTTACGGTTAAATCCATGTACGAATACCAAGCTAAAAAATAGCGTGCTGAGAGAAATAGCGGCGGCCTCCTCCAAATGCGATACACCCTATATCATGATAATAGCGTGTTATCTTTTAATATAGGGTTCTAAAAGATACCAGATTTTTGCCAAAAAGTAATTTTTTTTAACAAGTCGGACAACAACATAACATAAATTATTTATTCTGAATAATCAGCATTAGCGATGACATCTTTCAGTTCAAAGAGGAACCAGTTGATTGCAGCTCATCATCAAGACAAACACAACGTAATTTCTGCTTCTTTTTAAGGTGAAAAACTCGGTACTTTCCACCAAAAGGCTGAAAAAGGAAAATTGCACGCTAACCAGTTGATTGCAGCTTATCATCAAGACAAACACAACGTAATTTCTGCTTCTTTTTAAGGTGAAAAACTCGGTACTTTCCACCAAAAGGCTGAAAAAGAAAATTGCACGCTAAAGTTATGCTGCTTAAGTGCGATATAGCGTGCTATTTCGTAAATAGCATCGTAGCATGCAAAAATGGAAAAAAATATAGTATGGGCACTCCAGATAAGCTATAGGGCGCTTTTTTTCCCATGACGAATACTTATTAAATGGTAATACTGTTAATTTGCGCAAACAATTATGGAAACTAAAGATACAGTTAACAATTAAGATCTTTATGTGGTTCTTATTTCACAAAGTTATTTAACCAAAAGATAAACTTGCTAAATATAATTGGAATAGGTCGAAGAAATGTATGTTCTGTTTTTCAGAGGAGTCTATAGATTATTCATTTTTTACATGCCTTATGGACGGTAGTGCAATATGCTTTTAACATCATTCCACCGAATATGTTCAGAAATTGTCTAAATGTAGTGGAAAAGAACTTTAAAACACAAATCCGTGTGGCAACTTGTGCTCTTCTATGGTTTATATGGACATGCAGGAATGATATCACTTTTAACAAAGGCGGCCATACTAATCTTTTATACACGTAATGTGCATGGCTACTTACTGGATTCACGAGTAGGCTTTCCTGGTTCAGAGGCGTAATCTGTGCTTATCGACTCTGGATGCACCCGGCTAGAGGAAGGCTTTTTTGGTTTCCTTTATTTTGCTAGGCTATCTTTTCCCTTACATACTTTGTACCTTTTCTTTATATGTAAACTCTAAAGTATTTTTTACGCTGCAATAAAAGTCGTCTGCATCAATTGATGCAGAGCCCGAGGCTTTTCCCTTTTTCTAAAAAAAATGTCACATCTGCATGTAAATGTTGTTCTAGATTGTAGGGTAAGTCGTCGATCAGACCGAGGGGGTATTTAAAAAATAAAGAATGCATTTATTTCAATACCACCTCTTCTCACCCACCCACAATGGTGATATGTGGTGTAGTTGCATGTATGCATTTGTCAGATGTCAACAATCAGTAGGTCGGTGGAACCGAGGCGGGTATAAAAACAAAAACCAATGAATGACTGATACGTCCAAAATGTATCTATAATTTCTGATGTTCCATGTTGATATTACCCCAATTATCACATGTTTTATATACACTTTATATCATATTATGACATTTATTGGACTAACCTTTTAACAAGATGCCATAGTGCCAGTTTCTGTTTATTATGTCTGTGTATTGCAGAAAAGGCCCGAAAACCAAAGTGCTCGGAAAAATCCAGAAAAATTACAGAAATTCTATTTCGCCAGAAGACCCATGGAGCCAGAAGGGCAAATCCAGCGGAGGCCCACGGCCTCCACACCATGCCGTCGCGCGGCCTGCAGGGGGGTGGCACCGCCACATGGTGTGGACGTCTCGTGCACCCCCTATGTTGGAGATATGCCCTAGAGACAATAATAATTAAGTTTATTATTTATCTCCATGTTTATTATTAATGTTTGTATCTTTATGCTACAACTGTATTGGGTACTTGTATAGCAAATACAACGTATGCAAGAGGAAAACCTCCGATACAAGTGTAGAGATATGAACGGAAAAAGAGTTCATGGTCTTGTCTCTAAGACTAGCCTATCTTGTTGCTCGATGATCGTGTTTTCCTGTCATGGACTTTATAAGTCATTCAACTATAGGAGTGGATTATCGGAATGATAATTGCACTGAACCGACCCACCGTATGATCTTGCTATGAGACAAATCGTCAACGATGAAATAGCGATTGATCATCTATTTAGTTATCATTAGCTGGATCCCTATGCTATGAGAATATCTTGTGACCGCTTATTCGACATTCGAGTTTTGATTTCCATCAAACGTCATGCGGTAACACGGGACTATGATAGGTGGCTTTTGGGCTTGAACTAGAATATGTATTGGAACAGAGATCGTTCAAGAATGGCACTTACTCCTCCAGACGATGGAGAGATACATCCTCTAGGCCATCTCAAGTATTATTGTTGTCACCCAATCGTCTGGCCAGACACAAGCGTTTTATCACTGGACAACATATATACGGAATGAGAAAAGAGAATGATATTGGTACGAGAATAATATGTGTTATGATCAAAGGGTTTGATCACACTAGAGCACATTGTCTCAATCTCGAGATATCATTGGTATCGTGTACGTAAGGGTATTAAGCGTAATGGTTAACGCACAGGTTTTGTTGTTCATTCACAACATAAGGGTGCCAGTACGAATGCCTAACCCACTGCTGGTTATTGTTTGGTAAGCTCCCAAACAATACTTTGTGATTGCTGAACCTTTCGAGTCACACACTTAAGCTGTAGGATAATCTTTGATTGAGAGTAAAGATGTAGTTTTAGTGGTAATGAGATTGTGTCGGAGTAGCTCCGATGTCACTAGGATTTGTTCCGGTGAATTATAAGTTAGAGAGAATGCGGACATCTAATGTCCCGGGATGATAGGAATGGTTTCTGTCATCAGCTGATTTAATCCGAGTGCTTATAAAGAAGGAAATATTGTTCCGATATTTTGTCAGCGGATACTAGGTATCCCGGTTCATATAAATATGAGTTATACGATAAGTTATTAATTCCGAGAATTTTCTGTAAAAGGAAATATTCATTTAGGAATTAATTAGACAAAAACAATTAATTAATTATTTAATTATTTAAAGGAATGATAATAGGCCCACCAAGGTCGTGGTGGGCCAAGGCGCCGTAGAGGGGGAAGTTCCCCCCATGGCCGAAACCCTAATGGGCCACGCGGCCCATGGGGGGGACGGCGCGGCTTGAGACGGTGGGAGGGGGAAGTCCCCCTCCAATCCGAGTTGGAGGTGGGGGAGGTCTCCCCCCCTTTCCTTCTAGGGTGAGGCGGTTTGGGGGAAGGAGTCCAACTCCTCCACCCAATCCGAGTTGGGGTGGGGTAGGGTCTCCTTCCCCCTTCCTTGTTTGGGAAAGGCAGGTTTGGAGGGAGGAGTCCTACTCCTCCCCCCAATCCGAGTTGGGGAAGGGGAGGGACTCCTCCCTTCCTTGGCTGGCTGATGCATGTAAAATGCATACATGAACTTTGCACTATATCACTTATATTTCAATCATATTTGCATCATATAAGGGTTATATCACTGTTATATAATGATTTTTGGGAATAAAATATTTATTTCCTATTTTTATGGAATTAACCCTGCTCAGTCAGAAACCCTATTTTTTCCTTTTAAGTTTCAAGGACCCAAACGACGTCCAAATGACCTGGAAAAATACAGGGTCAATATTTTGGAAGGAGGAAGACTTGGGAGCGAAGGAAGCGAGCAAACGAAGGCCGGAAGCCCAAAAGAGGGGGGCCCACGCTGCCTCTGTACTGGCCGCGTGGGGCCCACCATTTTGGCCCTCGTGGCTTCGCTGCCGTCAATCTTTCCTCCACCGACATCGTCTTGACCTAAAAACGCCTATAAAAGAAGTCCCACGTCGTTCTCTGGAACGCGCGCCGCCGAAACACAGAAACACCGAAAGAGAGATCTGGAGCTGGAGATCGGAGGGGAAAACTCCGACGGGGCGCTGCCGGGGTGGTCTCCATCTTCTCCGACGACTTCTCCACCGTCTCCATGATGAAGGGGGAGTAGTCCACCCTCTGGACTATGTGTTTGTGGTGGTAACTTATGTATCTCTCCTCTCTTTGAGCTTCATTAATTAGTGCCGTATGAGCTGTTGAACATGATTACGGTCATCTATGTAATTCTTATGGTGGATATTGTGGTATGAGATGATTTGTTATGCATTTACTGTTGTGTTGGAACTTTCATGACTTGTCATACTTTGATAGAATATTGTTCTTTAAGAAGTATGATGTATGTGGGTACGGGATGACCGATGTGACACGGCATAGGTATTGAGTGACACAGTACCACCCAACATCCTTTATCTGGGGGTAAAAAGGAAAAGTATGATGTGGGAGTGACAGCAACCACGCTAGCCTTACGAGGGTGACCTAGCAACACAAATGAGTACCTTTTTCAACTATGTGTTTTAGGACATATAGCCGTCATAAAAGCTACCATTAAAACATGACAATTGTGTGTACTTTATCTATAACATGATAATCACCGTAGATGAGAGAGAGAAGATTAAGTGAACCCATGAACCATGTCCATTGTTCTATAAGAGAAAACCTTTGTCTTGTCCTCTTGCATTGAAGAGGATTGGGACACTTTTAATTCTTGTTTTGTTACATTAAACTTCCATCCATCAAATCAACCACCTTGTTCATTAAACTTGTTTAGTGCATAATCAACTAAAACTTGTGACACTTTAGTTGTAGGGAATAGATAACTTTTCCTTCTTTCCTGCGGATCGATACCTTACTTCCACATTGAGAGGTGCTATAGTGATCCCCTGCTCTTGGGGGTAATCAAGTACTTTTCTGGCGCTGTTGCCGGAGCGTAGCGCTTAAGTTTCTATTCTTGTGTGCACTAGACTAAGCTTGGGGAGGTTTCTTTAACTTGTTTTATATCTTGCAATCATCTAAGCTTGGGGAGGTTCCTTTAAACTTGTTTGGTTGTAAGTTTCTCATTAGTTTTACTATGGCTTTTATGAAACGTGCATCGCTGCACCTTGCTTTATATGAAAGTGCTTATGCCACTACTCCTAAAGTGGTTGAAACTACTGTGTCTGAGGTACCTAAAGTGGGATATAAAATTCCCCTTGGTCATGTTAAAAGAGTTATGAAAAATCCATTTACAGGGGATGGAACTAAGTCTGCACGTGAACACATAGAGACAATTGAAGAAATATGTGGTTTATTTAGGCTTCCTAGTATCTCTGAGGATCAGGTAAAAAGGAAACTATTATATTTGTCTTCATCTGGTAATGCTCGTGATTGGTACAGGTCTTTGGATGAAGAAGTGAAAAGTGAATGGAGTATTTTGAGGAAGGTTTTTCTTAAATATTTTACTCCTAAAGAAGCTTATGATAACCCATGCTATTATGATGAAACTAGTGAACTTATTGATGATAATGCTTTAGATGATGGTCCTATGCTTATTGATAATCCTCCATGTTTAGAACTTGTTACTACTTTATGTGAGGATAAAAATGATATACTTGTTGTTTGTGAAAATACTCTTACTAATGAGAGTCCTACTTTGTTCCTGAATTCTCCTAATAACACCATAGAGGAGAAATTTGCTTATGTTGAGAAATACTTATGTGGTTGCAATTATCTTTAGTTCCAAATCTTTGTTGCAACCATGATATTAAACTTGATATTGATCTTAATAACTATTTTGAAAGAGGGAAGCATGCTAATGAATTCCAAAATAAATTTAATGATCCTCTTTATGTGCCTAAATTATCTAAGTTGGAAGATTCTTTGGTTATATGGTTGAATACACTTCTACTACTTGCAACTATTATGAGAGAGGTGATAGAACCCTCTTATGCTACTAATAATTATGGGCTGCAAGTAACTATTGTTAATATGCATTGGAAAACTTTTATTATGATTCATTCATATACAAAATGCCAATGCATAGAAAGAAAGTTAGACTTCGTTGTTATTACTTTTGTGTTTTGTTTTTCTCTCTACTAGGTTTCAACTTGACTATTATTTTCATTGGCTTGAGAGCACCATGGGATCCTGGTATTATGCATGAAACACTTCCAAGAAGAGGGAACATCAAAGTTCAAGCTCCCTCATGAGCTTCATCTTCAATAAACAACAAGTAAGAAGCCTAGCTATATGGCTATAAAGAAAGCGCTTTGCGGGAGGCAACCCGGTTATTTTTATGTGTGATTTTCTTTGTGTCCTCTTGCTGTAACAAGAGAGTTTGTTTTTAGTTTAGTTTCTGGATTTTGAATAAAGTGCCAAGTTTTACCCTTTTTGGTTTGAAAAGTTGCTTATAGCGTTCGGAGATTTTATTCCTGCACGAATCTGTGCACGGTATGATTTTTAATTCTTATTCTGTAACTCCGAATGAGCTCATATTTGAACTGTAGTTGCAACTTTTCATCCTCTGTATGCATGAATTTTTGCGGAATTTTTCGGCAAAGTTTGGTAGGGTAGAAAAATACGTTTTGCTGCTGCTGTTTTTCTGGACAGATTCTGTCCCATTTTGTTTTATGCATGTTTTGAACTTTTAACTTGAATCTTTTTGATTCAATTGAGTTTATGAGTAGGCATACAACATTATATACTTTCTGGACATTCATATGATGTTTTGTTTAAGGATTATATGCAGCAAGAAACCTATTTGTTTATCACTACTAATGCACCCCACAGAAAAGAAAATGGGAGAAACGGTGTTTTGAAGTTTTTTCACAGGGATTGGAGGAGATGCACCAAGAGCTATCCAAGGATGGTGAAGACCATAAGCTTGGGGATGTGAAGACAACCCCACTGGACCTACACACTCTCGGTTTGCACACGTCTAACTTCTGTTTTTCGATCGAAACACTTTATCGCATAAACTTGGAGCGTCTTTTTGTTTGTTTTTGGTTTGATTGTTATTTTGTGAGACCACCACACTATCATTTATATGAGAGAGCTACTGGAAATATGGGTTGAAATATGTTGGATGCTTTTATTATTGGGAAAAGGGATGTTTGAGTTGATTTTTAATGATACATATAGTTGCATGATTCATGAGCTTGTTTATGAGTAATAATTTGCAAATGCTTTATCAAGAGCTATCACTTATTCATGTTTTGATGCTGAAAGTTATTTTACTTTGTTTAACATGGATTAGTTAGTTCTATGGACACTCATGCATGCATCTAGATGGTCAACTTTCTCCCTCTTGCTAGCCCAAAATTCCAACAAGTAAAAACTTGTTTCCAACACCTTCAACCAAAGTTATTCCAGTGAGTCCACCATATCTACCTATTAGCTTTATGCTATTCCGAGTATGTATCATGATATTTGTGTTATCTATACCTCTGAATGAAAATGTTTATGTTATTGATTGTATGGGAAAAGTTGGTTATATAGCTCTCACGAACTTGATGCACACTATTTTTATTGCATAAATAAAACATGACCCATTGTGATTAAAATATGATGTAGTGGCTTGATAAATGTCCGAGGTTGGGAGTTAGCCCATATGTGCTGTCACATGCAAAGCTTTCAACATGCTCCTTCATCTCATTTAGTTGATATCATGTACTTTTGTTTATGGATGCCTATCATGGTGAAATAAGGGGAAATGAAGTAGTTTAAATGAGTTTGTATAAATGGTTAGAGAGACGCCTGGGCCGCTAATCTAAGCCATGCATCATTCATGGTGGAAATTTACTTACATGCTATGGTGAACCGTCTGTGATACACCTTATAATAAAAAGCTATTCCAATGGTAAATAAAAAGGGTGTTGAGGTTGTTCATCTTGTTTGTTTGTCTTGTCATTTTGATATGGGCTTGTTCCATATCCTGGGACAAGAGGTACCCCAGTTGACGCTCTTGATGATACTATTATTACTTACAATGATATATAACTTGAACTTGCTTTGTTTCCAAGTTGAGTAATCATGGTGTAGGTACTTGTATTCAAGGGGCATGAGACACCTAACCTTTACTTTGTCAAGCACACTACTCATATTTGCTTTCACATTAAACTTTAATCATTCAAGATGCTATGATAGGGGTAATGAGAGCTTGACACCAAGAATTCCACATTGCAATCATTAACTTAAGTAGAAGAGTTTGGAAGTTAGATGAAACTTATGCATGCTTTACCTCTACTCACATATACATCTTTCCAAAGTGTCCACCTTTTATATTCAGATTTTCATCTACACTCTATGACCAATGTAGGATGTTCTTACTTATCATTATGCATACATGTGGTCCATATTACTATCTTCTATGTTACACTTTGTGAACTATCATTGAACATCCTTGCATTGAATACTTGATATCACTTCATAAACTATTTTGCATATTGCTACTCCTTTGAAGAATGAATCATTTGACTCTATGTAGCAGTAGCAATCATCTTTGATATCCATTGTTAGTGTTATATTGCAAAGTCCATGTTAGTTTTATCACCTTCATACTCGAGGACGAGTATTGGTTAAGCTTGGGGATGTTGATGCATGTAAAATGCATACATGAACTTTGCACTATATCACTTATATTCCAATCATATTTGCATCATATAAGGGTTATATCACTGTTATATAATGATTTTGGGAATAAAATATTTATTTCCTATTTTTATGGAATTAACCCTGCGCAGGCAGAAAACCCTATTTTTTCCTTTTAAGTTTCAGGGACCCAAACGACGTCAAAATGACTGGAAAAATACAGGCGTCAATATTTTGGAAGGAGGAAGACTTGGGAGCGAAGGAAGCAAGCAAACGAAGGCCGGAAGCCAAAAGAGGGGGCCCACGCGGCCTCTATACCTGGCCGCGTGGGGCCCACCATTTGGCCCTCGGGCTCCGCTGCCGTCGATCTTTCTCCACCGACATCGTCTTGACCTAAAAACGCCTATAAAAGAAGTCCCACGTCGTTCTCTGGAACGCGCGCCGCCGAAACACAGAAACACCGAAAGAGAGATCTGGAGCTGCAGATTGGAGGGGGAAAACTCCGGCGGGGCGCTGCCGGGGTGGTCTCCATCTTCTCCACGACTTCTCCACCGTCTCCATGATGAAGGGGGAGTAGTCCACCCTCTGGACTATGGGTTTGTGGTGGTAACTTATGTATCTCTCCTCTATTTGAGAACCGTATGAGCTGCTGAACATGATTATCATCTATGTAATTCTTATGGTGGATATTGTGGTATGAGATGATTTGTTATGCATTTACTGTTGTGTTGGAACTTTTATGACTTGTCATACTTTGATAGAATATTGTTCTTTAAGAAGTATGATGTATGTGGGTACGGGATGGCCGATGTGACATGGCATAGGTATTGAGTGACACAGTACCGCCCAACATCCTTTATCTGGGGGTAAAAAGGAAGAGTATGATGTGGGAGTGACAGCAACCACGCTAGCCTTACGAGGGTGACCTAGCAACACAAATGAGTACTCTTTCAACTATGTGTTTTAGGACATATAGCCGTCATAAAAGCTACCATTAAAACATGACAATTATGTGTACTTTATCTATAACATGATAATCACCGTAGATGAGAGAGAGAAGATTAAGTGAACCCATGAACCCATGTCCATTGTTCCTATAAGAGAAAACCTTTGTCTTGTCCTCTTGCATTGAAGAGGATTGGGACACTTTTACATTCTTGTTTTGTTACATTAAACTTCCATCCATCAAATCAACCACCTTGTTCATTAAACTTGTTTAGTGCATAATCAACTAAAACTTGTGACACTTTAGTTGTAGGGTAGATAACTTTTCCTTCTTGCTCCTGCGGATCGATACCTTACTTCCACATTGAGAGGTGCTATAGTGACCCCCTGCTCTTGGGGGTAATCATCGGCCGGCCCAAAGGGGAAGGGCTTGGCCCCTTCCCCAAGTCCCTCCACCCCTTGGCCTCCTTTATAAGCAGCCCCAAGCCCCTAGGGTTTGAGATAAGAAACACAAGTTTGCCTCCGTGCAAATCTCTCTCTCTTGTAGATCTCATATGTTGAGAATTAGACGTCTCTAATCTTCTCATATAGATCTAATCTTGTTGATTAGATTTACCACCTAAACTAAGCCGCAAGGCTGACTCTCTTCACCACGTGCTAGTAGCTAGGCGGTGAACGCACGGGGTGGGTTGACACGGTGTATGTGTGGATACCGCTAGAGCGGGATTTGCGCAAGTAAGTTCCTTGGACAATGGAACAATTTCATCGAGGTCTACATCAACGACGACGTACGGCAACAATCTCACCTCCCGGCGTGGACGTGAGATTCTTCATCAGGCTTCACTGACATCTACTTCGACAAACACAAGATCGTCCGCAAGCGTGTTTGTAAGTATTCTAGATCATCGCATTATGGGGTGCAACGTACCTTCATAGAATAGATCTTGGCGGTAAGGTTACGGATAAATTTTAAAGTTTTCCCCGCAACCCAATAGTGGTATCAGAGCCGATCTATGCGTTGGTATGATTTGATCTAGAGCACCAGTTGGTGTGAGCATTGCATGGTTCTTGCATTAAGTTTATTTTAGTTGCTTCCCAAAAAGTTGTACAGCATATTCCATGGCAGTATTGGCAAGATCTTTACGAACTTCTGGCTATCCACGGACCTTCCGGCTGCTCCTAGTATGCTTGTTGGCGCCAACAATGTGCTTCAGTAGCTTCCGGTCTATACCCTTAGTTGTGGACGTTGATGTATATACGAATTGGGCCTGAGGGTTGGACGCCTCACGGGGGTCACGCGCATATGTGATCGTTTAGATTGGGGTTCTGCAACGTTTTCGTAATGTTAGGATCTCAATCACCCCGCAATGTTAATCTAGCAACTAGCATAAACGTGCTTCAATACGTAAGTAGTGATGGTAACTCCGTAGGTAGTGATGGTAACTCAATACGTGCTTCAATTCAAGTCAATAAAGAAGATTTGCACTAGAACTTTAAATAAGAGTTATTTTCAGTTCGATCATTATGTAATGAATATTTTATATTCTGGGACAAGTCATTGTTCGAATTATAAAGTATGTGTGGGAATTCCAAGTTTGGAAATTCAAAGTTTATATCTTCTTTATTGTGTTATGTCATTAATTATTTGTTTGTTAAGTCTTTATTGTTTTGATTCAAGTTATTGCTTAAAGTTTTAAGTAATAAATAAAGTTAGTTTAATCTTTAATTTGGAGTTATACTTTTCATTGGTTCTCTCTGAGACTCTTAAAGTTATCTCTAAATTAAATGGATAAAACTAAAATCACAAAGTGTCAAACACTTGGAGAAATTCAAAATTCACAAAGTGCTAGGCATTTGATGAAAATCGAAATCCACAAAATGCTAGGCATTTAGTAGACTCGAATTTGGCAAAGTGCTAGGCACTAGTAAATTTCGAGGTTTACATAAAGGAGTGGAATCTACCCATTAATTCAATTCTATTAAAGACTTAATATGAAGTTGCATATTAATGAAATAGAGTTATTGAAATTATTGAAATTTCAATGTTTCATATAATTTAGTGGGAGAGTGTGAGAATCAAAATAAAGTAATCAAAGGAATTTGATTAAAGTTAAAAGAAAATAACTTAATAAAATATGGTAACATTGTTGACAAAGGAAAGTTTTTACTTAGTCAAATTACTTGTGATGCCCCGGTGGATATTGATGTCTGTTTTCAGGACTTTATTTATTCTTTTAAACTTGTAATGCTTAAGGCCAAATCTTCTCTTAAAGAAGGGATGACCCAGTGGCTAGATACTTTATGAACTCATCGCATGTAAGGTTGTACAGTTTTGATGAGAAAATAGAAAATTAAACAGTAGGGATTTTTCCCTACTGTTTTGCGCCTCAAAAAAAATACTTGTGATGGATTTTGGTAACTCAAAATCATCATGGTAATAAATCTTTTGCAAGATAAAGATTAAAAGAAAATGTTACAAAGTCTTGCTTAATGTGTTGTGAAATTGGAATTCCAAATTACCCACTAAAGTAGATATAATATTTTGTTTGTATTACAGGGACCTATATCAATTTTAACTTAGAGTTATTTTGATAGTAAGTTCCAATTTTCAATTGTGAATTTCAAGTATGAATTCGAATTGAAAATAAGTTTTGCAAAAGTCCAAAAATTGTTATTTTGACAAGTGACTTCCACACATATTTCTAAATGCTTGTTGACTTTAGAATTGGAGAAAAGTGTCTTCTCATGAAAAGAGTGGAAATCATAATACTAAATTAAGGCTGAGAGTCTTTGGGCAAGTGTTAGAATGAGAAGGGAAAACATGCAAATGTTTCCATATCATTACTTTGTCCAGAAATACATGTGGTTATACATGATTCAGATTAAGTATTAAGAGGTCATGTGAGGAATTTGATGATTAAATCACTAAGTGATTAAAATCATTTAAATGTCCAAGAACATGATATAAGCAAAACAATTACAAACAGAATAATGAACATTCATTAATGACGACATTTGTCATAAAAGGAGTTCAAGAAAAAATTCATGAGATTTTAAGATCCAATCTTGAGAGTTGTTTGGATGTGATGTAAAATCATGTGCATGAATATTTCATAAAGAAAGGATATATATGAATATCTAATATTCATAGAGCTAGTCTTGAATAAAATTGTTTTATCAAAGACGAATAACTGATAGTGAGAAGTTTCAATACTTTTCATATCAATTGATTGATGCTGTTATTGAACTAATAGTAGCAATATCATTGCTAAGAATAATTAGTTTGTACTATGAAAATAATCTAAATAATTATATTATGAATGTTTGAAGTCAGTCGTATTAATGAGTAAGAATTCTATTCTTTTCATTATACAAATCGAAGGGACTTAAAAAACAGTAGGAGCTAATATTATATTTATTGAATGGGGCTAGGCCGAATTGATAAATATATAAATTTCGTGATTTAAAGAGTTTAAATAAAAGATCGGAAAATATCTTATTAAAGTTTTGTCTCTAAGATAGAATTTAATAAACATGAGTATGAATGTACTAAAGTGCAATTCTGAAAGGTAATTTCGAATTGTGTCTTGAGTCAAAGAAATTTGATCAAGAATTCATAGCGTGATATTTGCAAGATACCTTGACCTTCGTAGTCCTGGATGAGCGAATAGAGAGGAATAAGATCAAATCATATTTAATGTGATTTTGCTTATCTCATTGCTATATATAGTACATAAAGCCGGAAAGTTTCCAAAGTGCTAAGCTTTTGTAAAGTTTTGCCACCGGCGTTAATGAGAAATTCTTGAATAAGAATATTCTCATAAGTGCAGCTAATTAAGATTGTAATTGATCATATAAAGGTTTAGTAAAAGAACCTGATGGTGAGATTACAAAACAACAAGGTGGATTTTGTAAAGCTACAAATAGTGTGTATAGAGAAATTACTCGTATACATATTTGTGGTGGAATTATGAAATCAATTTAATCTGATAATTGCAATTTCAATTGATAAATACTTGGAGTTTTGATTTTATCAAAACACTTGTATCTTATGCGTGGATTCTACAACAAAGATAGTTTATCTATCGAGGATAGTTGCGTCATAGATGTGAGACGTCATGATAAGCAAGTTATTGGATGAGTCATTACTCAGGTGAGGTTTCTATAAAGATGGTATGATAATATCAACCGGGTATTATTAATGCTACTACGGAACCGGAAAGCCCATATTCAATTCCTAATGCTACTACGGAACCGGAAAGCCCATATTCAATTCCTAATAAATCCGACTTACATAGTCAAGTTTGGCATGTGAGGTGATAAATAAAATTTATGAACTTTGGTTGGATCAAAGTGCGGACACAGTTTCAGATCCGCATGCGAAAGCGTGAGTGGCACCTTAGTTCCATTTGGTGTCATGTCATCATGCTAATTAGAATCATTATTGTTTCTAGTGCAAGTGGGAGACTGTTGGAGATATGCCCTAGAGACAATAATAATTATGTTTATTATTTATCTCCATGTTTATTATTAATGTTTGTATCTTTATGCTACAACTGTATTAGGTACTTGTATAGCAAATACAACGTATGCAAGAGGAAAACCTCCGATACACGTGTAGAGATATGAACGAAAAAAGAGTTCCTGGTCTTGTCTCTAAGACTAGCCTATCTTGTTGCTCGATGATCGTGTTTTCCTGATCATGGACTTTGTATAAGTCATTCAACTATAGGAGTGGATTATCGGAATGATAATCGCACTGAACCGACCCACCGTATGATCTTGCTATGAGACAAATCGTCGACGATGAAATAGCGATTGATCATCTATTTAGTTATCATTAGCTGGATCCCTATGCTATGAGAATATCTTGTGACCGCTTATTCGACATTCGAGTTTTGATTTACATCAAACGTCTTGCTGTAACATGGGACTATGATATGTGGCTTTTGGGCTTGAACTAGAATATGTATTGGAACAGAGATCGTTCAAGAATGGCACTTACTCCTCCAGACGATGGAGAGATACATCCTCTAGGCCATCTCAAGTATTATTGTTGTAACCCAATCGTCTGGCCAGACACAAGCGTGATTTATCACGGGACAACATATATACGGAATGAGAAAAGAGAATGATATTGGTACGAGAATAATATGTGTTATGATCAAAAGGTTTGATCACACTAGAGCACATTGTCTCAATCTCGAGATATCATTGGTATCGTGTACGTAATGGGATTAAGCGTAATGGTTAACGCACATGTTCTGTTGTTCATTCACAACACAAGGGTGCCAGTACGAATGCCTAACCCACAGCTGGTTATTGTTTGGTAAGCTCCCAAACAATACTTTGTGATTGCTGAACCTTTCGGGTCACACGCTTAAGCTGTAGGTCAATCTTTGATTGAGAGTAAAGATGTAGTTTTAGTGGGAATGAGATTGTGTCGGAATAGCTCCGCTGTCACTAGGATTTGTTCCGGTGAATTATAAGTTAGAGAGAATGCGGACATCTAATGTCCCGGGATGATAGGAATGGTTTCTGTCATCATCGGATTTAATCCGAGTGCTTATAAAGAAGGAAATATTGTTCCGATATTTTGTCGGCGGATACTAGGTATCCCGGTTCATATAAATATGAGTTATATGATAAGTAATTAATTCCGGGAATTTTCTGTAAAAGGAAATATTCATTTAGGAATTAATTAGACGAAAACAATTAATTAATTATTTAATTAATTAAGGGAATGATAATAGGCCCACCAAGGTCGTGGTGGGCCAAGGCGCCGTAGAGGGGGAACCCATGGCCAAAACCCTAATGGGCCACGCGGCCCATGGGGGGACGACGCCGGCTTGAGACGGTGGAAGGGGGGAAGTCCCCCTCCAATCCGAGTTGGAGGTGGGGGAGGTCTCCCCCCTTTCCTTCTAGGGTGAGGCGGTTTGGGGGGAGGAGTCCAACTCCACCCAATCCGAGTTGGGGTGGGGGAGGGTCTCCTTCCCTCCTTTCTTGTTTGGGAAATGCAGATTTGGAGGGAGGAGTCCTACTCCTCCCCCAATCCGAGGCCCCTTCCCTAAGTCCCTCCACCCCTTGGCCTCCTTTATAACCAGCCTCAAGCCCCTAGGGTTTGAGATAAGAAACACAAGTTTGCCTCCGTGCAAGTTCTCTCGCTTGTAGATCTCATGTGTTGATAATTAGACGTATCTAATCTTCTCATATAGATCTAATCTAATTAATTAGATCTACCACCTAAACTACGCCGCAAGGCTGACTCTCTTCACCACGTGCTAGTAGCTAGGCGGTGAACGCACGGGATGGATTGACACGGTGTATGTGTGGATACCGCTAGAGCGGGATTTGCGCAAGTAAATTTCTTGGACAACGGAACAACTTCATCGAGGTCTACATCACGACGACGTATGGCAACAATCTCACCTCCCGGCGTGTACGTGAGATTCTGTAGCGCCCCGACCCCGGTACTATAAAAAGATGTTGTGTGTCACTGGTTATGTGATACAACCGAACGTTACTGGGCACACCTCTCCCAGGCCAGAACTTCTGGCAGGCGTTGCTCGAAATGGATTATCGGCAACACAACACCTCGATTGATTCCATAACACAGGCACACTATCAAAATATAATAGAGAGATCAAGACTGCAGAACAACTGGCACATCACAGACTCTACGCTTCAAAGTACTATTACATAACCTGGATAACAGTACTTGGTAATATTACAAGCAGAGGTCACATGACCGAACATTATAACAAACAACGAAAGCAAATGTGTTGCTATACAACAAGACTGCAAAAGGCCTAAGAGGCCAAAAGTAAGCAATGTAGCCAAACCCAACCTACACGTTCCAGGCTGCTACCTAGAAACCCCAAATTACTCGTCGACGTCAACGTAGAAACCAGCGTCGGAGTGAGGGTCTTAAACTTAACCAAATTAAGCAAACATGAGTACCGAAGGTACTCAACAAGACTTAATTAACCTATTATATATCTGCCTGTTCTGAGAGTATATATGAAGGTTGATTTGCATAAAACCATCTTTAGTTCCAAATAGAGGGAGTAAGAATCTCGTATCATCAGTAGACTTTTAAAAAGGGGATAAGAGAGCCTTTTCAACTATTGTAAACATGTTGTAACCACCAGCTCTTCAACATCATCTATCAAGTAGGGTCAGCCCCTCGACAACCACAAGGAAGCACCCTTCATTCCTTGTCAACAGATTTTACGATCATGTTCAGGTTCTTTATGATCTCAGAATACGTCGCCAAGTTGTCCGTAACCGTGGACACGGCTTTTCGAAAAGATTTAACCCTGCAGGGGTGTACAATGTTTACCACACGTACCAACCGACTCTTAATGCCACTAGATTAGCACACTTCCTTGGAGTGCCGGCAGAGGGTGGTTGACCACGACCTTTACCTTAGTTGATTATATCCCATGGGTCATCCATAACAGGGAGCTGCCGCCATTATGCGAGATGGCCACCTCGTGACGGTCCCCGTTACTCTGTCACAGGAATCAAGATCCGTGTTCGTCCATCACTGGATCCCTGCCAAGCCCTATCCTTTTCTCAAACGTTTCTGACCCACACGCAAATGGAAAACCAAACTACGTGTCCCATGGGTACAACCAACCAAGTTAGTTAGTCGAGCAGGGTGTTAGGCCCATGCGTGGAAGTACGCTCAGACTTGGTTCGTAGAAGAGAACTCGGGTCCTAGGGCGGCGTGAATGAGACAACCCACCACAGACCCCTGTAGCCTCTCATCCATTGCCTTTTAGTCATTTTACATGCTCACATCCTTTCCACGATAATCCGACATATTAGATTCATTCGCAACTCTGATTCACCAACCGGGTGGAGCAGAGGTAAACAACTATGCATAGCTAAGCGTAGCAGATAAGGCTTTGGCGATTCACACAAGCGAAACCTAGAGCTGCTAGGAGCAGTGGATCAGCATATTTAGGCAATGCAATAGATAGGAGAACTTTACCTAATGACCAAAATATATTGGAACCGTATGCAAATACAAGAATGAAATACTTCGAAATCATATATGGGTAGATAAGAGGTTATGCTTGCCTTGTTCGTCGGAAACTAGATCTTGTTCTTCGAATACAGCGGGGTTGATCTCCAAACCGTGATCTACCGAGAAGAACAAACACCGGAAAAGAACAACAATCAACACATGGCGTTGATGCGATGCACAATATGTATGCATGACATTTTAATGTTTACAAAGTAGCCCTAAAATAATATCACAATTTAAATGGAGTTGAAATGCTAAAACTATCGCATTCCAATAAACCCCACATTTAAATAAAGTGTTCGAGTTGTTCTCCTACAGAAACAGTACTGTAATTTATTCATACATGCATGATAATGATATCAACAGATCAGAATTAATTTTCTGAACGTTTTGACATATTATTTGTATTTTTCTGATTTAATATGAATTACTTATGATTATACAAGCTCGGTTCAATTCTAAAAGATACAAACCCGCAGAAAACGAAAATAGTGTTTAAAACTCTCTCAACTGGTCTTAGGTTAGATACTGATTACATATCCAGAATATTGAATACGTGTATCCAGTACACTAGAAACATGGACAGGACATCTAGTTTGAAACACCTCTGCGCTCTAGTTCTTCTCTCCAAACTCTAAGCATACGTACTAAAGTACATCTAGTATTCAGAGAGCTAGCAACTCTTTTCTTCTTGTTGAATTTCAAAAATAACATGGCCCAGAATTGGAAGCACTTGCCCAGCAGTATAGAATTTTCAAACACAGCTGAACCTCAGGTAAAAGCTGCATTCACAAAGTATTCAGATTGGGCCTCTACTAGCAGTAGCAGGTACAATAGGTTCTGTGTGACCCCAGGTCAAAATATATTTGTGCACAATTAATCTTAGTACACCATTAGGTTTTTATACTGTAAGAATCGCTGCTTCCCTGCTCTCTGTCAAGTAAAACTGAACTATGTGCTGTAGCTCTCACTCTCTTGCAAGTTACAGGATTAGTAAGTCGATCTAGTTAGAGTATTTTTGTGGTGAACATTTTCAGAGGACAAGTTAAATAGGAAGTAGCTGAAACCTGAGAAAAGCTACCACGAATTAGATGATCAGCTGGCTCTCTCTTTCTATCTTACGTATCTGTTTTCTTCCAGGAATCAACTCATAACAAAGGAAGTACCAAGGAACAGATCCTAAACCAGAGAAACAATTATTGGTGGCCTCCATGCGTATAAATACCTGAACTCCAGGGGATGAAAATCGGATTTGAGATGGACTGGTCTTTTCTTCTTCTCTCCTTGCTATCCCCGATGATCTCCTTGCTCTACTCCTCCTCTATTGCAGCGAGTTGTCCTGCTGCTCCTCTCCCTGGCGCCTGGCGGTTGCACTCCAAGATGGTCGCCATGGCTCCAGAGCTAGGTTCTAGGAAGATTTGCTATTTGGGTCGGTTGTGGTGTGATGGGGATTGGGGATAACGATGGTGGCTGGTATGATACCTGGGGTAGAGAAGTACTAGTTGGTCACCTCTCTCAAGTCAAGTCGATCCTCTCCCTGGACATTTAAAAAATATATGGTACTGTAGCTAATACATAGCAATCCAATCGCAGCTAGATATTTAGCTGACCTTTTCCTCTCTTTTCTTACAAATTCGAAAATGTTTTGTTTGATTATTCTTTCTGCGAAAATTTATTTTGAACATTTGAGATAGACAGAAAATTTTGTCCATTTAGTGTTAGATTTCAATTACAATTTCAATTTTTTTTGTATAAGTTTAATTAAATGCATGCTATGCTCAAGATGTGCAAACTTTATTTTTATTACAAACACGGGATGTTACAGATTCTTCATCAGGCTTCACCGACATCTACTTCGACAAACACAAGATCTTCCGCAAGCATGTTTGTAAGTATTCTGAATCATCGCATTATGGGGTGCAACGTACCTTCATAGAATAGATCTTGGCGGTAAGATTACGGATAAATTTTAAAGTTTTCCCCGCAACCCAATACCCTCGCGTTGCCAATTGGCCTATATATTGCTCCTGCCCAGAAAATCCTAGAGGAATCGACGATTTCTCCAAGAGTTCCGTAGCTCCACCGCCACCAAAAACCCTAATTCGGGGGACAGAAGTCTCTGTTTGGGCACCTTGCCGGGACGGGGAATTGCCCCCTGATACGTCCATTTTGCATCACTATTTTATATCATAATTTACTGTTATTCATTGATATATTTCATATTTAGAGATGATACTTATGTTATTTTACCTATTTTGCATGTTTCATGATTATTGGAGAATTATTCACCGGAGTCAGGATTCTGCTGGAAAAAGCACCGTGAGGATACAATATTTCTAAAGATCAACAATTGAAGGAAATTATAAAGAAGCTCCTATTTTGTCAGATGCCGGAGGGAGCCAAAAGGGGAGGCCAAGGTGGGCCACCATGGGCCCTCCCCACCCCATGGCGCGGCACCCTAGGCTGGCGCGCCGCCATGTGGGGAGGGAGCCCAGGCCCACCTCAGTCGACGCCCCTTCGCATACTTCACCCCCTAGAAACCCTAACACCTGAGAGATCATCGAGGAAATATTCCGCCGCCTCCACGGGGCGGAAAACACCAGAGAGAGAAAAGCTCTCCGGCAGGGAGAAATCTGCCGAGGAAATTCCTTCCCGGAGGGGGAAATCGTCGCCATCATCATCGTCATCGAGCTGGACTTCATTGGGATCATCATCACCATCATATCCACCGCCGACACCGCCATCCCCACCGCTCCACTCCGTTCCGCTGTAACATCTAGGGTTGAATCTTGTGTATTTCATAGGGGAAACTTTCCCGGTGTTAATTACTCCTTGTGGTTGATGCTATTGAGTGAAACCGTTGAATTAAGGTTTATGTCCAGATTGTTATTCATCTTTATATCACTTCTGATCATGATCTATATGATGTCTTGTGAGTAGTTCGTTTAGTTCTTGAGGACATGGGAGAAGTCTAAATGTTAGTAGTGAATTATGTTGAGTAATATTTAATGGTTTGATATTTAAGTTGTGGTGTTATTCTTCTAGTGGTGTCATGTGAACGTCGACTACATGACACTTCACCTTTATGGGCCTAGGGGAATGCATCGTGTATTCGCTTGTCAACTGTGGGGTTGCCGGAGTGACAGCACCCTGAACCCCCGTTGGTATATCGATGCATGAGGGATAGCAGGATCTCAGAGTTTAAGGTTGTGGTTAGATTTATCTTAATTACTTTCTTGTATTTGTGGATGCTTGCAAGGGGTATAATCACAAGTATGTATTAGTCCTAGGAAGGGCGGTGCATTAGCATAGGTTCACCCACACAACACTTATCAAAACAATGAAGATTAATCAACTATATGAAGCGAAAGCACTAGACTAAATTCCCGTGTGTCCTCAAGAACGTTTGGTCATCATAAGTAAACCAACCGGCTTGTCCTTTGCTGTAGAAAGGATTGGGCCACTTGCTGCAATTATTATTACTGCATTTTACTTACTTGTATTTTATTTATCTGCTATATCAAAACCCCCTAAAAACTTGTCTGTGAGTATTTACAGTGAATCCTTCATCGAAACTGATTGTCAACACCTTCTGCTCCTCGTTGGTTTCGACACTCTTATTTATCGAAAGTACTACTACTTGTGGGTCATCAAGACTATTTTTTGACGCAGTTGCCGGGGAGTGAAGCGCTATTGGTAAGTGGAATTGGTAAGGGAAACATCTACTGTACGTGCTGTTTTTATTTCTGTCTGCTGCTATATTTCATTATGGAGAGGTCTTCTCTTGAATTCCTATTTGGAAAATCTACTACTACTGCAAAGGTAGTAGATGAGGCGCCAGCTGAGCTGGTAATTCCATATAAAATACCTATGAAAATTATTGAACGTGTTACGAATAACCGCTATGGAGGGGATGGAACTGTCCATCCTGAAGATCATTTGTTGTTTTTACATGAATTATGCGAGTTGTTCAAGTGTGCAAGTATTTCTATGGATGAAGTTAAGAAGAAACTATTCTCTATATCGATGATGGGTAGAGCTGCAGAATGGTACAAACTGCTGAAAAATGGTCGTTCTCTTGGTTGGGAGGAAATTGTGCCTCTATTTTATTCTAAATTCTATCCTCCAAGTGAAATTCACCAAGATCGAAATCTTATATATAATTTCTGGCCTCATGATGGAGAGAGTATTGCCCAAGCATGGGGGAGATTGAAGTCATTAATGCTCAAATGTCCCATTCATGAGCTTCCTGGTAATGTCATTATTGATAATTTCTATGCAAGACTCTCTTTTCAAGATAAAACCTTGCTAGATACTACTTGTTCTGGATCATTCACACGCAACAAAGAAGAGTTTAAATGGGACCTTCTTGACCGGATTCAGGAGAACACTGAAGGATGGGAGAACGACAAAGGTAGATAGTCAGGTATAAAGTATGATTATGAATGCATTAAAACTTTTATGGATACTGATAAATTTCGAAATATGAGTGCTGTTTATGGTCTTGACTCTCAAGTTGTTGCAACATTTTATAAATTTTTTGCCTCTCATTTCGAATTGCCTAAGAAAAGTTTTAATAAATATCATGAACCTTATAAAGATAAAACTGATTTTCCTATAGGTAAAAGTATTGAAGTTAATACTGTTGATCACATCCTTCCTGAAGCTTACATTGAAAAAAAATCCTTTTCCTGCTAAAGTGAAGGAACATTCTGTTATAACTAGTGTGGTTAACAAAAGTGCAAAGAAACCTATAGAACCTGATGAGCAAATAACGGTTGAACCTGTTGTGGCGATAATTAAAGACCTTGTAACTGAAAGTGTAGAAGATGGGCACATCATCTTCTGTGAAGATGCTTCTAATATTGTTTCACATCCTAGTAAATCTAGGAAAGCTAGTGTTCCTGTGCTTTCTGTTAGAACTAGCTGGGTGGCCCGCGCAATTGCGCGGCTAGTTGATAAAACACTGGCGAACGTTGAGTAAGAAATTGCCATAGGGCGGCACGCAATGGCATGTTTTAAATATATGTGCACACGTCACTGCCAAAGATTAAAAATTGGTGAAAAATCATATGATATTATATATAGACTTGATTTTTAAATATTTACGTAATGTAACCCGCATATTTGCATGGTTATATTTACTTAATGCATGGTTGCAAGCTAGCTTAGACCAGACATCAAGGTGAAAAGCAGCGGCAATCTGTCGGAGAACTGGTAGCTATTAATCAATCAATCCCCTTGAATGCAGACTATACCTAACAAATCCTTCATATCAGGAGGTGGGGCTGCACATATATGGGTGGCTGCATAGTAGCGTGCAAAATTATCCACGACAATCAATCGATGAAAAATAGGCAGGGAAAACTCTACAATAAAGATGAACTGACGGTGCAATGCAAGATACGGGCTCAAACAATTATAAAAAGTATCACACTGAAATATAAGGAACAAACACTGTTAGCTATGGGATGGAGGATGAAAATATTTAACAGTATAAATGGGTAATAAGTCTATAAGTGAATCCATGGAATCTGACCTTATTACAATGTTGGTGAAATTATTCAGAGGACAATCTCAACATCTGAAATTTGTTACTTGAGACGAATGAGGGAGAAGTCTGAACCCACATATAAGTTGGGAAATGTAAATCACATATATCAGATAAAGAGCATATTGCGAGAATTGCCTGTTATACACATAAGATGTCTAGATGTGTTACTTTTCAGAGCATCCATGTTGGAGTGCCTTCTACCTTTCATAAACTTCTGTGAGTGACTTATGTACCTGGACAATGACTTATATACCTGGACAAATGCAAAAATAAACTAAATAACCACTATAAGTACGACTTGATAAATATGAATGTATTCTATAGAGCATTGTAAGTTCCCTCGTGTTGATGTTTTTCAAATCAATTAAGTTTGTTTCCTGACATTTTCCAAATACGACCATGCAAGTGTACGTGGTTACAAAACATTGAGGCTTCAGGTAAATCCAAAACAAATAATGACAAAACACATACAAAGTTGGTGTTTGAGTAACTACAACCTGCAAATGTCGGGACACAAATTTACATCATGAATGCATTACGGGTTAATAGATTTTCTACTTTTATACAATGGGGTCAATTGATGCCAAGAAGAGAACAGGGAGCAAGCTTGCAATAAGAGACACAACAAAGTTCCAGCAGTACAAATATCGGTATTATTACTCCATCCTTCATGTAATGTAAAGAACTTTAGTGGCCAATTCGATCAAACGAAAAGAGAAACAATAGAAACTGAATGCACCAAAGCATAAATTATTAAAATCTGCAAGGAGGCCACATACTATAAGCTGAAAGTTAACATGTTCAAATAGAAAGATAAATAATTTGGAACACAATAGTATGACTTGGAAATACAGCTATTGTCATACCTGAGACTTGTTGCTCTTTCTCAAACTGTTCTTGTAGAGCATTGATCCTTTCCAAATTCATTATAGCAACTCTGTGATGATATTTTCACCTTCTGTGCCCTTGTACCATATACACAGTAATTCTAATGTTGCATGATTGTCATATTATGGTCAGCTCGCCAGTTTCTTCATAGTCATGGTGGTGTTTCCTTAAACTACAGTATAGGCGATGCATCTAGTGCCTCTTGCATGTCTTGGCTGAAGAAGAGAACATGATCATGCCTTGAGGAAGTGAGGATCTGTTAGAACTTTATTTTATACATTATGGATTGGACCTCAAATGTATAATCGAAAAATAATCCGAGCCCAAATAATGGACATCGAGCGTTGCAGGGTCGCCAACTAATGTTGTGCTACTATATTTGCCGCTATAGTCCGGCTTGCCCTCATCGTAACTGTCTCCTTGTTCTTTGCCCGGTGACTTCTGAGTTGTGACCGGATCAATATAGTTCTGACCAGATCAATATTAAGCTTGTCGTAGACCTTGCTACCCAGGGTGTCGACAAAAGAAATAGCTAGATGAATGATTACCGTCTGCATAAGGATGTGTGTGTGTGTGGGGGGGGGGGGGGGGGGGGGGTCGGCATCTATTCTCATGCCCTCGTGGTCGCCGGCCGCCGGGCAAAGGGCGAACTGCCCTACATCTAGGAGCAGAGGGAGTATATATCATTCAAAAGTGACTGCTAAACATGCATGCCAATGTTGTTTGGTCGTGATTTATTGTTTATAGCCAACAAATTAGCTTATTCAGTGTTCTATTTTACAAAATATATTCTTACATTTTCATGAAATAAAATCCAATCTTATATTTATTTATAACTCATAATCTATACCTACTAAAACTTAGGTGTAGCTAGTTTTAGTCTATCCATGATCAATTGATTAATATCCAATGATATATACATAGTTGATTTCATTAAACATTATTTTGCAGGGCTTGTAGTGACACTGCAAGTGGATTGAAATATTAAAAAGCCATCACAAAAAAGATTTGGTTCGACATGCATATACTACGTACTCTACTCGCATAGCTTCATTTCGGGCAGCATCACGTACTACTCAGCATGACACAACACCATTGTAAAAATCGGTGGCTGGTATGGGCCTACTCTTCAAATTCCATGGCTTTGCTTAGATTTGTCATGACTCCTATGTGTATAGTTTGTTATGCTTAACATGGAGAAAGTGGACAAAAAGCTATAAAATAACAACTCTAGTTTAGCAGCTGATCAGCTCATACCTGAATCTGCACTTCCTCAGACTTAGCTCTAGTGCTCCAGACGTGAAACTCTTGTCCGATACTGCTGAGCAGTTGTGGCCCTGATGTGTCCTTCTGATTAAACATCCGATCGTTCATTGCTTTCCAGAGATGCAACGTACATGCAGCAAAGCAAGCTGATGGTTCCTTCGCTGCCGTGGACGCGAGCACAGGCTCCACGAACTGAGAGATGGTGGAGCTGATAGCTTCAGATTGCATGCCTAGTTTGCGTCCACGTACACAACCTGGGAGTATCTGCAGTGATGCGCTTGGTGGTGGATCGACTCAAACGCCGGACAGATGTCACGGCCCGCATCTGTCATCCAGCACTTCAAGATCGTATTCTCCATCGTGTTCAAAAATCCCCGGCAGGCAAGGCACGCCAATAGTTTGCGCCGGCGAGCGATCGCACACCTCCAAACTGAGTCGGCGGCTTGCCACAGCATGCCTTTGTAAGTTGTGACGTCTGCCGGCTGAGCATGCAGGTCCGGCCGTTCGTGGCGTGTCGACGTGCAGGTTCCGGCGATCCGCGTGAACATCTTCCTGGTCCAAAGTCCTGATCGGCAATCTGATATTCTGATCCTGCTCTTTGCTGTGCATGGCCGCCGCCGCTCGAGACCTAGAATCGAGGATCTCCATCAGATCGAGCCGAGCAGTTAGTCCCCAGGTATTGTGCAAGGCACGGTAGATATATTGGATCGGGCGTTCTTGCCTTGGATAGGATAAATCTGCAGCTATGCTGGGCAGGAACACTGCCATCTTCAATTCCACCGGACGGCCGTCTTGAAGCTAGAGCAATCAACAGCCGGAGTGCCGGACGGTGGTTCCTTGATTGCCTAGGAGAGCAATCGCAACCTGTCCCGGAGAGCAATCGCAACCTGCTCATGGCATGCGCCGTGAAGACGAAGAAGCTGCTACAACTGCTAGATGGGGCATGGCGTAGGGGAAGCGGTGGCATCACACGCCGGAAGGCCTCCCACCTCCATGATCGTTTGGTCGATCTGTGCGACCAGATCTCATGTTTGCGATCGCTATACTTTATGTGCCGAGGGCTCCTATTCCAATACGAACATGACTATTCAACGTGACCATGCTAGATGGATAGCACTTGATACGTAATCTGTCCTATTAATTCGAGTCCGATCAAGCTGCTTTTCTACTACAACGTGAAGAGCTCATGATTCTTTTAGTCAGAGCCGTGTGCAAGCCAAACCTTGTTCGACGAACTAATCCTGCTTGCGCACGTCTCCCACTTTTGCCGTATAAGGTCGGCCGCCTTTCTTAAATAATCGATGCAAGTCTTTTTTTTTCCTCTCTCCGATAGCTCTTTAAATCTGGGACGTTCGCTTTTACGTGCTTAATCTGAACCATTGATTGTCTTGTGTTTTAATTATATAATAGATAGGTGATCATTGCTATTACGGTTTATGTGATATTGGTGCAAGTTCCAGTGCTATTCCTTATGAGCTTTACAGGGAAATTATGCATGAAATTGGTTCTTGTGAACTTGAAAAGATTGATGTGGATATTCGGCTGGCTAATAGAGAAACTATCTCTCCTATTGGTATTGTTCGAGATGTGGAAGTTTTATGTGGTAAGATTAAATATCCTGCTGACTTTTTGGTACTTGGTTCTGCTGCTAGTAAAACTTGTCCTATCATTTTTGGTAGACCCTTCTTGAATACTTGTGGTGCTATTATAGATTGTAAGAAAGAGAAAATCTTGACTAAATTCGCTGGTGAATCTTATGAGTTTAATTTCTCTAAATTTGCTAAAACTCCTTATGAAACCGAATTGCCTAATGAGGATTTTAGAGTTGAACAGCTTGCATCTATTGCTCTTGCTCCTAATGACCCTTTGCAGCAACACCTGGAGGATCATGAAAGTGAAGTCTTTAGGGAAGAGAGGAATGAGCTTGACGAAATTTTCTTTCGTCAACCTATTCTTAAACATAATTTACCTGTTGAAGATTTAGGTACTGCTCATAGCAGAATATAGGGGGGTTTGTGTTATCGTCTCCACAGGGATCAACAAGGTTATGATGGTTCTAAGGGTTTGCAGAAGCTAAACCAAATCTTCAGGTTTTTATGTTTCCAACAGAAAAGTAAAGATTTTGACTGAAAAGATTTAAGAACTAAAGTTCAGAATTTAACTTGCTGCTTCTGGGTTATCAATCCAGTTGCTGGCAAGAATCCAAGCAAGGTTTAGACAGGGAACAAGAATTACTCGAACTGCTTGCAGAGACTAGTCATGCAAGCAAGGGTTTTTAGCAGGTTTAGTCAGGAGAAAAATGCATAACACGAAGATCACTGTTTTCTGGGTCGTCAGGCCAGATCACAAGTGAGTTAACAAGCAAAGAGGGGCTAGGGACAGAATTACAACACTCAGTGTGCAGGGACTAGCCTTACACACACAGATCAAAGCAAACAACAAACATATCATGTAAATCTTCAGATAAAACAGAGAACTGTGTCACTCAATTCACTGCAGTAGCCAAATATCACAAGCTCTACTTGCAGATGGATGATCTACTAGTTTCACAAAGGATTACACAAGAAAGTGGAGAGAAGTCTTTGGCTTTAGCTCACAGAAACCCTAGTCGAAGCAGAGGAAGCATAGGGGTGGAAGAAGAGTTGCAGATCATGAGCTTCTGGTCACCAAGGCCTTGTACTTCTTCTCCTGATCATCTTGTGCATCTTGTTCTTCTTCTTGTTCTTGCGCAGGTTCTTGGAGTTCTTGGTTGGTGGTGGAAAGGTGTAGTGGAGGCTGAGGGAAAGGTGGAGTGGATGGTGAATGGGTGATTGTGTTGCGAGAGAGAGGCGAGGAAAGGCGAGAGAGAGGGTCTGTTGTGGTGGTGGTGGCTTTATACACCTTTTTCCATTTGTGGTGGAGGTGTGGTACGAGTTGATGGAGAGGGAAGCTTCCTCCTTGGCCATAGCTCACAGTGCACATGGCTTGTTTCCCCTTTTTTACCTTTTTGCCTTTTGTGGTTTCTTTGATCTCCAAGTTGATCTTCTTTCCCTTTCTATGATTCAAACTTATTTGAATTGCTTCTTATCTTCTCTGGGGCCTTGTATTGCTTCACTTGTGCTTTGCTTCGAATGTGATGAAGAACTCGAGTTAACTGATAGAATTGCTCTCTGTCTGTTACTGTTCACTTTCTGGCACAGAGATGTTCTTCAGTTTCTGGCTTGATTTGAACTTGTTTATCATGGCCATCTTGTTTGCTGCATTGATATGAGTTGAATTCTGCATCTTGCCTCACTTCTACATTGGATCTTCTGAAGATTATGTGCCTTTGCGCACTGAACTGTAAAAAGAGTGAAAGCACTCTAAAATGCAGATATTTGCAGTTCTAAATATGAAAGTAGTAAGGTTTTTGAGGTTTTAGGTCTGTGATTATGCATATAAATGATGGTGATCAAACCCCCAGACTTAAACCTTTGCTTGTCCTCAAGTAAAGAAAATTGGATGCAAATGAGAACAAGCAGAAAATGAATAGTGCAAGGTTCTGAAAACTTAGCAGTTCATTCTAATTGGATTCAATGCAGTTCTGTTTACTATTAGAGCAAGTGCTAGTTTGGAGAAAGTTTCAAATAGCAGAATTTAACCATTTCTAAGTTCAAATGCTTGGGATTAGTATGATAAGACAATTTGCACAGAAATGGAATGTAAATGATCCAGAAGATAGCCATAATGCAAGAATGCATGCTTAGTCAGTGCTTCACCTACTACAGTTCCAGGAACATAATAGGCTAATGCTGCAAGGATGCATGAATTAGTTAGTGTTAGGAAGACACTTGTTTTATTAGTTAGTGCGTCACAAGCTACCATCCCAGGATCATAGCTGCTAATGCAAAAAATGTTGCTTGAAGATTCAGTTAACTTTTTCTAGTTAGTGCGTCACATACCCCAATCCCGAGATTGTGGTTGCTAATGCAAAAAAATTTCTTGTTAACACATTTTCAGTTAGTGTTAGTGTTAGTGCTTCACAAATCACTATCCAGAGATATTGATTGCTAATGCCAAAAATGCAAATGTGCAGAGATGGAGTTAGTAAATGGCTCTAAAATGGATCATATAATTCAGTTTCATAGCAAATGGCATTATCAAGTATTCCACAAGTATTTGAACAGAGAAATAAATCAATTCTTTTTGAGAAATGGGTCTGAACATAGCCTTTGCAAGAATAATAAGCAGATACAATACATGATTCACAACAGCATGTAATGCTATTTGATCAGAACAGAGCAAAACCATAAAAATTTCTGTAACAGCCATAAAATTGCCAAATTGATCATTAATCTAATCTGAAACATGGCATAACAATATTATTCATGCTGTGAATAAGATATAAAAGATTGGAATGTTTCCACCTGGTTTTTACTTCTGCTTCTTGCTTCTGATATCATAGCCAAAACTTTCTCCTCTTCCTTTATTCAAAATCTGAAAAACAAAGACAAAAGAAAAACACAAACAAAAACATAACAAGTAAATGGAAATAACATGCAAATAATGTACAAGGGTACCAGGCTGCCTCCTGATGAGCGCTTGTTTATAGTCATGAGCCTGACTGTAGCTCCTTCACTGGTTCTCAGCTGCAGAGGATGCATTGGGATCATCCTCAGCTTCATCATCATCTTTTCTTCACTTTCTTCAGTGTTCAACTGCTCTCCTGCTCTGTAATGCTTCAGTCTCTGTCCATTCACCTTGAAAGTACCATCTGTTGCACTCTGTACTTCAAAAGCACCATGTCCTAGGTCTCTCTTGATGACACAAGGGCCAAACCATCTTGACTTGAATTTTCCAGAGAACAAATGCAGTTTGGAGTCATAAACCAACACTGTCTGTCCAACACTGAATTCCTTTCTGAGAATGTGCTTGTCATGCCATTTCTTGGTCTTGTCCTTATAGATCTTGAGCTTTCATAAGCATCATTTCTCAGTTCCTCTAACTCACACATCTGAAGCTTTCTTGCAGTTCCAGCTTTTCCTAAATCCATGTTCAGCTTCCTCATTGCCCACTGTGCTCTGTGTTCTAGCTCAACAGGTAAATGACATGCTTTTCCATAGACAAGCCTGAATGGTGACATACCAATAGGTGTTTTATATCCTGTCCTGTATGCCCACAGGCTATCTGGCAATTTTGTTGACCAATCCCCCTGGACTTAGAAACAACTTTCTCCAGAATTTGTTTCACTTCTCTGTTTGACAGCTCAACTTGTCCATTGGCTTGAGGATGGTAAGGTGTAGTTACTCTGTGGTTTCTCACACCATACTTGTTCAGAAGCTTCTCTAACTGTTCATTGTTGAAATGAGCTCCACCATCACTGATCACTACTCTTGGTACTCCAAATCTTGGGAAAATGACAGTTTGAAGAATTTGCAGACAGCTTTTGAATCAGCACTGACAGTGGGTATTGCTTCAACCCATTTGGACACATAATCCACTGCAACTAGTATATGCTTGTATCCATTTGATGATGGTAAAGGACCAACAAAATCCACTCCCCATACATCAAATAGTTCCACCTCCAGAATTCCCTTCTGTGGCATTTCATTTCTTCTTGATATTTTTCCAGTTCTCTGGCAGGGATCACATTGTTTGATATAATCATGTACATCTTTGAACAAGTTAGGCCAATAGAATCCTGCTTGCAGAATTTTTGCTTGGGTCTTCATAACTCCAGCATGGCCTCCATACATGCCTGCATGGCATTGGTACATAACATCACTGATTTCTTCAGCTGGCACACATCTTCTCACAATTCCATCTGCACAATGCTTATACAGGAATGGCTCATCCCATAATAGCTTTTTGCATCATGCATGAACTTCTTTTTCTGCTGGTAAGACATATCTGCTGGCATAATTTCACAGACCAGATAATTCACAATATCTGCATACCAAGGAGAACTAGCATTTACTGCCATTAGCTGCTCACCAGGCATTCTATCTTGTATCTCTCTGCCACCTGGGCAATTGATTCTTGACAGGTGATCTGCTACTGAATTTTCAGATCCCTTTTTATCCTTGATTTCAATATTAAACTCTTGCAGCAAGAGAATCCATCTGATCAGCCTAGGCTTAGCATCCTTTTTGCTCACCAAGTATTTTATTGCTGCATGATCTGTGTAAACAACACACTTGTGCCCAACAAGATAGGGTCTGAATTTATCAAATGCAAACACTACTGCTAGCAATTCCTTCTCAGTGGTTGTGTATTGATCTGAGCTTCATCTAATGTTCTGCTGGCATAGTAAATCACATGAACTGCTTTCTCTTTTCTCTGACCAAGTACTGCTCCTACTGCAAAATCACTTGCATCACACATCAGTTCAAATGGCACTGTCCAGTCAGGTGGTTGCACAATTGGAGCTGTAACCAGAGCTTCTTTTAGCTTGTTGAAAGCTTGCATACATGCTTCATCGAACACAAACTCTACATTATGATTCAGCAAGTGTGTAAGTGGTTTTGCAATGTGAGAAAAATCTTTGATGAACCTTCTGTAGAAACCAGCATGTCCCAAGAAACTCTGTATTCCTTTACATTTTCAGGAGGAGGTAGTTTAGCAATTACATCTACTTTTGCTTTCCACTTCTATTCCTCTGGCAGACACCAAGTGACCAAGCACTATGCCTTCAGTTACCAAGAAGTGACACTTCTCCCAATTTAAGATCAAATTTTGTTCAGAGCATCTGTGTAATACTGCTGTCAGATTTTTCAGGCAAGAGATGAAATCTTTTCCATATACTGTGAAATCATCCATGAATACTTCCATGATCTTCTCAATTTGATCAGAAAATATAGACATCATACACCTCTGAAATGTGCCAGGTGCATTGCACAAACCAAATGGTAATCTCTTATAAGCAAATGTTCCATATGGACAAGTGAATGTTGTCTTGTCCTGGTCAGATGGATGAATGGGTATTTGCAGAAACCCAGAATATCCATCTAGATAGCAATAGAATTTCTGACCAGCAAGCCTTTCTAGCATCTGATCCATAAATGGCAAAGGAAAATGATCTTTCCTAGTTGCCTTATTCAGTTTTCTGAAGTCATTGACCATTCTCCATCCAGTAACTGGTCTTGTGGTCATTAATCTCCCTTCCTCATTTTCTACCACTGTATAACCTCCTTTCTTAGGCACAATGTGTATAGGACTCACCCACTCACTGTCAGAAATGGGGTAAATCATTCCTGCCTTTAGCAGTTTCAGTACTTCTTTTTCACTACTTCTTGCATTGCTGGATTCAGTCTTCTCTGCCCTTCTCTAGTTGGTTTACTGCCATCTTCTAAGTGTATTCTGTGAGAACAAACTTTCTCATCAATTCCTCTGATATCATCAATAGAGTACCCAATAACATTCTTGTACAGTCTCAATACTGACAACAAGCTTTCTTCTTGCTCATTGTCCAGAGCAGAACTGATTATCACTGGGTGTATCTTTTCTTTCTCAAGGAATATGTATTTCAGGTGAGATGGTAATTCTTTCAGCTCAACTATGGTTTTTAAACTGCAATTTCTCCAGCATCTGCATCTTTTTCACATAGAGATATTCCATACAACTCCTGGTGATTAGGACTATCTGCTGTCACAAACACTTGTGCTTCAGGTTCTTCTGACTGCATTTCTTGTAGTGTATCCAACACTTTTGGTCTATTACATCAATGGACTGGCATTGCTCCAGTATGTTTGGCAGATGAGAGGCATGCTTCATGCTGAACTCAGCTTGTTCAGAACCAAACTGCAGTTTCAGAGTTCCACCTTTTACATCTATTATTGCTCCAGCTGTTGCCAAGAATGGTCTGCCTAGTATCATGGATTCAGAATTCTTCCATCTCTAGTACCACAAAATCAACTGGATAAGCAAAATTTCCAACTTGTACTGGCACATCTTCAAGAATTCCAGCTGGTTTCCTCAGTGTTCTGTCAGCTAACTGCAGAGTCATTGATGTAGGCTTCAGAATTCCTAACTGCAATATTTGACTGACAGCCAAAGGTAAAACACTAACTGATGAACCCAAATCACACAATGCTGTGAATGTTCTCTTTCCCACAACACATGGGATGCTAAAACTCCCTGGATCACCCAGCTTCTTTGGCATATAATTCAGTATGACAGCACTGCAATCCTCTGTCAGAGCAACAATTTCTGGGTCATCCAAGCTTCTCTTCTTTGTTATCAGGTCTTTGAAAATTTTGCATACAAGGGAATGTGTAACACTGCATCCAGAATGGGTATTGTTATCTGAACTTCCTTCATAGTTTCCAGGAACTTAGCATACTGCTTTTCATCCTTAGATTTCTCCAATCTTTCAGGAAATGGTATTTTCTGTAAAACAGGCTTTTCTGATGCAGGTTTTGTTACAGTGTTAGCTGTTTTTTCAGTTTCAGTAGCAGGCTGCTCTGCAATTTCTGGCTCTGCCACCTTCTCTTCTGGGACAGTTTCTTGCCTAGCTTCTTGCTGAATATGAACTCTTCTTTGTGGTGCTACATAAGTGACAGCTGGGGGTGTTTTGAGCACTGGTTCAGTGTTTATTCCACTCCTAGTTGTTACAGCATCTACAACTTCAGTAGTGGATATGGCACCACACTGTTTTGGATTCTTTTCTGCTTGTGCTGGCAATTTGTTCTCAGGCTGATTGCCTTGAGTATTAGAGATTCCAGCTGTTAGTTGCTGCATTGTTTTATAGAAAGTTCAGATTGCATCTTCATTGTTTCCTGCATACCACTGAACATTTCTTTCTGCAGCCTCATCATTTCATTTATTTCAGACTTGCTGTTGCTTGTAGAAGCATTTTGCTGATTAGCTTGATTCTGTTGTTGCTGTTGGTACTGCATATTGCCTTGAGGTCTGAAATTTTGCTGTGATGTTTGAGCATACTGTGGCTGAGCTGCTTGATGGTAATTCTGTTGATTTGCTTGAGGATAACTCTGCTGAGCTGCATTCTTGTATGATAGGTTGGGATGGTTCCTCCAAGCAGGGTTGTAGCTCTGAGAAAAAGGGCCTTGATTCTGAGTATAATTCACTTCTGCCAGTTGGTTATCTGTGGGTATAAACAGAGTACACTCTTGAGGTGAATGCCCTTCATTGCCACAAATGAGACAAGTGGCAGAAACTTGGTTCACAGGCACTATTGCCTTACTGTTCTTCTCTTGCATAAGCTGAGATATCTGAGTTGTCAAACTATCAAGCTTTGCTTCCAGAGCACCTTGACCATTTGGATGAACTGTCCTTTCATTGGTCCAAGAGAAATTATGAGAAGCCATACTCTCAATCAATTCAGTAGCTTCATCTAGTGTCTTGTTCATAATTCCTCCACCAGCAGCTGAATCAACAAAAGCTCTAGTCTGTTCTGTCAGACCCTTATAGAATGTTGCAGAATTAGCCACTGTTCCTGACCATGATTAGGACACATTCTGATGAGTCCTATATCTCTGCCATGTATCATACAAACTCTCACCATTGTACTGCACAAATCTGGTGATTTTGTCTCTGCACTCAGCTGCTTTGGTTGGTGGAAAATATCTCTCAAAGAAGGCCTGCACCAAATGTTCCCAGGTGTCTCTGCAATGAACTGGTAAAGCATGATACCATATCTTTGCTGTTCCTGACAAAGAAAAGGGAACAACTGCATCCTTATTGCTTCAGGGGGCACACCATTGTGCTTGAGGGTATTACAATACTCCAGAAAATTCCTGATATGCTCATGTGGACTTTCCAAAGCACTGCCTTTGAATGGATTATGCTGCACCATGTTGATCAAGGCAGGCTTGATCTCCCAGTTATTTGCCTGAATGGCTGGCATAATAACATCTGCATTTGATATCTGATCCTTGGGGATCCACAAATCTCTCAGTTTCTTGTCACCCATGTTGATTTCTGCCTGTCTTTCCTCTGTTTCCTCAACTGAAGACACTGAAGCTGCTCTTCTTCTTGCAAGAAAAGTTCTTTCAGGTTCTGGATCAAATGGAGCTAGAGGAGAATCTTCAGACGACTGCATCAATAGAATCCAAACACTGCATAAAGGAGATCATTTTTCCTCTACACACAGTCACAAACAAGAACTTTTATCAAGGGTTAGTGAATTAAAACCCCTAATAACAATTCTAGTTCTCAGATTTCAGAACAAAAAGCCTCAAAAGCATTAAAATCATGCAAAGTTGCTAACAGTTTCACTGAACTCACACAGTCTAGTCTACTGCTCTTCAAAGAAACAATCATAAGTCAATCCCCGGCAACGGCGCCAATTTTGCTCGTAGCAGAATATAGGGGGGTTTGTGTTATCGTCTCCACAGGGATCAACAAGGTTATGATGGTTCTAAGGGTTTGCAGAAGCTAAACCAAATCTTCAGGTTTTTATGTTTCCAACAGAAAAGTAAAGATTTTGACTGAAAAGGATTTAAGAACTAAAGTTCAGAATTTAACTTGCTGCTTCTGGGTTGTCAATCCAGTTGCTGGCAAGAATCCAAGCAAGGTTTAGACAGGGAACAAGAATTACTCGAACTGCTTGCAGAGACTAGTCATGCAAGCAAGGGTTTTTAGCAGGTTTAGGCAGGAGAAAAATGCATAACACGAAGATCACTGTTTCTGGGTCGTCAAGCCAGATCACAAGTGAGTTAACAAGCAAAGGGGGGCTAGGGACAGAATTACAACACTCGGTGTGCAGGGACTAGCCTTACACACACAGATCAAAGCAAACAACAAAAGATCATGTAAATCTTCAGATAAAACAGAGAACTGTGTCACTCAATTCACTGCAGTAGCCAAATATCACAAGCTCTACTTGCAGATGGATGATCTACTAGTTTCACAAAGGATTACACAAGAAAGTGGAGAGAAGTCTTTGGCTTTAGCTCACAGAAACCCTAGTCGAAGCAGAGGAAGCAGAGGGGTGGAAGAAGAGTTGCAGATCATGAGCTTCTGGTCACCAAGGCCTTGTACTTCTTCTCCTGGTCATCTTGTGCATCTTGTTCTTCTTCTTGTTCTTGCGCTGGTTCTTGGAGTTCTTGGTTGGTGGTGGAAAGGTGTAGTGGAGGCTGAGGGAAAGGTGGAGTGGATGGTGAATGGGTGATTGTGTTGCGAGAGAGAGGCGAGAGAGAGGCGAGAGAGAGGGTCTATTGTGGTGGTGGTGGCTTTATACACCTTTTTCCATTTGTGGTGGAGGTGTGGTACGAGTTGATGGAGAGGGAAGCTTCCTCCTTGGCCACAGCTCACAGTGCACATGGCTTGTTTCCCCTTTTTCACCTTTTTGCCTTTTGTGGTTTCCTTGATCTCCAAGTTGATCTTCTTTCCCTTTCTATGATTCAAACTTATTTGAATTGCTTCTTATCTTCTCCTGGGGCCTTGTATTGCTTCACTTGTGCTTTACTTCGAATGGTGATGAAGAACTCGAGTTAACTGACATAATTGCTCTCTGTATGTTACTGTTCACTTTCTGGCACAGAGATGTTCTTCAGTTTCTGGCTTGATTTGAACTTGTTTATCATGGCCATCTTGTTTGCTGCATTGATATGAGTTGAATGCCGCGTCTTGCCTCACTTCTACATTGGATCTTCTGAAGATTATGTGCCTTTGCGCACTGAACTGTAAAAAGAGTGAAAGCACTGTAAAATGCAGATATTTGCAGTTCTGAATATGAAAGTAGTAAGGTTTTTGAGGTTTTAGGTCTTTGATTTATGCATATAAATGATGGTGATCAGGTACCACAACACCACCAAAGGAGGATCCTGTTTTCGATTTGAAACCTTTACCTGATAATCTTAAATATGCTTATATTGATGATAAGAAAACATACCCTGTTATTATTAGTTCTAAGCTTTCAGGTTTTGGAGAAGAAAGATTATTGGAAATATTGAGGAAACACCGAGGAGCTATTGGATACACTCTTGATGATTTAAAAGGGATTTCTCCCTCTATTTGCCAACACGCCATCAATATGGAAGATGATGCAAAGCCTGTTGTTGAACATCAACGTCGTCTAATTCCTAAAATGAAGGATGTGGTAAGAAATGAGGTATTAAAACTCCTTGAAGCTGGTATTATATATCCTATTGCTGATAGTAAATGGGTAAGTCCTGTGCATTGTGTTCCTAAGAAAGGAGGAATTACTGTTGTACCAAATGATAATGATGAGCTCATCCCTCAAAGAGTAGTTGTAGGATATAGAATGTGCATTGATTTTCGGAAAGTTAATAAAGTTACTAAGAAAGATCATTACCCTTTACCTTTCATTGATCAAATGTTAGAAAGGTTGTCTAAGAATACTCATTTTTGCTTTCTTGATGGTTATTCTGGGTTTTCGCAAATTGCTGTTAGAGCTAAAGATCAAGAGAAAATTACTTTCACTTGTCCTTATGGAACTTATGCTTATAGGCGTATGCCTTTCGGTTTATGTAATGCTCCTGCTACTTTTCAAAGATGCATGTCTGCTATTTTTCATGGCTTTTGTGAAAAGATTGTAGAGGTATTCATGGACGATTTTTCCGTCTATGGGAATTCTTTTGATAACTGTTTGCGAAACCTTGATAAAGTTTTGCAGAGATGTGAGGAAACTAACCTTGTTCTTAATTGGGAGAAATGCCACTTTATGGTTAATGAAGGAATTGTTCTGGGACATAAAATTTCTGAAAGAGGTATCGAAGTTGATAGAGCTAAAGTTGAAGCAATTGAGAAAATGCCCTATCCCAGGGATGTCAAAGGTATTCGTAGTATTCTTGGTCATGCTGGTTTCTATAGAAGGTTTATTAAAGATTTCTCTAAAATTTCAAAGCCTCTTACTAATCTTCTTCAAAAAGATGTACCTTTTGTTTTTGATGATGATTGTAAGGAAGCTTTTGAAACTTTGAAAAAGGCTTTAATTACTGCTCCTGTAGTTGAACCACCTGATTGGAATTTACCTTTTGAGATTATGTGTGATGCTAGTGATTTTGCTGTAGGTGCTGTTCTTGGACAGCGAGTAGATAAGAAGTTGAATGTTATTCATTATGCTAGTAAACTCTTGATACTGCTCAAAGAAATTATGCTACTACTGAAAAAGAGTTCTTAGCTGTAGTTTTTGCTGTGACAAGTTTAGACCTTATATTGTTGATTCAAAAGTCACTATTCATACTGATCATGCTGCCATTAAGTACCTTATGGAAAAGAAAGACGCTAAGCCAAGGCTTATTAGATGGGTGCTACTTTTACAAGAATTCGATTTGCATATTGTAGATAGGAAAGGTGCTGATAATCCTGTTGCTGATAATTTGTCTAGATTGGAAAATATTGCTTATGATCCCATACCTGTTAATGATAGTTTTCCAAATGAACAATTGGCTGCAATAAAGGTGAGCTCGCGAGATAGTCCTTGGTATGCTGATTATGCTAACTTTATTGTTTCCAAGTACTTGCCTCCAACCTTTTCAGCTCAGCAAAGAAGGAAATTCTTTTATGATTTGAGGCATTATTTTTGGGATGACCCACACTTATATAAAGAAGGAGTGGATGGTATTATGCGAAGATGTGTTCCCGAATATGAACAACAAGAGATATTGAGAAAATGTCATGGTAGTGCTTATGGAGGACATCACGCTGGAGATAGAACTGCACAAAAAGTTCTACAATCAGGTTTTTATTGGCCAACTCTCTTTAAAGATGCAAGGAAGTTTATTTTATCTTGTGATGAATGTCAAAGAGTTGGTAATATCTCTAGACGCAATGAAATGCCTATGAATTATTCTCTTGTTATTGAACCATTTGATTGTTGGGGATTCGACTTCATGGGTCCTTTCCCTCTTCAGAAGGTAATACTCATATACTTGTTGCTGTTGATTATGTTACTAAGTGGGTATAAGCCATACCTACAAAAAGTGCTGATGGTGAGACCTCTTTAAAAATGCTTTTAGATGTTATTTTCCCTAGGTTTGGTGTACCTAGATATCTTATGACTGATGGAGGTTCTCATTTTATTCATGGTGGTTTTAGAAAGACCCTTGCTAAATATGGTGTTAATCATAGAATTGCTTCAGCTTATCATCCTCAAACTAGTGGGCAAGTAGAATTATCAAATAGAGAAATTAAATCTATCTTGCAAAAGACTGTTAATAAATCTAGAAAAAATTGGGCTGGTAAGTTAAATGATGCTTTATGGGCTTATAGAACTGCTTATAAAAATCCTATGGGTATGTCTCCTTATAAAATGGTTTATGGAAAAGCTTGTCACTTGCCTTTAGAATTAGAGCACAAAGCTTATTGGGCTGTGAGAGAACTTAATAAAGATTTTAAACTTGCTGGTAAGAAAAGGTTACTCCAATTAAGTTCTTTAGATGAATGGAGAAGTGAAGCTTATGAAAATGCTAGACTCTTTAAGGAGAAAGTTAAGAAATGACATGATAGAAGAATTATTAAGAGAGAGTTTAATGTTGGTGAGAAAGTTCTATTGTATCGGTCTCGTCTCAGATTTTTTGCAGGAAAATTACTCTCAAAATGGGAAGGACCTTTTGCATTGTGGAGGTGTATCGTTCAGGTGCAATAAAGATTGCTTCACTGAAAGATAATGCTACACAAGTGGTGAATGGGCAAAGACTCAAACATTATATTTCTGGAGATTCTTATAATGAAGATGTTGATGTTATTCGAGTGGTAACTCCGGAAACTTTTATTAAAAAGCAAATTGATGGGACTGCAGAGTCTGTTTTCGAATAGGTAACAGTTTTGGTAAGAAAAGTTCGCGTTTAACTTTCTAAATGATATTTTTGTTATTTTTATTTAATATGGAAAATTACGAGATCGAAACGGGTAGGAAAAGGTGCCCGAGGGCACCTCCCCACACTGTGGCGCGGGCCCCCCCTGGCCGCGCCGCCATATGGGGAGGGCACCTCGGAGCCCTTCTCCGACCCGGTTTCTCTCCCGTACCTTCCTTTTGTCGTAAAACTTTTTGCTATATAATCCCCCGGATCCCCCGAGGTCCGTATATCGTCTTTTCGTGTGTTTTGTTTCGAGCTGTTTCTGCCAGGATTTGCTCTCAGTTTTAGAAGTGCCATGGTCTCCAACAACAACAAGGGCAAGGGCCTTTGGAAGATGATCCTCAAGACCCCAAGCTGGAGGAAGAAGTCAAGAGTGAAGATGAAGGTGAAGTGGAGGAAGATCCGCGCGTATACCCGCGCGCCACCGTCGCAAGCATCGGGTGGTGGCAAATCCGTTCAACCTCAAGAGAGGCGCGCGGATGAGCACCGGAGGAAAGGTTCCACGTCGCTTCCTAGCTCCAAGGACGTCTTCTCCAGGCATCAATAACCCCTTCCATACTCTAATTCATAAGAGTCAAATTGAAAGGATTCCTGAGGCAGAGTTGCCTAGTGGTTGGAATATAGATCGTTCTAACAATGCAGGAAAGATGAATCTGAAGCTGAGAGTGGGGAAACAACTCCAAGAGCTGGGACTCACAGTCTGACAAATTCATGAACCGCATTGAGCACAACTCGGAGCTGATTCTCACCTACAAGATTGATGAACTGAAGGAGCTGGTTGATAAGCTTATCAAGAATTCACCACGCCACCGAAGGAGTAATTCATCATTGGTATTGGCATCCCCTTGGCTTGTTCCAAGCTTGGGGGGAGTGCCGCGGTATCACATCATTATCTTTTACCTTTTTACCTTTCAATCAAGTCATATCATGAGTAGAGAAGTTATCATATAGGATGGTTTGCAGTGTGGAAGTATCTCTCCTTTAGTTGGTTATCTATGTATCCCTTGGTGTGAGTTGCCGTTATGGAATATTAATGAGAAGTTTTATCATTTACTTTCTGCACTTCTTATTTTAGTTTGCAATTTCTGTCATATGAATGATCTTGTTGTTAGTATTGGCATCACTTTGGGAGTATTAAGTAAATCTATTTGGTTTTGGCAAACTTAGCATTGGTCAGTAGCAACAATACTTTGAGGCTTAAGTAGAAAAGAGGGAAGTGCATGTAGATATATTATTTCATTATCTTTCTTTCTTGTTGGCTAATAAGCTTAGTATTCTCAAGTTAAAATTATTTGTGCTTCAAGGAAGATTGCATGATTGTTTTTACTACATGTATATTTGTTTGTATCCCTCAACTCTTATGCTTGCTACCCAGCCTTGCTAGCCAAAAACCTGTACTGAGAGGGAATGCTTCTCGTGCATCCAAAACCTTGAGCCAAAACCCATGCCATTTGTGTCCACCATAACTACCTATTATGTGGTATTTTGCGCCACTCCAAGTAAATACTTCATGTGCTACCTTTAAATTATTCAAAACTTATTACTCCTTATTTTGTGTCACTGTTTATTAGCTCATGAGGGTTATGTAGAGTTTCTCTATCACTCTTGTCAGACAGACTTTCACCATTGGACTAGTGGCATATACATCCGCTTATCCATTAATTTTGCAAAAAGAGCTGGCAATTGGGGTGCCCAGTCCCGAATTAATTATAACTTTAACCATTTGATTCTCTTCACATGCTTGCCAATGATTTATCAGAAGCAAAACCAAAATGTTAAACTATCAAATAGGCACTCCTCCATGGTATGTGATTGTTGGAAGGCACCCGAGGATTCGGTTAGCCATGGCTTGTGTAAGCAAAGGTTGGGAGGAGTGTCATACCAATTTATAAATATGCATGTGTAAACAAAAGAGAAGAGGGATGATCTACCCTTGGGTAGAAATAACGTCCTTCATGGGAGCCGCTCTTGAAAGTCTGGTTGACAAGGGGATAGTGTTTTCTTTACTGCGATTCGTTGACAACGACATACATAGCTCAAACTATATTTTTATATCTCTGATTTCAAAACATAAAAAGCTCTAGCACATGATTTAATCCCTGCTTCCCTCTGCGAAGGGCCTATCTTTTACTTTCATGTTGAGTCAGTAAACCTATTCCCCTCTATCTCAAGCAAGCATTTGAGTTGTTGTGATTCAATCATCTATATGTTATTACTTGCAATCATGTCTTTTATCCTTCCTTGTTTAGCACAAGTCTTTTATCTGAATGAATGCAACTTTGAAAGTTATCAATGACTGTAAGGAGACTGTTATAGTTGAGCATGCAAGTTCTGCAATATAAGCTCTAATATAAAGACTCTGATCGAAAGATAAGTACAATCTGTTAATTGTTCTCTGACCAAGAACGAAGTTTGCCATCACCAATTATGATTTCCTCTATGCACCTTTATTTGTGATTTCCCTTTACTTGTTTCAAGTTAAGTTATATGAGAGGAAGTTGTTATCTAAATGACTTGTGTGTTAATAATGTGATGCTTCTTGTCCGTATTTTATTTATCGACACTTCACTCCATAAACATGTGGTCTTGTTTACTGAGCTCAGTTTTCGCTTGGGGACAAGCGAGGTCTAAGCTTGGGGGGAGTTGATACGTCCATTTTGCATCACTATTTTATATCATAATTTACTGTTATTCATTGATATATTTCATATTTAGAGATGATACTTATGTTATTTTACCTATTTTGCATGTTTCATGATTATTGGAGAATTATTCACCGGAGTCAGGATTCTGCTGGAAAAAGCACCGTCAGATACAATATTTCTAAAGATCAACAATTGAAGGAAATTATACATAAGCTCCTATTTTGTCAGATGCCGGAGGGAGCCAAAAGGGGAGGCCAAGGTGGGCCACCATGGGCCCTCCCCACCCCATGGCGCGGCCCCCTAGGCTGGCGCGCCGCCATGTGGGGAGGAGCCTAGCCCACCTCAGTCGACGCCCCTTCGCGTACTTCACCCCCTGGAAACCCTAACACCGGATCATCGAGGAAATATTCCGCCGCCTCCACGGGCGGAAAACACCAGAGAGAGAAAAGCTCTCCGGCAGGGAGAAATCTGCCGGGGAAATTCCTTCCCGGAGGGGGGAAATCGTCGCCATCGTCATCGTCATCGAGCTGGACTTCATTGGGATCATCATCACCATCATCTCCACCACCGACACCGTCATCCCCACCGCTCCACTCTTCCGCTGTAACATCTAGGGTTGAATCTTGTGTATTTCATAGGGGAAACTTTCCCGGTGTTAATTACTCCTTGTGGTTGATGCTATTGAGTGAAACCGTTGAATTAAGGTTTATGTCCAGATTGTTATTCATCATTATATCACCTCTGATCATGATCTATATGATGTCTTGTGAGTAGTTCGTTTAGTTCTTGAGGACATGGGAGAAGTCTAAATGTTAGTAGTGAATTATGTTGAGTAATATTTAATGGTTTGATATTTAAGTTGTGGTGTTATTCTTCTAGTGGTGTCATGTGAACGTCGACTACATGACACTTCACCTTTATGGGCCTAGGGGAATGCATCGTGTATTCGTTTGTCAATTGTGGGGTTGCCGAAGTGACAGCAACCTGAACCCCCGTTGGTATATCGATGCATGAGGGATAGCAGGATCTCAGAGTTTAAGGCTGTGGTTAGATTTATCTTAATTACTTTCTTGTATTTGCGGATGCTTGCAAGGGGTATAATCACAAGTATGTATTAGTCCTAGGAAGGGCGGTGCATTAGCATAGGTTCACCCACACAACACTTATCAAAACAATGAAGATTAATCAACTATATGAAGCGAAAGCACTAGACTAAATTCCCGTGTGTCCTCAAGAACGTTTGGTCATCATAAGTAAACCAACCGGCTTGTCCTTTGCTGTAGAAAGGATTGGGCCACTTGCTGCAATTATTATTTCTGCATTTTACTTACTTGTATTTTATTTATCTGCTATATCAAAAACCCCTAAAAACTTGTCTGTGAGTATTTATAGTGAATCCTTCATCGAAACTGCTTGTCAACACCTTCTGCTCCTCGTTGGGTTCGACACTCTTATTTATCGAAAGTACTACGATACACCCCCTATATTTGTGGTCATCACCCCCGGAGCCATCTCCATCGACTCCATCGCCATCTTCATCGCCGTTGCTGCCTCCCATGATGAGGAGGGAGTAGTTCTCCCCCGAGCTGAGGGCTCTACCGGTAGCTATGTGGTTTACCTCTCTCCCATGGTGTGATCTTTATGTGATCATGAGCATTGCTAGTATCGCTGAATTCATATGTAATGTTTATGCTACTCAAGTGATTTTATCTAGTTTCTGGGGTCATTGTGACAACACGGTATCAAGGTGACAGTGTGGGTACTTGTGTGTGACTCTATGAATAATTTAGATATTATCATGGCTTATTCTTTGTGGAATTGTGGTGTTTGTTTACTCAGACTTTGAGGTGTGCTTTTGTAGCCCTACGCATAGTACTCTTGTTTCACCAAGAAGGAGAATAATCCCGAGTAGCACTTACTTGCGTTCAGTTGTGCTAAAATGTTGAGAGATACCACTAATGAAAGTATGATCCCTAGGCCTTGTTTCTAAGCATTGAGACACCCTTTACAACAAGTTCTGCTACATGTTTGCTTGCTGCCATTTTTATTTCAGATTGCAATTACTACTTATAATCATCCATATTACTTGTATTTCACTATCTCTTCGCCGAACTAGTGCACATATACACCTGACAAGTGTATTGGGTGTGTTGGGGACACAAGAGACTTCTTGTATCTTAATTGCAGGGTTGCTTGAGAGGGATATCTTTGACTTCTACCTCCCTGAGTTCGATAAACCTTGGGTGATTCACTTAAGGGAAACTTGCTGCTGTTCTGCAAACCTCTGCTCTTGGAGGCCCAACACACTAGTAGGAAAAAGCTTATACGTGAAATGCTATCTGTGGCGCACAAAGTTGGTCGTGTGCCACTGGTATTCTCTCTCCTTATTTTGGGAAATTGACAGAAAATACCAGTGGCGCACGAAATTTCCACAGGTAAATTTTTACCTGTGGCGCACAGTAAAACTGGTGCGCCACAGGTAAGTTCCACCACGTTTTGAAAAATTTCGGGGAGAGGAGAGAGAATATCTGTGGCGCACGGACAAAATTATGCGCCACAGGTAAAAAACAAAAGAGAGATTATCTGTGGCGCACCGATTTGTTAGTGCGCCACAGATAGTTTGCTCCATATATTCTCCCTCATCCTTCCTCCCATGTTGCTCGTAAGTTAAAAATAGCTGTGGCGTACGAGTATAGGTGTGCGCCACAGGTCCAAAGCTGTCACACACTCCCTTATCTCCTATTCTTTTTACTCTCTACCTTATCCATCCACGTACACACGGCCAGACATCCTCTCTCTCACTTAGTCTCCTCCACGCAACCGACGCCGCCCCTCGCCGGCGTCCTCTCCCCCACCGTCTATTCTCCCCCAGCCCCGGCCCTCCTCTCTCTCGCCGTCCCCTCCTCTCCTCCACCATCATCACCTCCCGTTCGTTTTCAAGTATCAAGAGAGGAGGATGATATGATATGATCAAGAAGAGTGAAAAGCCTAAGCTTGGGGATGCCCCCATGGGTCATCCAAGCATACTTCAAGAAGACTCAAGCGTCTAAGCTTGGGGATGCCTTGGGCATCCCCTTCTTCATCAACAACTTATCAGGTCATCTCTAGTGAAACTATATTTTAATTCTTTCACATCTTGTGTGCTTTACTTGGAGCGTCTGCGTGCTTTTACTTTTGCTTCGTTATTTTTATTTTCTAAATAAATTGGATCCTAGCATTCTTGTGTGGGAGACACATGCTCCGCTTTTTCATGTGAATACTCGTATTCTTCACTTATATTTGTTGAGTATTCTTGTCTAGCTACTGCAATACTTTTAGCTCCTGTTTTTCATTCATCTCTTGTTCAGAGCTGTTAGTTCTTGTAAAGAAGTACTCTCTTGTTTCATTTATGAATTATTTGGAGAGTTTTATGTTGAAATAAATTTATTGGTGTTTGGTTGGAAACAGAAAATGCTACATGTGGTAGATGGTATATTGAAAAGACATACTCATTCTTGTAGATGATTGTCTTGAATAATTTGATACTTTGCAATTATTTTGAGCTCTCAAATAGATCATGTTTAAGCTCTTGCATCATGTAGTTAAAGCCTATTAGTAGAGAACTACCGTAGATCTTGTTGAAATTTGGTTTGCATGTTTGGCATCTCTAAGGTCTAGATATTTTCTGGTAAAAGTGTTTGAGTAACAAGGATGACAGTGTAGAGTCTTATAATGCTTGCAATATGTTTTTATTTAAGTCTTGCTGTACCAGTTGATATCCTGTGTTTGCTTCAACCAACCTTGCTAGCCTAAACTCTGTACTGAGAGGGAATGCTTCTCGTGCATCCAAACCTTGAGCCAAAACCCATGCCATTTGTGTCCACCATAACTACCTATTATGTGGTATTTCCTGCCATTTCAAGTAAATACTTCATGTGCTACCTTTAAAACTATTCAAAAGCTATTACTCCTTATTTGTGTCAATGTTTTATAGCTCATGAGGAAGTTATGTGGAGTTTTCTCTATCAACCTTGTCATTTACTCATTACAGACTTTCACCAATGGACTAGTGGCATATACATCCGCTTATCCAATAACTTGCAAAAAGAGCTGGCAAATGGGGTGCCCAGTCCCAATTAATTATAACTTTAACCGCTTAATTCTCTTCACATGTTTTGGCAATGATTTATCCGAAGCAAATTTTCAAAATGTTAAACAATATCAAATAGGCACTCCTCCATGGTATGTGATGGTTGGAAGGCACCCGAGGATTCGGTTAGCCATGGCTTGTGTAAGCAAAGGTTGGGAGGAGTGTCATACAAATATAAAGTACATGTGTAAACAAAAGAGAAGAGGGATGATCTACCCTTGGGTAGAAATAACGTCCTTCATGGGAGCCGCTCTTGAAAGTCTGGTTGACAATGGGGTAGAGTGCCCACTACCATTCGTTGACAACAACAAACACCTCTCAAAACTTTATTTTTATACTCTCTATATGATTTCAAAACTTAAAAAGCTCTAGCGTAATCTGTGCTTATCGACTCTGGATGCACCCGGCTGGAGGAAGGCTTTTTTGGTTTCCTTTATTTTGCTGGCCTATCTTTTCCCTTACATACTTTGTACATTTTCTTTATATGTAAACTCTAAACTATTTTTTACGCTGCAATAAAAGTTGTCTGCATCAATTGATGCAGAGCCCGAGGCTTCTGCCTTTTTCTAAAAAAAAGCCACATCTACGTGTAAATGTTGTTCTAGATTGTAGGGTAAGTCGTCGATCAGACCGAGGCGGGTATTTAAAAAATAAAGAATGCATTTATTTCAATACCACCTCTTCTCACCCACCCACAATGGTGATATGTGGCGTAGTTGCATGTATGAATTTGTCAGATGTCAACAATCAGTAGGTCGGTGGAACCGAGGCGGGTATAAAAACAAAAACCAATGAAGTACTGATACGTCCAAAACGTATCTATAATTTCTGATGTTCCATGTTGATATTACCCCAATTATCACATGTTTTATATACACTTTATATCATATTATGACATTTATTTGACTAACCTTTAACAAGATGCCACAATGCCAGTTTCTGTTTATTATGTCTGTATATTGCAGAAAAGGCCCAAAAACCAAAGTGCTCGGAAAAATCTAGAAAAGTACAGAAATTCTATTTCGCCAGAAGACCCATGGAGCCAGAAGGGCAAATCCAGCGGAGGCCCATGGCCTCCACACCATGCCGTCGCGCGGCCTGGAGGGGGGTGGCGCCGCCACATGGTGTGGATGGCTCGTGCACCCCCTCGCGTTGCCCTTTGGCCTATATATTGCTCCTGCCCCGAAAACCCTAGGGGAATTGACGATTTATCCAGAAGAGTTCCGTAGCTCCGCCGCCACCAAAAACCCTAATTCGGGGGACAGAAGTCTCTATTTCGGCACCTTGCCGGGACGGGGAATTGCCCCCGGAGCCATCTCCATCGACTCCACCGCCATCTTCATCGCCGTTGCTGCCTCCCATGATGAGGAGGGAGTAGTTCTCCCCCGAGGCTGAGGGCTCTACCGGTAGCTATGTGGTTTACCTCTCTCTACCATGGTGTGATCTTTCTGTGATCATGAGCATTGCTAGTATCGCTGAATTCATATGTAATGTTTATGCTACTCAAGTGATTTTATCTAGTTTCCGGAGTCATTGTGACAACACGGTATCAAGGTGACAGTGTGTGTACTTGTGTGTGACTCTATGAATAATTTAGATATTATCATGGCTTATTCTTTGTGAAATTGTGGTGTTTGTTTACTCAGACTTTGAGGTGTGCTTTTGTAGCCCCTACGCATAGTACTCTTGTTTCACCAAGAAGGAGAATAATCCCGAGTAGCACTTACTTGCGTTCAGTTGTGCTAAAATGTTGAGAGATACCACTAGTGAAAGTATGATCACTAGGCCTTGTTTCTAAGCATTGAAATACCCTTTGCAACAAGTTCTGCTACATGTTTGCTTGCTGCCATTTTTATTTCATATTGCAATTACTACTTATAATCATACATATTACTTGTATTTCACTATCTCTTCGCCGAACTAGTGCACATATACACCTGACAAGTGTATTGGGTGTGTTGGGGACACAAGAGACTTCTTGTATCTTAATTGCAGGGTTGCTTGAGAGGGATATCTTTGACCTCTACCTCACTGAGTTCGATAAAACTTGGGTGATTCACTTAAGGGAAACTTGCTGATGTTCTGCAAACCTCTGCTCTTGTAGGCCCAACACACTAGTAGGAAAAATCTTATACGTGAAATGCTATCTGTGGCGCACAAAGTTGGTCGTGTGCCACTGGTATTCTCTCTCCTTATTTTGGGAAATTGACAGAAAATACCAGTGGCGCACGAAATTTCCACAGGTAAATTTTAAAACTTGTGCGCCACAGATAAGTTCCACAACGTTTTGAAAAATTTCGGGGAGAGGAGAGAGAATATCTGTGGCGCACGGACAAAATTATGCGCCACATGTAAAAAAGAAAAGACAAATTATCTGTGGCGCACCGATTTGTTAGTGCGCCACAGATAGTTTGCTCCATATATTCTCCCCCATCCTTCCTCCCATGTTGCTCGTAAGTTAAAAATAGCTGTGGCGCACGAGTATAGGTGTGCGCCACAGGTCCAAAGCTGTCACACACTCCCTTATCTCCTATTCTTTTTACTCTCCACCTTATCCATCCACGTACACACGGCCAGACATCCTCTCTCTCCCTGTATTTTTTGCCAAATCTGGCCTCTTGGCCGAACTAATCTCGTATCTGGCCCCTCCGGAAAACTATTCTCGGATCTGGCCCCTCGGGTCGGCGCCAATGGACATGGCGCCGAAGTTGTACAGGTCGGCGCCAACAATTTGCATCGTTTTGAAAATTCATGGTTCGGCGCCATCCCACTTGGCGCCGACCTAGCTCGGCCAATTTTTTCCCTGGCGCCGACCTGTACAAGGTCGGCGCCATCCTCGTTGGCGCCGACCTCGGGGCCAGATCTGAGAATAGTTTCTCAGAGGGGCCAGATACGAGATTAGTTTGGCCAAAGAGCCAGATTTGGCAAAAAATACTCTCTCCCTTAGTCTCCTCCACGCAACCGACGCTGCCCCTCGCCGGCGTCCTCTCCCCCACCGTCTATTCTCCCCCAGCCCCGGCCCTCCTCTCTCCCGCCGTCCCCTCCTCTCCTCCACCCTCAGCACCTCCCGTTCGTCCTCCCCACAGCAGATCGACGGCCATCAGCCTCAGGCTCGCTGGAGAGAGGTGCGCGCCGCCCAGCTCCACCAGGACGGCGATGTGGACGACGCGAGCCTCGGGGCATGCTGGCCGCGAGCACGCGTCCCGACCGCTTCACCTTCCCTCAAGTACGGCCACGCCGCGCACTCGCCAGCGTAGCTCCGACTCGGCCGTCCTCGACATCCTCATCGTCTCTGCTCTGCCTTGCCGTCGGGAAAGCTCCTCCACCGCCGCCGAGCTAGTTCCCCTCGCCCTCTCTCCGCCCTACAGGGAGCTTGAACTCGCCGCCGGCCGCCTCGCCTCAGGTAACGCTCTGAACCTCTCCCTAGCTGAAGTGAATGGATAGATTGATGTTTCCTCTCTTTTTGTGCTGTCGTGTGTGCTTGGTGCTTGGCCTTGGGCTAAGTAATTTACTAATTTTAGAATCAAGTTGCTGCTGTTGATCTAGTGGCAGGAGTAGGACATGTCGAGCTGCTGTTGTTGGCCTTTTTCTACTGAATTAAATCGATCTTAACTGAACTGAGTCGATCTGTCAATCTGGTGGTAGGAGCTGCTGTGCATTTTATACATAAACTGCTGCTAGTTTTACTATTTCCTAATAGGGTAATATGATGTAAAATTGTACATACATGTCGATTGGAATTTTAAATGCAGGCTAAATGTTATGCTGAGAATTTAGTGGGCTTGGCTTGTCGGTAACCATGGGTGCAGTTTGTTTATTATCCAGTAAATAGGAGTTACGTTGCAGCAGTTTATTGCATTGACGTTGCCTTTTTTAGTGGAGTTATATTGCAACCCGAAGTAGTAGTACCATGTGATAATGTAAAGCCTTCAGTATTGTTGTTACTAGTTTTTCACATGATAATGAATTCGTTTTCTAATGGATGAATCATGTCGTGAATATAGTTGTTGTTTTGGATTAAACCTGTTCAAATCCTCTTGAAATTATATCTTGAAATTATATTTTTCAGCAATCACGTACTCAGTTGGGGATAGGAACATCGAACCAATTCTATATTCCGCATTTACTAATTAGAGTTAGAATTTGCTGTCCCTGCCTGCTCAGAACATTTAGGTTTTTGGATGTAGACTTAGAGAGATAAAGTTCAGGTTTGTTCGAAACATTCATGTCTTGCACAAAACTTGGCTCGAGCCAAGACACCATTTAACTTGCTGCTGCTGCTTCTTCTTAGGTGTTGCTCAAGATCTCTGGTTGCTAAGTAACATGACATTCTGGTGACGACGACATCGATACAGTGGCGGAAACGACGACAACAGCATCGAAAAGGGGCTATTCACGCATCTTGCTCTCGATGATTATGAATGCCATATATATGTTTCTATTCTCAGAACCTAGCCACTAGCTAGCACGCATTTCTTACTTTGTTTCACACTACTAGTATTATTGGTTAGCATAAAACTGTGTGAGCTCATTTACATATACTACACAAGGACTTCCAAGTATTATTTGTGTATGAGAGCATTACGATTGCATCTTCCATATTCAGCTTTCATAGCCTTGGTAATTTAATTCTGTACCCACACAATCTGAAAATGTAATGTACGTTCCACTCCCAAAAATTGTATATTGTATATGTTAGAGATTTTCGAAGTTTGTACATACCATGTTAAAGTACAATTATCTTTAAATGTAAAAGGAATTGCATATTTCATAAGTTGTTATTTCTGCATACTGATGTTGATTGACCGACAGTTCGTCAGTTAAGGACAGTTTGTCAGTTTATAACATTCTGTCCATAAACGATGCTAGTCAGTTGAAGTCCATACACTGAAGTTTAAACACTATGAACTGATTCCTTAATTGTTGTGCTAGATCTCTTGATTTCTTGCTATAATCTTTTGTTTGCTTGCTTAATTGTTGAGCTAGAACTGTTTTCCAGCCGATGTGCCAATTGCACTGATAATGAGTGTATAATTGCACTGATATTTCATTTTTTGTGTTGTGTTGCCAATTGTCCGCATTATATGCTGGTAGCCAAGCTGTTTCTTGTACTCTTTACTAGGAATATACACCAAGTAGGAGTAAGTAGGAATACTCCTAACTGAAATATTGATCTGAATGGTACTAATTTCTTACCATCTATGCATATGTTCAATTTTGCATGGCGGCACAACATCGACATGGAGTTGCAATTACGAAGACATCGGCAAGGAGCTGCGGGAGCGACGACATCGACACGGGGCTGCGACGACGGTGATGACAAGGACATCGAAATGGGGCTGCGACAACGACGATGACAAGGACATAGACACGGGGCTGCGACAACGGCGAATGACAACGACATCAACACCGGGTTGCAACAATGTTGATTCTGTATATTTCTTTGACACGAGGCTGCGGCCATGGTGATGATGACAACATCGACACCGGGTTGCAACAATGCTGATTCTGTATATTTATGTTTCTGAAATAATATGGTGTTGTAATTAATAATATAGCATACCCCTCTATTTGTGTTTCTGAACTTCGTACCATATAATTGTTTGGATTTTTTTTTGAATCCAGAAAATGATACCAGTGGCGCACAAAACACTATGTGCGCCACTGGTATTGAACTTTCCAATGGCGCATTATTTCTCTTGTGCGCCACTGATAACTGAGATAGGTGCCCCACGAAGGCCATCAGTGGCGCACGGACTAGCCTATCTGTGGCGCACGGGCCTGTGCGCCACAGATAAGGTGCGTTACCTGTGGCGCACGGCTTGTGCGCCACTGGTAACACTTACCACTGGCGTAAGTTTAGTGGCGCACGGTGGTGCGCCACTGGTAGCCATATTTGGTGCGCCACTGATAAGCTTTTTTCTACTGGTGACACGGTCTACAAGAATAGAAGCGTGTATAGATATCAAGGACACATGGCACAATGACCCCAACTCTCACCATCCACCACTGCATGGCACTGGCACAATCACATGTAAATGCTTTTGTCGATTGTAAGGCGTGACGTCGATGAGACCGAGGCGGGTGTTAAAACACAATAAAAAAGGACATTTCTTTTGGCACCACCTCTTCTCACCCACCAACCATGCCGATACGTGGCACAGTTGCATGTATACTTTTGTAGGTTGTAAGGTCGATGAGACCGAGGCGGGTATAAAAACAAAATTCAATGAAGGACAGTTGGCACAAAATCAATTGCATATATATGTATTTGTCGATTGTGAGGTAAGATCGCCGATGAGACCGAGGCAGGTGTAAGAAAAAAGGACATCTATTTTGACCCGCCTATAAAAGGAGGGTGCAAGGCACACATACTCAAGAGCACATTGCAAGTGAAATACAAGTTAAGCAGCCACAATTCGAAGGAGATCATCTTTGAGAAGATTTTCCTATGAGAGTCGTTGCGACAGGCCAAGGTGATATTATTTTCTAACATCACACCCCTTTTATGCATGAGTAATTTGGATGACCATTGTCAATATTAGATATGGGAACTTAAGTTTATTTTGTTTGAGTGGTCCTTGTCTTGCCAAGCATAATCTGCACCAAAATTAGGTATTCGATGCTAAAAACATTTTTTGTTTGGCTCGTTCATGTCTTGTTGAACATAATTCCTTCCATAATATTTCAATGTTGAAAAAGAGCACATGTAGCCGACTGTGCGCAAAGCCAGCCGTGGATTTTGTCCATGCGTGCGTGTATTTTCATTGTAGGTCCTTGATCATGACTAATTTTTTGTTTCCATTATAGGCATGGGCTTTTGAAAGGGTCATGTGAAATAATAGACGGGGTAGGTGTAGCAAAGTAAAAAATTAAATCTTACCATTTTTTTGAAATTTCTTCTTACAAAATATAGAAGGGTATGAAAGGTATGAACTGATTTGGTTGCCTATTTTAGATCCCGATGTGAGGGCGATAGAAACCGATACAAACACAATGTAAGAGGAAATGGCAGAAAATAGGTTATTGGTGGTTAGGAGGAAAAAATGTTATTGGTGGTTGTTAAGACGTTGTTGTTTGTAAGTTGGAACCACAAAAACATTTAACTGGAGCTATTTTCAGTATAAAACCATAAATGAAATTAACTCCGTAGTTACACCGCACATATAAAACTTGCAAGGAGCTAAATGCCAGACTAAAAGGCCTTCTCTATGATGCAGGAATCTCAGTAGGAATTTCAGAGGTAACAGTTCAAAGTCTTGCAAGTACACCGCATTGCCCGACCTCGTGGACAAGCTATCATCATAGCGCGCCATTAACATTGGTGCTAGGATCGCTCCTGAAGCAGTTCAGCAGAGTGCCACGGCCACTGGACATCAGGATCCTCATGGCTATGGCTGACCAGCGCTCCTCCTGCCTGCGTGTCATCTGTCATCGTCGGTCACTTCTCTTCTAGCACGCGCGAGCCACCTACAGGTGACGTTGTTGTGCCTCTTGTATGTTTAGTTTCTTTTTTCTGGGCTTATATAAGCCCGACCTTTAGTAATGCATGAACCACATTTTCTAGTTTATTTCACAAAATGCAACACCTTCGGATCTCTCTGTTCCCAACATATCTTCCATTTTCTTTCATGTTAGTAAAAGTCTCATATATATTCTTGCACCTCTTTGTATTTCAGAAGTACAGGTTGTACTTGAAAAGGGTCAATGATGACACAGGGAAGTCCAGTCCATTTGGCGATTCATCTGAAAGACGGAACTCCTCCAGCATAAACAAACCAGGAAGCTCCTGTAATTACCATGGACTTCATCCGTTGCCTTCCGCGTTCAAACATTCTTTTCACAAGGATGAATGCGCCATATATATGTTAGGATGGGCAATTGGTAGAACCTGAGTATCTGACCATGGGGACAGTCGGCCATGGCGGCAAGGCATGTTGTGCCATGGCTGCGCGACACAAGAAGGTGCCTTGCTTCCATTTATTTGATTTGGGTGTCTTGTGCATCACATGGCACACACAGTGGCACGAATGTGGTGACGGAACCTAAAACCGTGGCCAAATTGAGTCTTTTTTTGCCTGTATGTTAGTGGAGGAGTTGCAAAAGAAGAGAGAGTTGCTGGCTTGCCGGAACCGGATTTTCTTCTCCCGCCATGAGATCACGTGATGTAACAGATGTGTGGTTGTCTTTGTTCTAGTTCCCAATGTATCACAGTAGCAACGAGAGGTATAGTTTGAGGGCTGAAGAGTGTCTAATTTGTTGGTCTTTTCACAATTATATAAGGGATGTACGGTCGTATAGAAATATGGAGCTAATCCTTCAGGAAATCCTAGCTTCGGTTTCAATTGGCGGTTTCATACCCAGCGCCAACTGAAACATTGGAAACCGAAAATCATTGCTTACAGTAGTTCATTCCCTTCATTAGTTCTAACGAAACCGGCGGATGTCTTGAAAAGATGAACTATGTACCTTTTGAATCCAAACTGGGTTTGTAAACCCCTAGTTCCAGCTTTTTCGGTTGAGATCATATGCATAACCAATCCTCTTCTCGAAGTTTTACAATAAAGGCACTAGAGTGTCATTTTGGCTCCCGGCCTATCTCGAGTGCTCCCTTTAATTTTTAAATGATGTTACAATACCATGGACATGTGCAAAATACAACTAGAAGGGTGTCAAATGACGTTGCTTCCGTACTATCTCCGTCTTGCAAAACAAGTCATATAAAATTTTACTAAAAGTCAAACAATGTAAGCTTTGGCCAAGATTTTATTAAAATATCATCAACAATAATATAATATATAGATATAACATGGATATATACTTCATAATGTATCCAATAAGACTGATTACGTATTCTAGAGGTTCATAGTTTCTTCAACAAAATTGGTCGAAGTTGAAATTGGTTGAATATTAGCAAAATGTACGGAGCACGGACATTTTGGCTCTTAAGCTCGAGTGCTCCCTTTAATTTTGAAAATTCGAAAATCATATTTACATGTTTCAAAAAGACTTAAAAAATTCTAGATGTACTGAATGATGCATCCTACGAACATGATAAATCTCACTTTATAACATTTTGTGTTATGAGCTCACATAAATGAAAAATTATAGTCCTAGTATAGTGAACAATGCATATAGTCAAAAATAAAAAAAATCATAAGAGTTATCATTTTTGTGTAGTTAAAAAAGTTTACCGTTGCGATTTTTTTTCACCCACACAGAATTCATAATTCAAAAAGTTTACCATGCATATAGTCAAAAAATACAAAATTCATCAGATCAAACCTCATTTTTATTTCAATACCACCTCTTCCCACCCACCCACAATGGTGAGTTGTGGCATAGTTGCATATATGCATTTTTCAGATGCAAACAATCAGTAGGTCGATGTAACCGAGGCGGGTACAAAAACAAAAACCAATGAAGGACACACGACACAATATGACTCCAACTCTCCCTGTCCACCACTGCATGGCACAATCTCGTGTAAATGTTTTTGTCGATTGTAAGGCATGTCATCGATAAGACCGAGGCGGGTGTTAAAACAGAATAAAAGGGACATTTATTTTGACACCACCTCTTCTCACCCACCCACCATGCCGTTGCGTGGCACAGTTGCGTGTATGGTTTTATAGTTTGTAAACAGTCAGTAGGTCGATGAGACCGAGGCGGGTATAAAAACAAAATTCAGTGAAGGACGACTGGCACAAAATCAATTGCATATATATGTTTTTGTCGATTGTGAGGTAAGATCGCCGATAAGACCGAGGCAGGTGTAAAAAAAAATCAAAAAGAGAATTTATTTCGAGCCGCCTATAAGAGGAGGGTGCAAGGTACACATACTCAAGAGTGCCCCGCAAGTGAAATACATGTTAGGCAGCCACAAGTCGAAGGGGATCATCTTTGAGAAGATTTTCCTATGAGAGTCGTTTTCACAGGCCAAGGTGATATTATTTTTTAACATCACACCTCTTTTATGCATGAGAAATTTGGACGAGCATTGGCAATATAAGATATCAGAACTTAAGTTTATTTTGTTTGCCCGGTCCTTGTCTTGCTAAGCATAATCTGCATCAAAATTAGTTATTCGATGGTATAAACATTTTTGTTAGGTTCATTCATGTCTTGTTGAACATAATTCCTTCCATAACAGTTCAATGTTGAAAAAGAGCACATGTAACCAATTGTGCGCAAAGCCAGCTGTAGATTTTGTCCATGCATTCGTGTATTTTCGTTGTAGGTACTTGATCATGACTAATTTTGTGTTTCCACTATAGGGATGACTTTGAAAGGGTCATGTGAAATAATAGACGGGGTAGGTGTAGCAAAGTAAAACATTAAATCTTACCATTTTTTTTTGAAATTTCTTCTTAAAAAATATAGAAGGGTATGAACTGATTTGGTTTCCTATTTAGATCCTGATGTGAGGGCGATAGAAACCGATACAAACACAAGGTAAGAGGAAATGGCAGAAAATAGGTTATTGGTGGTTAGGAGGAAAAAATGTTATTGGTGGTTGTTAAGACGTTGTTGTTTGTAGGTTGGAACAACAAAAACTTTCAACTGGAGCTATTTTCAGTACTCCCTCCAATCCATATTAGTGGGGATAACTTTGTCTAAATTCATATGTATCTAGTTAAGTATTTAGACTAGATACATCTGTATCTAGACAAAGTTGTGCCCACTAATATGGATCGGAGGGAGTATAATAAAACCATAAATGAAATTAACTCCGTAATTACACCGCACATATAAAACTTGCAAGGAGCTGAATGCCAGACTAAAAGGCCTTCTCTATGATGCAGGAATCTCAGTAGGAATTTCAGAGGTAACAGTTCAAAGTCTTGCAAGTACACCACGTCGGCCGACCTCTAGGACGAGCTATCATCCTAGCGCGCCATTAACACTGGTGCTAGTATCGGCCCTGAACCAGTTCAGCAGAGTGCCACGGCCACGGGAAATCAGGATCCTCTTGGCTAAGGCTGACCAGCGCTCCTCCTGCCTGCATGCGTGTTATCGTCGGTCACATCTCTTCCAGCACGCACAAGCCATCTCGAGGTGACGTTGTTGTGCCCTCTTGTATGTTTAGTTTCTTCTTTCTAGGTTTATGTGTAATATCTCATATATTTTCTTGCACCTCTTGTTATTTCAGAAATACAGGTTGTACCTGAAAAGGGTTACTGATGATACGGGGAAGTCCAATCCATTTGGCTCCTCCAGCATGAATAGACCGGGAAGCTCCAGTAATTATCATGGACATGGGAGAGGAACGTCCGTCTTCATCCGTTGCCTTCCCGGTTCGAACATTCTTTTCACTAGGATGGACGCGCCATATATGTTAGGACGGGCAATTGGTGGAACCTTACCATGGGGACAGTCGGCCATGGCGGCAGCATGCTCAGGCAAGTTGTGCCGTGGCTGCGTGACACAAGAAGATGCCTTGCTTCCATTTCTGGATTTGGGTGTCTTGTGCATCACATGGCACACATCGTGGCACGAATATGGTGACTGACCCTAAACCGTGGCCATAGTCATTTTTTCCCGTATATATTGGTGGAGGAATTACAAAAGAAGAGATAGTTTCTGGCTTGGATTTTCTTCACCTACCATGAGATCACGTGATGTAACAGATGTGTGGTTGTCTTTGTGCTAGTACCAATGTACCACAGTAGCAACGAGAGGTGTAGTTTGAGGGCAGCAGAGTGTCTAATTTGTTGGTCTTTTCACAATTCACTACGGGAAAGAGACAAGACGCCGACGGCCACAGTCTACGCCGACGGTATTTGCCGTCGGCGTAGACCCCGGCGCGACCAGCTCGTCTACTTGGCCGTCGGCGTACGCAAGCTATGAGTAGGGTCCGTTGCGCGTGGATGTCCTTCCGTTAGAAAATTTTAATCGTAGAAACAAGGACTCGAACTTGTGACATGGGACATGCGAACCAACTAGCTGCAATATGCTAACCAAATACCCAAGGCTGCTGGATGTTAATGTTGGAGACACACGAGTATATGTTCATTATCCTCACGGTAGTACTAAAAATTGCAACTATATTTGTTTAAGCACATTTCGTTCTTGTACAGAACTTGGCAACAACACTTATACTATGTTATATTATTATGATGAAAAATGCTAAGTTTTCATTATTTTTGCATACATAATTATTTATTTACTGCACCATTTATAAGTAAAATATATATTGTTTCAAAACAGTTTTCAAAAACAGTTTGTGATAATATGGCCATATTTGACACATAGGTGTGTCTTGTTATGACAAACAATGTTGCAGAACCAAGTTTTTTCAAATTATGTTTATAAATATCATTTTTCATTTTTAATTGTCAAAAATGACATTTTTTATGAAGAAAGTACAACAAATATAGTGCAAAATGGAACCCATCCAATTATCACACAAAGTATGCCATATTGTATCCATAATCTAGCAATATTAGGAATTTTCTCGGTTTCTACCTAATTTCGCCTATTTAAATGATTTATACCTATTTTTCAAAAGTAATTCAATTTTGAACTACAAGCGTGTGATAGTTTGCTCTGAAAATTTCCAAAAATAATTTTGAGATACACCAGTAGTATTTATATCACAGAACTATTGATAGTTTTGAAAGACGAGACCCCTTTGAATGAATAAGCACCACGACCATTTTGACCGTTTTTTTAACAAAATAAAAGAACGTGAAAAATACTCTGAAAATGAAATCCTTTGGCATAGAGTCTTTATATGTGTACTAGTTGCTAGGAAAAATGATAAATTTGAGTTTGGATAAAAGTTTCAAAAAACTTCTTCAAAAAAGGTCAATCATCTATGAATATATAGAAGTTTCGAGTCAAATGACCTAGATATGAGCATCCCCGTGCCATAGTTTGTGATAATATGGCCATATTTTACACATATGTGTGTATTGGTATAAAAAACAATGTTGCAGAACTAAGTTTTTTCAAATTATGTTTATAAATATCATTTTTCATTTTTTAACTGTAAAAAATGACATTTTTTGTGAAGCAAGTACAACAAATATGGTGCAAAACGGTACCCATCCAATTCTCACACAAAGTAGGCCATATTGTATGTTCATTTTAAGATACACCAGTAGTGATTATATCACAGAACCATCGATATTTTTGAAAAATTCGACACCTTTCGATGAATAGCCACGGTGGACATTTTGACCGTTTTTCACAAAAATCAAAGAAAGTGGCGACAAAACCTTAACAAATATGATAAATTCGTATTTATCATTTTTATTTTCAAATGTTACACAAATAATGACCCAAGGCGAAAGTTTCACATTTTTCGAGTTTTGAATATTTAGTTATGTATTTTTGAACAATGTCAAAGAAACACAAATGCCTCTACTCTATCCTGATTGGTTGGAAGGAAGAGGGTGTGGATCGCTGACATGGCGCCACACGATTGGTCCAAACACATCACACCACCAAGGCTGATTTTCCACCGCAGCTACCTTATCTCCTTCCTCTTTTTTTTGGCCACTACCTTATCTCTTTCCCGCACACAGCTCGTGGCGCACAGCTCGTCGCTTGCATCCGCGGTAGTCGCGCTCGGCGCCGCCGCCAGGCGCATGGTGCGTGACGGGCGGACCGACGCCGACGCCGGCGCCGGCCCAGCGGAGAGCCCCGTGCTGCGCTCCCGCTTCTACAGCTGCATCAGGGCCTTCCTCGTCCTCTCCATGCTCCTCCTCGCCGTCGAGCTGGTCGCGCACTTCAACCCCGCCGCCTCCGCGCTAGCCCTCCCCATTATCGGCGTCGAGTCGCTCTACGGCTCCTGGCTGCGCTTCCGCGCCACCTACCTCGGCCCGCTGCTCCAGTTCCTCACCGACGCCTGCGTTGTGCTCTTCCGTCTCCGCGCGCCTCCTCCGTCACCGCCTCGCCCCCTCCTCGCCCTTCCGCTACGCCGCCACCATGTCCTCATCCGCCGCCGCCGAGCACAGCCCCTACCTCCTGCAGCACGCGCACAACCCGGTGAGTGAGCCCCCGAGCTTCTGCCGTCGTGCTCGTCCTTGACCTCGCCGTGGCCTGTGCTGGCCGTGGCCTCCCTCACCATGGCCTCTGTCGGTGAGGTGGTAGGCTCGGCCGGCCGGTGATCCGGCGGCGGTGGCTCAGCTTTTTTTTTGACTTTTTCCGGCTGTGTACGCCGACGGCAATGCCGTCAGCGCATGGTGGACTGCCGGATGCCGTCTTCTGGGTCCCACCACCGCGTACGCCAACGGGATCCACGTACGCCGACGGCCAGGCCGCTACGCCGACGGGCCTCTACGCCGACGGCCGCCGTCGGGCTATGGCTACGCCGACGGCCTTTAGGTCTACGCCGACGGTTTCCGGCCGTCGGCGTCTCGGCAGGTTCCGTAGTGATTATATAAAAGTGGGTATAGTTGTATAGAAATATGGACCTACCTCGGGTCGAAGTCCACAAGGATGTCTTAGCTTTGTTTCAATCGGGTTTTGAAACCGAAAATCATTGCAGTAGTTATTCCTTCATTAGTTCTAACGACACTGGGGGAAGCCTTGAAAAGATGAACACTTTGCACGTTTTGAATCCAAACTGGGTTTGAAAACCCATAGTTCCAGCCTATTCGGTGAAGATCATATACAGATGTAACCAATCCTCTTCTCGAAGTTTTACAATAAAATGGACCAGTTCCGTTCTACATGTACATTGCACACCTTGATAGGAAGCAGTCGTGTAGGGGAGCTTTCAGGTTAGGCAAGATGTATCCATATCGTGTGCGTGGCCGACGATTCGTGTGCAGTCAACTCGTGACTATTGGCACAGCATCCTACAACTAGTACAACTTGATGGCAACGCAGGATGTATTCTAAGTCTCCAAGCTACGCTGAATTCAAAATACTTAATAAAATATGAGTTTCCATTGGAAGATAGAGACCGAGAAATCTACACAATTTTGTTTTCTATGCGACATCTACTATTTTTACGTATAGGGGAGGGGAGCTTTCATGTTATGTTGTGCCCATTGTGCTTTACCGAGACGACTGCGTCAACTCGCTACAAAACACTAATTCTCAAAAGTATAATCCTGAACTTCTAAAAAGAATCTTTAAGACTTGGCATGGCAATTGAGGTCAATAGCTTTCTAGCTTCGAACAGAGCATAAGAACAGAGGTCAATAGCATTTTAGAGAACACACATTTTGGCTCGTTTGAAGCGCCCTCTGCTTCCCCTCTTCCGTCCCCCCACAAGGTACTTCAGTTTCACCTTTGCTCTCTAGTTTTTTCTTTTTAAAATATCCAGCAATTTACAAGCTGGTTGTTCATGGTGAACAACTAGCAGGGGAAAAGTTAGAGAAAATACTTACTAGGCAATAGCTAAAAACTGCAAGGAAATCACGGTGGTTCCGAAATGAAATTCTCAAGCCCCGTGACTCCGCACTTTGTCAATTTTTGACCAAGTGGCGGATTTGGGCTACTATCATTCTGATGGACTGGATTCGATTATGAAAAGCCCCTTATGTTCCTTTCGAGTAAAATCTCCCAAGTGACAGAGGATGGTGATCGTTTTGATGCATTTTCTGAAGCTTCACACTGCTCTTTGCTTATACGTTCTGTCAGTCTGCCGAAAGCCAGAAACACGCCAGCTCAATATGCCTATGGTTCACTTGGGAGATAATGAGTCAGTAAATTGAGATTTTTTTTAGATCAAGAGTCAGTAAATTGAGATAGAAGTCAAAAAATCTGTTTACATGTTTTGTATTGCAAGCTAAATCGAGGCTCGGTTTTTGTATCCGTAATGACCTGTTCCCATATCATGGATCAGAAGGATAGGCTGATCTGATGACTTACGACGGCCAATCTTTTGCCCTTTTTCATTAAGAATGGCTATCGGCTTTTCGTTTCAAAAGAAAGAATGTTATCGGCTCTAGGAGATTCAACATATAAGCTCCCAACATCCATCCTACTCTTCGAAATAATCCGAATCTTCTGGTGTGAAGCTTCATCACGTAGATTCAGTTATTAAGAGTTCATAAGCTTAAACATCTTTCTGGTCATCACTGAAGGCTTGCCGACAATTACGGTTCTCTTGAACTGTGCATCCCGCAGAACCCATCGTCTCATGAAATGTTCCTTTGACTTGCACAACTATAGCAGACTCCTTCGAACTTGAGCCTTTTATAATTGGTTTACAAGGCCCTTCAATTTTTGAACGGTTAGAGCAAAGTGTGCAAAGTCAGGGTACGGTTGGTAGCAAACTTTTTCTGAAGTATTCTAGCAATACCGTGGTTTCTAAAAATACCATGATTTTAGAAACTTTGAGGTGTTTGGCTTTAGCAAAAACTGTAGTTTTATATAGTTCGGTACTTACGAAATTGCACTATATAAAAAAGAGGTCCAGAACCCCTTTTCAGAACTGAAGTATTTGTTGCGTAGACATGGAAATACTACAGTTCTTGAATACTTTAATTTTAGAAACATTATTTGTTGCGTTGTGAGGACACAGCCGACGTCGAGTGTCGTGCTGGTCTATATGCTAGAGCGCTGCAAGGTGTAAAAACTGCTAGCATGGGAATGGCCATGGGGAGCATCTCTAGTGGACGGTGTATACTGGGGTGTATGCTACGATCTGAGTCAAAAAAAAAAAAAGCTTCCCAGCGGCTAGTGTATAGCGGCGTGGATTTTTACACCTCCTATCCACGAGGAAAAGGGGTGCCTCGCATACATGGCGGGCTATATTGCATGGCAGAGACGCACTTCAGGGTGGTCTAATCAAACGTGTAGGCGATGGTGCAACAATTGATGCATGGCGGGATCCATGGATTGCTGAGAACTATAACTCCAAACCTTTTGTCCGGAAACCAGAGGCTGATATTACTAAGGTTGAGAAGCTTATTGACCAGCGGGATAGAAGCTGGAATAAGCAAAGGTTGAATAAGAACTTTGTAGAGGCAGATGTCCAGGCAATATGTAGACTTCCGATTAGCAATGACTTGGAAGATACATGGGCCTGGAAGTTTGAAAAATCCGGTAATTTCTCAGTGCGTTCTGCTTATAAACTTTTGATACAGCAGAAGCGTACTACAGTGCAAGCTTGTGGGCCATCTGGGGGAAGAAGCAATGGAACTTGAAGGTTCCACCAAAGGTTCGTAACTTCTGGTGGCGTGTGATCCAGAAGTTTGTGCCCTGCCGAGCAGTTCTAAAGGCGAGACATGTTGAGGAAATCGCCTACTGTGAGGATTGTGGTCGTGATGAGACTATAACACACACATTCTTTGAGTGCAAGTGGGCATATCTGTTCTGGAAGGAAGTTTATAAATTAACATCAATCAAACTTCCTGATATTCGATCGGATTCTTGGCCGATCGACCTAGTGTCCGGAAAGATGGTTCCTGAAAGAGATGCATATGTTATCTGTTGAGAATATAGGCAATTGTTCGATTAAATTAATCTAATAATAAATCATGAACATGGCATAAATAATGCTAATGACATACTGAAATTTGATGATATAAGCATGTACTAGAGATATAGTAGAAACATCTACGCAAATCACTAATACTGCAAACATGGAAATAAACAGTAGAGGGATGAACATGCCATAGCCTCCAGTAGGCCAGTTGGCCGTAGCAGCAGCGGAGGCAGCAACAGCAGAGGCGTTGGCAGCCTCTTGAGCGGCGGCTGCGGCGACGGTGGCAGCAGCAACAGCAGTGGTGTCGTCGGTGGTCATGATGATGATGAAGGCGACGAGGACTTGAAGCAGACGAACATCGGCGAGCAGTCGCGTATGAGACGCTCCCCAAAAACCTAATCGCCCCTCTCCCGTACATGATATGGAGAGACGGGGTTTCGGAGGCCTGCTCTCCCGTCAGCCGTGTACGCGGTGGACGAGATGGGATCAGCGATGGCAACAACAGCGAGAGGAACTATGGTGGCGGCGCAAGCGGATATGATCTTTCTCGTGTGTTTTTGCTGGAGAGGAGCGACCTCCCATATAGGCACACACGCAGAAGGAAGGCCAACGGAAACGCACACAATTAAGGGGAGAATTAAGAGACTCGAAACGGCCGTAATTAAGACAGACGTTTCAGCTCGCATTCATTCTCCATTACGACATTAAGGCAAAACATTTCCGTTGCTGCTCACATTTTTCCTGTGTGATAAAAAGATAAGCTCAGCTCGGCGAGATTCCCGCAGCCCGCGTCATGGCGTGCCGAGGTGAGGCGGGCGGTGGAGGAGGAGGAGCGCGCGTGTGGAACACCTCCTTTCTCTTCACACCCAACGGCTCATACATGGTGTAGAAGAGCTCACCTTATAAACTGGTGTACATCTCTCTAAACTAGCCATGTGGGACTAAACTCCCACGTACCACTCTCCAAATGGCAGCATGGGCCTTTAGGGATTTTTTTTTGGAATTGTTACATGGGCCTAATGCCCACCCTAATATTGATAGCAATATTTCAGCAATCCCCCACCAGATCCCAAAGACTCATGATGTTCTTTGTTCCAAACACTGTTTTTGATATACCAGTATTTTCAGTGGAGACCTGTTAAGGTTGAGCTCCACCTAGAGCGAATAGCTACACTCCTTCACAACTGACAATGGACTATGCCTTGAATTGTCAATTTGGCGTAAAGTAGTTTCACCACACGTCTTACTAGTACTAGGCTGCCGAAGGCTGACCCCTCGGGTGGAGCATATTAGTCACACTCCTGACCTATTCATGAACTTACTAGAGACCAACCCAATCTCATAGACTGTGACCAGCAGTCAGGTTCATATAGGTTTGTTCCTCCAAAGATCGCTCTGTAGGGTAGCATCTTGCTTATACAAAGCCTTGGAACACATTAAGACAAATGTCAACCTGCCATACAGTTACCGAGAGTAGTGCATCTCCAACAGAGTGGGTTAGTAAAATTACTCTCCTCAGTTAACCACCAGCTTGTTTTCCCAGGTCCTACTTCACGGGATTTCCGATCACATAGGTTGGGTTACTACCATTGCAACTCATGTGGGTTTCATCCCTATCTCCCTCGATGCATATTCTATCACAACACGTGATAGCCCTTTGGTTGATCTGCCAGATTCTTAGCCGACTGGATATAATCCAACACTATAACTCCGGAGTTTCTCAAATGTCTGACAACTTTTAATCTCATTCTTATATGTTTGTTGGACTGCATGTTGTCTTTTGAACTCTTGACTTTGGTACCCGAAACTGGCTTTTCAACCACAGGCAAGTCCATCAACAGATCTCGAAGCCATCCTGCTTCGACACCAGACGTGTCAAATGCTGTTAATTTGCTTCCATTGTCGATCTCGTCAGGATCGTTTGCTTGCAAGACTTCCAGGAAACAGCACCACCTCCAAGGGTAAACACATAACCCGTTGTGGCTTTCATCTCATCAGCATCAGAGATCCAATTCGCATCACAATACCCTTCAAGCACTGACGGGCTTCCTGAATAGTGAAGTCCGTAGTTCTCAGTACCTTTCAGATAGCGCATAATTCTTTCGACAGCATGCCAATGCACATCACCCGGATTGGAAACAAACCGGCTCAGTTTGCACACAGCAAACATGATGTCAGGCCTTGTAGCGCTTGCTAGGTACATGAGTGAACCAATGACTTGAGAGTATCTCAGCTGATCCTTAGCTGTGCCTGTGAACTTTCGAATCTGCACACTAGGATCATAAGGTGTTGGAGAAGTTTTGCAGTCCGAATATCCAAAGCGACTCAAAATCTTCTCAACATAATGGGATTGCAAAAGTGTAATCCCACCTTCATTGTCTCTCAATAGCTTGATGTTCAAAATAACATCAGCCACACCTAGGTCTTTCATTTCAAAGTTCTGAGATAGAAATGACTTAACCTCCTCAATAACTTTGAGGTTGGTCCCAAATATCAGTATGTCATCAACATACAAGCACAACATAACTCCTTCGCCCCCACCATGGCGATAGTATACACATTTGTCAGCTTCATTAACAACAAAACCAGCAGAGGTTAAAGTTGTATTGAACTTCTCATGCCATTGCTTAGGTGCTTGTTTCAGGCCATATAAAGATTTCAGTAACTTACACACCTTTCCTTCCTGACCATCTAAAACAAAGCCATCTGGCTGTTGCATGTAGATTTCCTCATCTAGCTCTCCGTTCAGGAAAGCCGTCTTAACATCCATCTGGTGGACGAGAAGACCATGCGAGGCCGCCAACGAGAGTAATACTCGTATGGTGGTCAGTCTGGCCACAGGTGAATAAGTATCGAAGAAATCTTCCTCTTCTTTCTGGAATAACCCTTGGCCACAAGCCTAGCCTTGTACTTTTCAATTGTACCATCGGGCCTAAGCTTCTTTTTGAACACCCACTTACATCCCAATGGTTTACAGCCATAGGGACGTTCAGTAATTTCCCATGTTCCGTTAGCCATGATGGAGTCCATCTCGCTACGGACCGCTTCTTTCCAGTAATCAGCATCCGGAGACGCATAAGCCTCTGAAATAGAAGTGGGAGTATCATCCACGAGGTACACAAGGAAATCATCACCAAAGGACTTTGCAGTCCTCTGTCTCTTGCCCCTACCAAGGGTTTCCTCATCATCATCCTCAGGATTTTCATCATGTGTTTAATATTCCATCGGAATGGCAGGTTCAGGAGTCTCATTAGATTCCTGTCTAGAAGTGCTTTGCATATCTCTCATAGGAAAAATATCCTCAAAGAATGTAGCATCTTTAGACTCCATAATTGTACCGACCTTCACGTCAGGTACCTCGGATTTCACTACTAGAAATCTATAGCCGACGCTGTTCTTAGCGTAGCCCAAATTAACACAGTCCACGGTCTTTGGTCCAAGCTTACGCTTTTTGGGGATCGGCACATTGACTTTCGCCAAGCATCCCAAGTACGCAAGTATGAGAGTGTCGTTTTTCTCTTCTCCCATTTTTCATAGGGAGTGATCTCACTGTCTTTTGTCGGAACTTTATTCAGGACATGACATGACGTCAATACAGCCTCCCCCACCATGCCTTGGATAAACCCGATGTATCTAACATGGCGTTAACCAAATCTGTTAGAGTACGGTTTTTCCGTTCAGCAACCCCATTTGACTGGGGTGAATAGGGAGGCGTCCTCTCATGAATAATGATGTGTTCCGCACAGAAAGAATCAAACTCATGTGAGAAGTACTCTCCACCACGATCTGACCGGACTCGTTTAATTTTCTTTTCAAGTTGATTCTCAACTTCTGCCTTATAGATTTTAAAGTAGTGTAGAGCCTCATCTTTAGTGCTTAACATATATATATATAGCAAAATATAGTGGAATCATCTATAGTGTCATGAAGTATCTTTTTCCACCTTTAGTCAACACGCCATTCATCTCACAAAGATCAGAATGTATGAGTTCTAACGGTGCCAAGTGTCTCTCCGTCGCAGCTTTATGGGGCTTGCGAGGTTGCTTTGCTTGCACACACGAAAGGCACTTAGAACCTTTGGCTAAAGTGAAATTCGGGATTAAATTCAATTTGCTAACAGTGTCATACAACCGAAACCAATGTGACAAAGACGTGAATGCCAAACTTCTGTTTCATTAACATTCGAATGAATATTGTTCACGACTTTATTACAAAAATCAGCGAGAGAAAAGCGGAACAAGCCTCCGCATTCATAACCTTTTCCAACAAATAGTCCATATTTCGTAATAACAACTACTTTATTAGACTCAAATACCAACTTAAGATTCTCTTGATGGCGGGGACATGCTGCACGTTCTTGAGCTGCACGATCCTTCCCGAAGTAAACTTCAGATCGACCGTGCCAACACCAAGAACAGAAGCACTTGCGCCATTTCCCATCAGTACGGATCCGTTCCCTGTGACCTGATAAGAAGAAAACAATGAGATATCAGCACATACATGAATATTTGCACCCGTGTCAATCCACCAATCGTTAGACTGAAAAACTGAAAATACAGTAAACAAATTACCGTACCCGGATGCTCCATTCTCATTGTTGCTCACAACCATGTTGACAGACATGGAGTCCTGTCCTGGTTTCTTGAACTTCTTTGGGCACTTGGGAGCACAATGTTCCTCTGAACCACATGTGAAGCAGGCTCCCTTCTTCTTATCCTTGTTGAAGGGCTTCTTACCCTTCTTCTTGAAGTCGGTATTCTGTTGGACACTAGGTCTCCCCTTGGGCTTGTGGTAGTTGAAGTTCTTCTGTACAAAATTGGCGACAGAAGATCCCTCGTTCCCTTTTCCGTTTGAGTCCTTTGCTCTTTAGTTCTGCTCCACACTCAGATGGCCGATGACATCCTCCACTGAGAATTCACGCCTCTGATGTTTCAGAGTAGTAGCAAAGTTCCTCCAGGAATTAGGTAGCTTAGCGATTATGCATCCCGCGACAAACTTGCCCGGTAGCACACACTTGAGAAGCTCAAGCTCCTTAGCGATGCACTGTATCTCATGAGCTTGTTCCAATACAGAACGGTTTTCAACCATCTTGTAATCATGTAACTGCTCTATAGTGTACATCTCGCTTCCAGCATCAGTTGCGCCGAATTTAGATTCGAGCGCCTCCCACAAGTCCTTGGCAACCCGCACATGTAAATATGCATCAACCAACTTATCTCCGATCACGCTCAGAACGGCTCCAACAAAGACGACGGTGGCATCCCTGAGCGCCTTCTCCTGTTCAGGAGCAATCGTTCCAGTGGGAGTAACACCGGCGACCCAAAACACGTTCATTGCAGCGAGCCATAAGGTGGTTTTGGTTTGCCAACGCTTAAAATATGTCCGTGTAAATAGGGCTTGGTTTCAGTGCAGCAGCAAAACCATTGACCGAAAATTGCCTACACATATTTGGTTTTTGGATTGTTGAGAATATAGGAAATTGTTCGATTAAATTAATCCAATAATAAATCATGAACATGGCATAAATAATGCTAATGACATACTGAAATTTGATGATATAAGCATGTACTAGGGATATAGTAGAAACATCTACGCAAATCACTAATACTGCAAACATGGAAATAAACAGTAGAGGGATGAACATGCCATACCCTCCAATAGGCCAGTTGGCCGTAGCAGCAGCGGAGGCAGTAGCAGCAGAGGCGTTGGCAGCCTCTTCAGCGGCGGCGGTGGCAGCAGCAGCAGTGGTGTCGTCAGTAGTCATGATGATGAAGTCGACGAGGACTTGAAGCAGACGAACAGCGGCGAGCAGTCGCGTATGAGACGCTCCCCAAAAATCTAATCGCACCTCTCCCGTACAGGATATGGAGAGGCGGGGTTTCGGAGGCCTGCTCTCCCGTCGGCCGTGTACGCGGTGGACGGGATGGGATTAGCGATGGCAACAACAGCGAGAGGAACTATGGTGGCGGCGCGAGCGGATATGCTCTTTCTTGTGTGTCTTTGCTGGAGAGGAGCGACCTCTCATATAGACACACACGTAGAAGGAAGGCCAACGGAAACGCACACAATTAAGGGGAGAATTAAGAGACTCGAAACGGCCGTAATTAAGACAGACGTTTCAGCTCGCATTCATTCTCCATTAACGCCATTAAGGCAAAACATTTCCGTTGCTGCTCACATTTTTCCTGCGTGATAAAAAGATAAGCTCAGCTCGGCGAGATTCCCGCAGCCCACGTCATGGCGTGCCGAGGTGAGGCGGGCGGTGGAGGAGGAGGAGCGCGCATGTGGAACACCTCCTTTCTCTTCACACCCAACAGCTCATACATGGTGTAGAAGAGCTCACCTTATAAGCTGGTGTACATCTCTCTAAACTAGCCATGTGGCACTAAACTCCCACGTGCCACTCTCCAAATGGCAGCATGGGCCTTTAGGGATTTTTTTTTTGAATTGTTACATGGGCCTAAAGCCCACCCTATTATTGATAGCAATATTTCAGCATTATCCTATGTGGATGTTGGGCCATCTGGACTGAACGCAACAACATAAGGCATGGTGAGGCAAGTAAATCTCTGGAGGCCTCGGTTCGGTGGACATTGGATATGATGCATGACCTCGCTGCAATGGCTGGCTCAAAGAAGAAACGACAACCGAAACAGAGAGCTAGGTGGCAACCACCTGAGGAGGGTGTCGTCAAAGTTAATGTTGATGCAGGTTTCTCTGAACAACTTAGACAAGGCTCGATAGGTGTGGCGCTGAGGAATAATGCAGGTGCGTTGATCCGTGGTCAAGCTATTTGGTATGAACATGCTCACTCAGCTCGCACCATGGAAGCTTTGGCGATCCGGGATGGAATCAGGCTAGCATCAGATCTGGGCCACAGAAAGATTATCGTGGAATCTGATGCACAAGCAGTAGTTAACCTGTTAAATTCTGCTCAGTTTGATCGATCAGATATGGCTTCTGTTTGCCATGAAATCATAGATATTAGCAAGAGCTTTAGTAGTTTTGTTTTAGCATACGTGGGGAGAGAAGCTAACGAGGCTGCCGACAAGTATGCCAAGCAAGCTACAGCGGATAGAAGGAGATGTATCTGGGTGAATTTCACTCCTAGTTTCCTTCAGGATTGTATCCAATCAGACTGTAATCGTCGTGAGTAATATAAAGTTCTTTGTGTGGAAAAAATCCACGAGGAGGGAAAAAATACAGGTGTGGAAGTAAACACGACGTAGCCACGCTCGTGAACCAAGGAAAAGAAGCCAACTGCCTCTCTCTGCCTCGTCTCGCGCCCGTCCGGGGCGCAACCGAAGCTCGCCGGCGGCCACCCCGCGCCCTCCGCTATGCTCTCTATCTCCCTATTTTTTTTTGGTTGTTGCTTAGAGTAGAGGGGCGGCGGGACGTCCGGCGGCGGCGCGCGGCCTAGAGAGGGGCGGCCGAGGTGCTAGCCTGCCGGGACGGGACGGCCAGGAGTGCCGCGGCGCGCGGCCTGGAGATGGGAGGACACGGAGGGAGGGGCTAGGGGCATCCTGGAGGGCGGTGGCCGGGGAGGTAGCTGGGCGGTGCTGGGTGCTCCGGCGGCGGCCTGGAGGGCGGCGACCGAGGAGGGAGATGGGGCGGCGACCGAGGTGCTGGCCTGCTGGAGGAATTGGTGCTCCGGTCGGCCTCGATTTGGAGCTGCTCCTTGATGGAGTACTGGCTCGGTGTGGCTCGGGTTGTTTTTTTTTCTTTTTGAGATTTGCTAATTCGTCTCGGTAGTGTTGTGTAGCAGAAAATAGCTGTATTTTTTTGTAGAATTTGCTACAAGAATTGGTACTATGTTGGCTCTGATATATGGATTGCCATCAAATTTCTGTCGATTTGCTAACATATTGTTGTTGGCTGTGTCTTTGTTAATTGTTTGTAGATGGATTTTGACCAAAGCTTATTGGACACATTCGGTTTTGGTTACTCACAAACACAACCAGAAAGTCCAATTGAAAATATAGCCGTTGAAATATACACGTTCCACCGAAAAACTGGGAGGTGTAAAAATTAGAAAAGGTGTATATGGAGATGTATATGTAAATGTACATGTCCAAATTTACACGTTCTACTAGAGATGCTCTTACACACGGTACTTATGGACGTGTACAAACCAACCAAACATGCTTGTCTAGGAGTAATTTGGGATAAGTGACCTACTGGAATGTTTTGTAGGTTGTGCACAAGTGAGGACAGAATGCTCTTAGGCTCTGCCGCTCTAAGAATAACTAATGTTAGCCCGAGAGCATGGACATGCGAGAACATCTCAGACTGCGTTAGGAGTATTTGGCTGGGAGCAATATTGGATGACTGACTTCCTAGAAAGTTTCACAAAGTGCACATGAGTGAGGACAAAGTGTTCTTAGGTTTTCAGTTAAGCAAGTTAAGCGTTCTTGACTAGAACCAATTTGGGATGAGTGCATCCTAGAAAGTTTCTCAAGTGCTTCCACATTCTCAGTTAATCATGCTTAGCTTGGAGAAATTTGTGATGAGTAACATTTTGAAACAAACTGCGCTGGAAGGCCTTATCTTGATTTGTAATGCCGGTCTAAATCCTAGTGTCTAGAATGTTAAAGTGCACCAACATATCCACACAAAGCACAAACTGTAGATGATTGCATACGGATGTTACTTGGCCACTTCAAAATCTGGAAATTAATCTAGAGCAATATTTTATTTGCTAGCACTCAGTAATAGCATTACTAAACTCGAGTGGCATAACGAACTTAACCACATTCAGCCTTGTGCAACTACTTCTGATTATGTGCAAGAGAAAGGCATACAACCAGGCATGTGAATTCAGTGCTAGCAATCTGAGCTCAACAAAGCTTCTTAAATAACTCCATTTTTGACACATAAACAAGAGGTGACTAGACCAAATGTATGATTCGCCTTTTCGTCAGCATACTATCATATAGCACCAGTAACATGGAAAAGGATTTGCTAAAATATTCAGATTATAAACTAGTCCTTATTACAAAATCATGTTTTTACCTTTTTGTTTGTACATATTTGTAACCCTCTATAACTTTGTAAACAGTCCTTGTTAATAAATATTGCAGTGAGAAACTCACCTACTGTTTATTCTTTAAAAAAGATAAACTAGTCGAAACTTTCAGGTAATTAACCAATAGTTAAGCTTGTTTACTATTTTTTCTTTGTTTGCAGCAAATAATTGTACTACTTAGGCAGCTGCATTTCCATAAGAGTAGTTATGGCATCAGTGCTACTGCTCCTATTTGCAATGATGCTACAGCTAGCATATATCTCAGCACAACCTGCCCCAGGATGCAAACCACAGTGTGGCAATGTCAAAATACCTTATCCATATGGCATTGGAACAGGTTGTGCTATCAACAGACGCTTTGAGCTTCAGTGCAACATGACTGCCGATGGAACCGAGAAGCCGTTCACTGGTGACGTGGAGATCTTGGAGATATTACTACCCCATGGTCAAACTCGGGCACTAAACTACGTTTCGACGTATTGCTACAATGACAGCACAAGAGAAATGGATGAAAACACGTGGTCCCTTAGCCTCCAAAGTCATTACCGCTTCTCCGATGTACACAACAAGTTCGTAGTTATTGGCTGCAACACACTCGCATACATCTACGACGACAACAACTTGGCCGGGTTCACTACTGCATGTGCATCAGTGTGTGCGAGCCCGGGAGCCGTGAAAAATGGCTCGTGCTCCGGTGTAGGTTGCTGCCAAAATGTTGTACCCAAGGAATTAAACCGCTACAGTATCAATTTTCTCAGTGTATATAATATCTCAACTTCAAATAGTTCACGGTTCAACCCATGCAGCTACGCTGCACTTGTGGAAACAGAGGCGCTTAATTTCAGCTCCGAGTACATAACCAGCAAGAGGTTCAATGAAACCTACGAAGGGAGGCAGCCGATGGTGCTGGACTGGGTGATTGGAAGTGAAACATGCGAGGTGGCCATACGCAACAAGACTTCTTATAAATGCCTCGGCGCAAACAGTGTGTGTGTCGATTCAGCCAACGGCCCAGGGTATGTATGCAACTGCACCAAGGGGTATGAAGGAAACCCTTACCTCTTGGATGGATGCAAAGGCAAGTTATTCTCTTTGCTCCGTGTCTATATGAAATTGTGCATGTTCATTTTTTTGGTGAAAAATTGTTTTATTCTGTTGTAATATGAACATTTAGTAGTTTAGCCCTTGTAAGGAGTTTTTGCATTACAATAGATACTAGGTTTTCTCAGACAATGCACATGGTTGGAATAGAAGATAAAAATTAGGGGTTAGACAGCACATGTATGCAAACCAAGGTTATTTTTTGCTAGAAATAAAACGTGCAGATAATTTTTCTGTGCCTAATTTCTAAGTGAAATTCCAACACGTCATGTCTCTTCTTGTCTCAAGCAATTAAAAATGTATTGAAAGTTTAAAGCACATTGAATTGTTCATCAGAAGATTTAATTTCAAGTGGTAAACAGAAAAAACTTATAATGGGTGACCAAAAAGGAAATTAAACAATAACAATGAAGTTTATTATGATCTCTTGTGGTTTTCTTGTAAAGGAAAACTGAAGTAACTAAAACAAAAATAAAAGAGGAAGTAGTGGTGAAAATTTACAGTTTTTATTTCTTCATCCACGGCAGCCCGGGTCAGAAAATTAGTGACATTTTGTCTACTCAAAACTAACTATCTTTCATTCATGAAAATTAAAGTCATTGTTAATTATTTTATTTCATAGTTATTTATTGGTACTGGATCTCAAAATTTACTTCATGCATAACTACTTGATAAACCATTTGACCCATGGAATTTTCTTTTCTTGTTGTAGATCTCAACGAATGTGCGAAGTCTCCAAGCCCATGCCCAAATGCTGCAGCATGCCACAATACAATAGGAGGTTACCGATGTTCCTGTCCTCCAGGCAGAAAGTTGTCAAAGGAAACGAATGCTTGTAATCCGGACATCGCCCTGATCATAGGTAAATAACTAAATGTTAGCATTTTGCTCAGTTGTCGTTTCGTGAAATTGAGTAAAAACGCATTGCATATACTCACTCGGTAACTCCAGTTCATCTAATTCACATACATATTTATTGTTATGTTGTATGATGCACACAAATCGGATCAGCTTCTGGGCATAGTAGCTGCATGAGTGCACTGTGCACGCACACGGGCTGGCGAATAAGCCCCAAATAGCAGATGAATGACATTCCAGGCACATAGTGGCATTCATGATGCATGAACATGTGCTTTAGATTTTTTTTTAAAGATAAGCGATGAGTTTTTTTGTGGGGGAACATAAGCAATGAATTTAACAATATTTGGAAACAAGACTATTGTTTTTACAAGGAATGGTTACGTTAGATCGCCACGTTTACCATCCTTTTAATATGTGCGATAAAGTTTGGTGTAAATCTTAACGGAGTTAAATTTCATACTTTGCAGGCATTTGCATCGGTTCTGTCATTCTAGTGATTATCATCTTCTTTGTGCGAGTAATTTTTGAGAGAAGAAAGCTAGCAGATGTCAAGAAACAGTATTTTCAGCAAAATGGAGGTGCACTATTATTTGAGAAGATGAAATCAGAACAGGGACTTGCATTTACGGTGTTCACTGAAGCAGAATTAGAACAGGCAACAAACAAGTTTGACGATAGCCAAATTCTAGGTCATGGAGGCCATGGCACTGTTTACAAGGGAATTATTAACGGCACAACTCCAGTGGCAGTCAAAAGATGTGCGTTGATTGACGACAGGCATAAGAAGGAATTTGGTAAGGAAATGCTGATTCTTTCTCAGATCAACCACAAGAACATTGTTAAGCTGTTGGGTTGCTGTCTTGAGGTGGAGGTACCAATGCTGGTGTATGAGTTCATCTCAAAAGGAACATTGTTTGAACTTATTCATGGGAAAAACCGCACCATGCACATACCATTCAGTTCTCTCTTAAGGATCGTAAATGAGGCAGCTGAAGGGCTTTCATTTTTACATTCGTATGCAAACCCACCAATTGTGCATGGTGATGTGAAAACCTCTAACATCCTTCTTGATGATAATTACATGGCAAAGGTATCTGACTTCGGGGCTTCCATACTAGTTCCAACTGATGAAGCCCAGTTTGTGACAATGGTTCAGGGGACATGTGGTTATCTGGATCCCGAATATATGCAAACATGTCGGCTAACAGATAAAAGCGATGTTTACAGCTTTGGTGTTGTCCTTTTAGAGATCCTCACTGGGCAGGTACCACTAAATCTTGAAGGTTCAGAGTTACAACGAAGCTTGTCATCATGTTTCCTATCGGCTATGAAGGAGAACAACCTTGATGCTATGTTGGACAGTCAAATAAAAGGCCGTGAGAACATGGAGTTGCTTGTTGGGCTAGCGGCGCTAGCTAAGCAATGCTTGGATATGTGTGGTGACAACAGGCCCTCAATGAAAGAGGTGTCTATGGAGCTTAGCAGACTAAGGAAGCTTTCGAAACATCCCTGGATACAGCGTGACACTGAGACAGGGAGCTTTTTCAGTGGACCATCAACCAGTAGTTTTGAAATAGATCAAAGCTCTGAATACACAAGGAAGGATGAACAAATGCCCATAAATCCAAGCAGTTCTTACTTTATCAGGTGAAGAGAAGCAGCAATAGTTATATACTACAACATTTTCATTGTTTCTTTATTTTTATCCTTTCTCAAGTTACTGGTGAAAATATTGTATCTCCATCTTTTAAGACTCTCTCAAGGTAGAAGTCTACAAGACAATGGCAGTACATAGGCAGCATAACATACTTTCGAATGTAAATTCTTTAGACACAAGAATGTATTTAATGTCGAAAACTGGGGGTGAATTGAGTGCTGCCCTATATACAGGGTACATGTAAGATAGTTGTTTAGATTAGAAGATTTAGTGTATGGTATTAGAAATCGGGTTTTTAGGAAAACGGGTTTTAATTTGTTTTTCTGTCACCATGAGTTTGTACATTTCTTTGTTTGGGTAAAAAAAAGGTGAAGCTCGTTTTTACAAAACATTGTTTGGCTAGTTCCATGTGAAAACGATTCAGATAGGTCACCTTGCCTGTCAGACACATCAATATGAAATAAATATTTTTTGAAATATACTTTATGGTGATACTATTGATAGTGAGCATTCTTAGATGTTCTTTTTTAACACTGTGAAATACCTGCATTCACTTTTAGGCTTGATAGAACTAGCGATGATTTTTTTTTTCTTTGTAGCATCTAGTATTGCCCACGTATTGGTGAATTTAATAATGCTTCCGACTTAGTGGATCCAGAATTTGGTCATGACGGGACTAATTTCTAATGCCAAATATTATTAAAAAAAACTTTTCATCCCCTCCAATAACACAATATGTTGGTCATGTACTGTGGCACGATTGCGCAACCAGAACACACCTTGGGAGAACCTGGATAAAGAAAAAATTGCTCTGATGCCAACCTATCATTTCCTACAGAATCTACAAAAGCGAGATTTTTTTTGAAAATGTTATGAATGAACATATGGTACATAATCACATGTTATATTTGTTAGGCAAATCGAACAAGTCTAGGATATTCGGTTGTACCTGCCATACTAGAGCTTGATCTGTTGCATATAATCAGGCCATTATGATTAAGATTTGTAATCGGTTGTTTCCATGTAATCTGCTATATATATGAGATAACAGGAAATCCACAATTGTGTGGTCAATCATTCTCTCTCTCTCTAATTCTATCAACATTGGTATACGTAACTCGCCACTTTTCAGATTGAATAGTGTTAAGCCTAACTGTAGCAGTTCAACGGCAGGAGTTGATTCTTCACTTGTCAGAGTTCAGGCTTTGTACTAAAAACACCAAAACAAACAAATTACCTGTAAACAGAGTCCGGCCAGTTGGAGGCGATCAGCCAACGAAGAGACGAAGATAGCCCAAGCATTAAGCGCTGGTGCTGCGATGCGTCAGCATCGGCACGCCGGCACTTGGTACCAGCAGCGCTTTGGCGTGGTTCCGCATGGTTGCGATCTTGAACGGCGCGGCGGCGCCATCTTGGCGTGGCCGAATTGAGGACCTCTCCGTCGGCCGTCGGACGTCGCTGCGGCGGCGCGATCTAGTCTGACAGGGCGCTGGCTGTTTTTTTTTTTTTTTTGAGATTCGGGTGCTGGCTGCTGGGTTTTTGTTTTTCAGCAAACGTGAAGCTAGCTAGTGGATCATTGCCTTAGTGGGCTTCTTAAACTAGCACTGATCATTCTGGCCCAGTATACAGGCTGAGCTGCTGCAGTCTTAATTTCTTAGAAATTTACAAGGGGAATACATTGCAATACATGGGCTGAGACCAGGGCTACAGCCCAGGCCAATCCATTTGTAGATGAGGTTTTTCTCAACAACAAAAATGTAGATGAGGTGGATGGTTTTATAATGCACACCCTTTTCCTAAATACTAAATTAGGATGGTCGAACTATCGTGAAAGCGTTAAAAAGACCTTCTAATTCTCCTTGTTGATGCTTCTAATGCATCCAACAAATACGGGTGTATGGTTTATGGCCAAATGAAAGCAACTCTAACTATCACACAACCAATGTTATTAGGGTGAAGGAACTATATATATTTGGGGGTGTTAGGTCTTCCTTTTATGCAAGATGTTTTTTATGTGGTGATATAAAAGCCCACCCATGACCACCACAGACACATGGCGGATTATGAAATTAGATTTACCTGCTCACCGCTCCTGCACCCACCCTTGCATGTAAATGATTTCATCGATTCTAAAAAAAGTGGGTCGATAGGACCAAGGTTGGTATAAAAACACTAAAGAAGGGTACACGACAATATGACAGCACCTCTCTCCACCACCTACCACCACCCGAACCAATGCCGGCATGCGACACATTTGTGTGTAATTATTTGGCCGGTTGTAATAAATGAGTAAATCTTCGATGGAACCGAGGTAGATGCAAAAAAACAAGAATTAAAGAACGATATTTATTTCAAACCTCCTATAAGAGGAGGGGGCTAGTCTGGATACTCAAAAGAGAGCACTCCAAGTGAAATACAAGATAGCCAAAGTTCTTGGGTGACCGTCTTCGAGAAGATTTACCTATGAGAGTCTTTTTGGAAGGCCAAGGTGATCCTTTTCTAACATCCCACCCTTTTACATTTGAATAAATAGGGTAGTGACGTTAGATATGGGACACAGACACAAATTATTTGTTAGATTCGTCCTTGTCTATATTGAACATAATTTGTGTAAAAACTAGAAACTAGAAGATCCGTCATGCTTACAATATTACTATATGTGCTCAATATTAGGAAAATGATACAGATGCAACAGATTGTACGCTAGGTCCGGTGATGGACATTTTTCTTAGTGTGTTCTAGCTGTCGATGTTAGTCCGAAGTTCAGGGGTTCTTACCATTGGGACTGTCATTTGAAGGGGTTGTCTCAAGATCTTATTGTTTTCTTGGAATGTTCTTCTTAAAAAAGAAAGGTATAAATTGACTCAGATGCCTATTTTAGTTGCCAATCTTAGGATGACTGAAAATAGGTAATTGGTCATTAAGGGGGAAATATTTTGGATTTCCTGACGTTGATGTTTGTAATTAAGCTGGAACGAAGAAATTAATTGGAGCTTTTTGTGCGTAAAATAATAACAAAATGAACTACGTATTTACGCAGTACATCTAAAGTATCTAAAACGGATAAGAAGCAAAATATTGTGTGCATGCACATCAATGCATCATCTCAAGAAAAGCTAGATCTGCGCATAGCCTCTCAAAATAAGAATAGCGCTAGTCCTGCGCCATGCTTACAGGGGAAAGGTACCCCTATAATCAAAGTGAAAAAACTCATAGGCTGTTGAATTCGAGACTAAGTCCTTATCTGTTGTGCAGAAATCTCACAGGAATTTCAGAGGAAACAGTTCAAACCATGCCGCTACTTTGTTGATGATGGGTCTGTGCCATGGGGACATGAGTACACATGCCATATCTGGTGCTTACTCAAATTATTTGTAAACTTTTTATTTGCAATCCGCTGGCTTGAAAGGGTTATAAACGCCCAATGTTTTCTAGCGATTTAGAAACAACACAACACGACTTCAGGTCTTATGTTTCCCACATGTCTTCTATTTTTTCCATAGCAAAAATCTCATATTTGTTCTTGCCTTTTTTTTTTAATTTCAGAAGTACCGGCTTTACCTCAACACCCTTAGGAGCTCATGATGTTCCAAATCAGTCCAGGAACTGGGCCATGGGCACAGTTGGCCTTGGTGGCAACATAATTAGGCATGTTGTGCCGTGTGGCTGCCTCATGCAAGAAGGCGCCTTGCTTCCGGTCTGCCTGGACTGCTACGGTGTACCAATATAGCAACCATAGGTGTAATTTGCACACTAAAAATGTTTGATTTGTTGGTCGTCTTTTCACAATTATACAAAGATGGCATAGTCATACAGGAACATGGACCTAAGCTAGGGTTGAAGTCCACAAAGGTGAAGTAGCATTGTTTCGGACAGGGGTGTTCATACCGGTGCCATTTGAAACTGTAGAAACTGGACATCATTGCAGTAGTTCGTTTCCTCACAACGGCAGTATTAAAAAAATGACCAACGGTTTGAATCCAAACTGGGTTTGAACACCCTGTTGAGATCATGTACAAATGTAACTAGTCCTTCTCTTCTTAGTATTTTTCAATAAAGCGATTTATTACCGACTCAAAATATTGCATTTGTTACAAATTTCATTATTTTATTTAAGGCACCCAATCGGCAAAAGATCCAAATGTTTGTTTGGTACCGTTATATGGGTTATTTTAACAATATCCAATTTGGCCGGCAAAGCACAAAGCAAAATGTTAGCAAATGGTGGTGTGAATTCCACTTTTACCCAATACGGGCTGAGCTGCTGGCGGTCTTAATTTGTTCGAAAGTTACAAGGGAAATACATGCACTACATGGGCTAAGACCCAGACCAATCCATTTGTAGATAAGATTTTTCTCAACAACAAAAAACATGTAGATGAGTTGGATGGTTTTATAATGCACACCCTTTTCCTAAATACTAGTAAATTTGGTGCGGCGTGCCACTCGAAATGTTGAAATCTGTCGGAATTAGTCGTCGGTTGTCCAAATACTTAGTGAACTAAAATGTTCAAATATGCTTGTGTTGCGCCATTAATTTCTAATTTAGCTCCATAGTTAAAGAACGCATGATATGAGCATTTAGTAATTTTAACTCCATAATTATATAAAGTTTGTTTAGATTGTATCCAAATATAACCAAATTGAAACGTTCAAATTTGCTTGCATTATGTCGTAAGTAGTTAGCATATATTTTTGTGAGCATGTTGATATATCTTGGAGTGTCTCCATTTTTTTAGAAAACAAAAATGTTCAAACATGTTTCTATTTTTTCAGTAATATTTAATTTAAGATTATAATGAGTTGAAATGCACATTTATTGAACTGAATTGCACATTTAGAGAAAGTTCATCTAGATTACGTCCAAATATTTACCAAACTGAAATGTTCAATTTTAAGTCCATAATTGGAGGAAGTGCATTATGTGAGCACTTAATAAATTTAACTCCACATAATGAGAGGAAGTGCATTTGTTTTTTGTCAAAATATCCACAATTCAATATATTCAAACATGTTTGGTGCACACTTATTGAATTTAAGTCCATATTTAGGGAAAGTCCATCTAGATTGCAACCAAATATTTACCAAGTTGAAATGTTCAATGTAAGTCCATAATTAGAAGAAATGCATTATGTGGGCATTTAATAAATGTAACTCGACATAATCAGAGGAAGTGCATTTGTTTTTTTTCAAATATTCACAAATTCAAAATATCTGCACATGTTTGTTTTTTGCCATATATAGTCAGCATTTATTTTTCTGAGCATTTTAATATATTTTTCATGGTGTTTAGTCTTTTTGTTCTTAAGGTGCGTAATTAATATTTAAGAGTTATATTAGTTCTTATAATTTTTTCTTAAAGTTGTGTAAGCATGCATGGAGATGTGTTAGCTGTGAAGATCTCTTTTTTCTACAAATTTTGGTATTTTTCTTGATTTTTTGTGAATTACGGTTTGGAAGTTATGAATTTTACAATTTTTTGTTATTTTATATATTTTTTAGCACGCATGGAGAGGCTGACAGGTGGGGCCGCGCGTCTGCAGGCACAAAGAGACTGACAGGTGGGGTCGTGCTGATGCGCCATGGGACCTCGTGGATCTGCGAGAAGAGGTCGCAGCGAGCAGGGTCCCGACACGCGTTCCTCGGCGAGGAGGTGGAGGTGGAGCTCCCCGCATGGCTGGATTTGAACGGGGAGGAGCAAAGCGGCGACGCGAGGCATCGGCGGCGGCGGCGGCGACCTCGGGCCGTCGCGGGAGAAGAAGTAGGGAGGGGGAGATGCGATGTTTTTTTGCAAGAGGTCCCGGAACTTTCGGCGAATTGAAAACAGGTCCCTCGTAGCGGGAAAACCTGGACTGCGAGGTAATTTCACGAAGTGAGAGTGTTTTTTTTTGAAAACTTGGCGCGTAAAAAATCGTGCGCACGGGTGACCAGCTGGAAACCGGTGTGACCGGCCGGTGACCGGGCCACGTGTTGCCCGCTGATTTGTAGAAAATAGGGAATAATGTAGTGCGCATTTGGAGCCTGTCGTGGCCGCTTCATGGCCGTCAGATCGCGCTGATCGGATGGCCAGGAAATGCCGGCAACATGGCACTGCAGAGGGGGTGATTCTTACGCCCTTTTATATATAGATCAATTAAATAAGGATGGTCGAACCTTTGCTAAAAAACTTATAGAAATCTTAAAGACAAAATATATTACTTCTATCCTGAGGCGAAACATACGTGTTGATGCAAGTGGAGTTGTAGTTTGGTAGATGTGGATGATCAGTTAACATACCAAAATGTCGGGACATGGCGACATGCTATGAATTAGAGAGACGCTGTGACAAAACTAGTTTACTTTGGCTGTAAGATGAAACGTGTTTAAAAAGTTGTATTTGAGCCCAGTCAAGTTGACCCGCAAACGTGCGTGTGCGGAGGGGAAATAAAGAGAGGCGGCGACTAGGGTTTCAACCCTAGCCGTCGCCGCCGGCGCCATCTGCATTTTCATCGTCACCATCGTATAAGAATTGACGGGTCCTCGACTCCTCTAGGTGCCGCTCTGGCACTAGGAGGGGTGGGGACCTCGGACCTGCGCAGAGCGCTATACAAAGGTCCCTAATGTTAGAGTTTGGTTTTGGTTCTTGTCTTCTTGGTCAATGGAGATGGCATCGTCTGCAATAAGTGATCTTCCGCGCTTCATTCGTCAGCGAGATCTCCTTCCCGACGTCAATGGTGGCTTTGGAAGATTAAGTTTGTCTAGGTATGGCTCTTCAGATCTTGCTTCGCCAGATCAATCTTGGATTGTTTCTCATGATTGTCGCGAGGAGGTTTGTCCTCGCGTTGTCTAACCCGGATACTACGTCTTCGGCAATGATGATTCGTTCTATCGGCTCCCAACGACGTCGGTTATTTGTCACTGGAATATCAGTGGTGGTGCTCCTACCGATGTTGCTTGATTAATTTAATGGTTGTGTGCGTGCACAAAGCTTGACATTGTTGCTCAAAATTAAAAGGGGAGAACCTTCGTCAATATTCGTATGTCTGTGATTTGGAGTTTTCGGCGTTGTTCTACGACTGCCTTCAGAAAAGTACAAGATTGTGTCATGGAGAAAGGAAGGGCCTGAAGATCTCATAGATTTGCTCGTCTTTTTAGTATCGTGTTTGTAATCGATATAACCGTGTACTCTTTGTTGGTTTAATATATATGGAAAAGTTCAAAAAAAGAAGATGAAACGTGTTCGGTTGAGCAGAACTGTAGTAGGGAGATTCATGTATGTCATGTCAGCAAACCCGGATCATTGGGACATATATGGTATGGTTATCTCTCCATAAGCTTAGCAACTCATGGATCTGATGCGTTTGGACTCAACATCGGTAAATACCCCCGCCACATAATTAACCTGCTAACTTAAAAAAAATCCCCCTTTGTCGGGGGGCTACCCCGGGTAGGGTCAAGGCATGGTATAATGCATGTCCATGGATGGACTGGGTCACAGGAAAGGCTTATGCTGTCATACCCAAGAGGGTCCGAGATACACTCTCGGTGTTTATCGACATAGCCAGGACCAGAGGGGTCCGAGGTATCTTGGCGGGACAAACCGACATATGTGGTCCGAGGTATCTTGGTGGGACAGACCGACATATGTGGTCCGAGGTATACAGACCGACATATGTGGTCCGAGGTATACAGACCGACACATATGGTCTGAGGTATACTGGCCGACATGTAGATGTCGGTATGATCATGTTTGTCTCATGTGCATGAAGGGGTAATCACGGAAGAGGAGTCCGACATAACCATGTCGGAGTGACCGAGGCTGACTGCTTAAGTGTCGGCGAGCAGTCAATGCTCCAGTCACTTCCCGCCAGACACGGAGCGTCTGGCACGGAGACTGACAGAGGCGTGCTGTGGGTTCTACGGGACGGCACGCGTCTGACCGCTGACTCCGGGATACCCGGGGAAAAGGCTACAAGACAGGTGCGGGCAGGCCACGTCCTGTCCCTGTCAGAGGGGACATTCTAGCTCTACCGTTGGCTGCAGGGGATGGGCAGGCCGCGTCCTGTCCCTGACAGGAGTGCCATCATGACACTTCAGTGGCATGGCTACAGTGCGCAGAGAGGGGCAATACCGTAACTCGGTTAGCCTTTATAGGGCATCACCCCCTCATGCGTGAGGGACGATGCCTAGAGAGAGATTTCCCCCCGTACCTTCATCTTCTTCCTTGAGCACCTCACCACTTCACCATTGTTGGATCATACAGCTCGAGGAGCATCTTGTAATTGTGAGACACCGAGATATACAGAGAGAGACAGGCAGGAGTAGGGGTTTTACCTCCTCACGAGGGCCCCGAACCTGGGTAGATCGGTGTGTTTGAGGTTCTGAGTGTTCATTCGTGCATGCTCCTTAGTGCGCAAACCCTTCCCGGATCCCCCAGCGTCCATCGGCCCCATATCTTAGCCATACCTATGGCATCTGCCGTGATACCACCACGATGGTTGGCGCCCACCGTGGGGCAGATAGAGGCGCTGGCTGGGGTTATCATCCGGACGGGCTCCATCATCGACTCCGGCGAGCGCGTCGTCTCTGGGCTCATCTGCAGGCTCGGCTCGCTGAACTTCATCAGCGACAACGCGGGCTGCTTCGGCAACAAGCCGTTCCCGAAGAACGGCTGCCTCATGACCTTCGGCAGCTTCGTGACCTACGTTGCCACCGAGGTTGTCTGCAAGTACCCCGCGCAGGTGCTTGTGGCAGAAGATCCTCCTGCTGTGTGTGCAGCTCGCGGCCGGCGTACCGATCGCCCCAGGATCTGCGCCGAGGTAATGATGACCGGCCCTGCGCCTGGCGCGGGCAAAGGCCATGTCGAGGAACCTGCCTCCAAGTCCGACCGCACAGCGAAGCCTCCGCTGGAAGGGGAAGGGCACCTCCGTGCCGGCACTTCCAAAGTGTCGGCCAGGCCTGCTCCTCTGGATGACATCATCGAGAAGCTGGCTGTCCCGGTAGCATCCGGAGCAGATGCTGCCCTGACAGCAGCTGAGTTAGAGCTGCAGCGCCAGCAGCTGCATGAAGAGGCCATGGAGATAGCCGAGATTCGGAGAAACTTCGGCATATCCCTCCGTGAGTACAATGCAGCTCATGGGTTAACCCCGGTAGCTAATCATCCTAGCCGAGTAGAGCAGGTGCGCAAAAGAGGCAAAGGCCTCAATGCTGAGATTGCTAGAGATGGTAGATCCGGTTCTAGTAGAACTCCTAGTGTCATGTCGGTTGAGAAACCGAAGTATAGCTCCCCTGCTAAGACTCTTAGAGCTGCCGAGGCAGCAAGAGCCGAGTTGCCTGGTTTAACCGGAGAAGCTCTCCGTAGGCAGCAGGACCGAGTCAATGAGTTGGTCGGTACTGCTAACCGACAGAACGAGGTCGTTCGCAAGGCTAACCCGGGGGCTGGTGGTTCCCAGATAGTTCACTCGGCTAGGGCAGCTAGTGAGAAATCTACGGGGCAAGCTTCATCTCCGCATAATGGTGGAGGTCGTGACCGGAGTGTCAACTCTGGTAAGAATAAGCAGCTGCAGACATATGATGATGCGTATGCCGGAAAGCAGCTGGCAGGGCAGGCCAATGCTGGCCGAGATAGAAGTAACCTCAGTCCGGGCAACCCAAATGCCGGGCCTGTTATGTCGGCAGGCCGAGGTTTGCCACCTCGGCACCCTGTGCAGAATCCGGTGTACCAGCAGGTGCAGCAGCACCCTGAGGCTGAATATGTTCAACAGCCGCAGTATGTTGGTCAAGCGGCCAACCGGTATGATGATGGAAACTCGGCCATGGAGCGAGCCGGGTATCAAAGGGTTGAGGGTGCACTGGGAGCTCGGCTGGGATCTCGCCAGTTAGCTCCGAATGATGCACGTTACAAGTTGGACAGAATTTATCTGTCCGAAATGCTGGAAGAGCAAGGCCCACCTGACCCTGCTTGCTTTGGATCTCGGATCATGAAGGAACCACCGGTGCCGGGTTTCCAATTGAGCCGACGTGCCTAGACATATGATGGTAGTACCAAGCCCGAGGATTGGCTGATTGACTATGTGACAGCAGTGCACATTGCGGGAGGTAACCGCAGATGGGCGGTGAGGTATATCCCGCAGATGTTGGAGGGTCCAGTGATCACCATCATTTATATGCATAATTCACATATCTAAAACCTCGAAAACCTTACTGTTTCTATATCCAGAACCTCAAATATCTTCATTTGATATTGCTTTTCACCCTTTTTACAGTTCAGTGTGCAAAGGCACACAATCTTCAGAAGATCACAAGAGAAGAGAAGAAGCAATTCAAATAAGTTTGAATCATAGAAAGGGAAAGAAGATCAACTTGGAGATCAAGGAAACTACAAAAGGCACAAAGGCAAAAGAGAGAAACATGCCATGTGCACTGTGCTGCAGCAAGAAGGAGGAAGCTTCCCTCTCCATCAACTCGCACCACACCTCCACCACAAATGGAAAAAGGTGTATAAAGCCACCACCACCACCACAGAGCATCCTCTCCGCAACCCTCTCGGCCATTCGGCCATCCACTCGCCCATCCACCATCCACTCCACTCCACCTTTCCACCACCAACCAAGAACTCCAAGAACTCCAAGAACCAGCGCAAGAACAAGAAGAAAAACAAGGTGCACACGCTGATCAGGAGAATAAGTATAAGGCCTCGGTGACCAGAAGCTCATGATCTGCAACTCTTCTTCCACTCCTCTGCTTCGACTAGGGTTTCTGTGAGCTAAAGCTGAAGACTTCTCTCCACTTTCTTGTGTAATCTTGTGAGAAACGAGTAGATCATCCAACTGCAAGTCGAGCTTGTAATATTTGGTTACTGCAGTGAATTGAGTGACACAGTTCTCTGTTTTATCTGAAGATTTGCTTGCTTTGTTGGTTGTGTGTCTTGATCTGTGTTGTAAGGCTAGTCCCTGCACACGGTTTGTTGCAACATCTGTCCCTAGCCCCCCTTTTATTGTTAACTCACTTGTGATCTGGCTTGATGACCCAGAAAGCAGTGATCTTCATGTTATGTATTTTTCTCCTTCCTAAAACTGCTAAAAACCCTCGGCTTGCAAGACTAGTCTCTGCTTGCCTGTGAAGTGAAACATCTTGTTCCCTGTCTAAACCCTGCTCGGTTCCTTGCCAACAACTGGATTGACAACCCAGGAGTAGCAAGTTAAATTCTGAACTTTAATTCTGAAAACCTTTACTTTTCTGTTGGAAACACAAAAACCTGAAGATTTGGTTTAGCTTCTGCCAACCCTTAGAACCATCATAACCTTGTTGATCCCTGTGGAGACGATAACACAAAACCCCCCTATAAGACAACAGATCAAATTGGCGCCGTTGCCGGGGATTGACTTATGATTGTTTCTTTGAAAGAGCAGTAGACTAGACTGTGTGAGTTCAGTGAAATTGTTAGCAAATTTGCATGATCTAGATGCTTGTGATGCTTTTCGTGCAGTAATCTGAGAACTAGAATTGTTATTAGGGGTTTTAATTCACTAACCCTTGATAAAGACTCTTGTTTGTGACTGTGTGTAGAGGAAAAATGATCTCCTTTATGTAGTCTTTGGATTCCATTGATGCAGTCGTCTGAAGATTCACCTCTAGCTCCATTTGATCCAGAACCTGAAAGAACTTTTCTTGCAAGAAGAAGAGCAGCTTCTGTGTCTTCAGTTGAGGAAACAGAGGAAAGACTGGCAGTAATCAACATGGGTGACAAGAAACTGAGAGATTTGTGGATCCCCAAGGATCAGATATCAAATGCAGATGTTATTATGCCTGCCATCCAGGCAAATAATTGGAGATCAAGCCTGCCTTGATCAACATGGTGCAACATAATCCATTCAAAGGCAGTGCTTTGGAAAGTCCACATGAGCATATCAGAAATTTTCTGGAGTATTGTAATACCCTCAAGCACAATGGTGTGCCCCCTGAAGCAATAAGGATGCAGTTGTTCCCCTTTTCTCTGTCAGGAACAGCAAAGATATGGTATCATGCTTTACCAGTTCATTGCAGAGACACCTGGGAACATTTGGTGCAGGCCTTCTTTGAGAGATATTTTCCACCCACCAAAGCAGCTGAGTGCAGAGACAAAATCACCAGATTTGTGCAGTACAATGGTGAGAGTTTGTATGATACATGGCAGAGATACTAGGGACTCATCAGAATGTGCCCTAATCATGGCCAGGAACAGTGGCTAATTCTGCAGACATTCTACAAGGGTCTGACAGAACAGACCAGAGCTTTTGTTGATTCAGCTGCTGGTGGAGGAATTATGAACAAGACACTAGATGAAGCTACTGAATTAATTGAGAGTATGGCTTCTCATAAATTCTCCTGGACCAATGAAAGGACAGTTCATCCAAATGGTCAGGGTGCTCTGGAAGCAAAGCTTGATAGCCTGACAACTCAGATATCTCAGCTCATGCAAGAGAAGAATAGCAAGGCAATAGTGCCTGTGAACCAAGTTTCTGCAACTTGTCTTGTTTGTGGTAATGAAGGGCATTCACCTCAAGAGTGTACTCTGTTTGTACCCACAGACAACCAACTGGCAGAAGTGAATTATACTCAGAATCAAGGTCCTTTTTCTCAGAGCTACAACCCTGCTTGGAGAAACCATCCCAACCTATCATACAAGAATGCAGCTCAGCAGAGTTATCCTCAAGCAAATCAACAGAATTACCATCAAGCAGCTCAGCCACAGTATGCTCAAATATCACAGCAAAATTTCAGACCTCAAGGCAATATGCAGTACCAACAGCAACAGCAGAATCAAGCTAATCAGTAGAATGCTTCTATAAGCAACAGCAAGTCTGAAATAAATGAAATGATGAGGCTGCAGAAAGAAATGTTCAATGGTATGCAGGAGACAATGAAGATGCAGTCTGAACTTTTCTATAAAACAATGCAGCAACTTACAGCTGGAATCTCTAACACTCAAGGCAATCAGCTTGAGAACAAGTTGCCAGCACAAGCAGAATAGAATCCAAAACAGTGTGGTGCCATATCCACTACTGAAGTTGTAGATGCTGTAACAACTAGAAGTGAAATAAACACTGAGCCAGTGCTCAAAACACCACCAGCTGTCACTTATGTAGCACCACAGAGAAGGGTTCATACCCAGCAAGAAGCTAGGCAAGAAACTGTCCGAGAAGAGAAGGTGGCAGAGCCAGAAGTTGCAGAGCAGCCTGCTACTGAAACTGAAAAGATAGTTGACACGGTAACAAAACCTGCATCAGAAAAGCCTGTTTTACAGAAAATACCATTTCCTGGAAGATTGGAGAAATCTAAGGATGAAAAGCAGTATGCTAAGTTCCTGGAAACAATGGAGGAAGTTCAGATCACAATACCCATTCTGGATGCAGTGTTACATATTCCCTTGTATGCAAAAAATTTCAAAGACCTGATAACAAAGAAGAGAAGTTTGGATGACACAGAAATTGTTGCTCTGACAGAGGATTGCAGTGCTGTCATACTGAATTATATGCCAAAGAAGCTGGGTGATCCCGGGAGTTTTATCATCCCATGTGTTGTGGGAAAGAGAACATTCACAGCATTGTGTGATTTGGGTTCATAAGTTAGTGTTTTACCTTTGGCTGTCAGTCAAATATTGCAGTTAGGAATTCTGAAGCCTACATCAATGACTTTGCAGTCTCGGTCGAGGACCGGGACCTCCAAAGTCGCGCGAGGAGTACCAGAACCAACATCTCGGTTGAGGACCGGGACCTCGGGATTGCTTTGACTTTCTCCTCGCGCGGTGCCAGGTGTTGGCGGTGGTGTGCCGGCCGGAGTTCTGTGTGCCGAGATGGGGCTTGCCCTGGTTGGGCTGGCAACCACAGTCTCGGATGGCCAAGATACCGGTGATGGTGGAAGAGGTGAACGCATCGAGGATGCACTTTGAGGTACTTGAAGAGTAGCACTGCAGTGGGATAAAAGGAGTTAGTGTGTGAAAATGTTACCTCGGTAAAAGCAAGAAAGAAAGCAAGCAAAGAATAGCTTACCCTTTGGTGATTGGTGGCTGCTTCTTTCCTCGGACCTTCTGTCCTGCTCTCTTCTAGCGCTTCGGCTTTGGCGCTGCTGGATCCAAGGTCGTCGAGGTCACGGTCTCGGAGGGACCAGTCCCGGAGCGCTTGCGCCATGCACCTCGGGAGCTCGTGGCGCTTGGAGTCGGGCCAGTGGGATCTGCTGGTGGTGGGGGTTGTAGGGGAGCAAAGGAGATGGGACGAGCGTCAATGGGGTCTAGGAGTTGGCAATCATCATCATCATCAGACCAATCTCGGATGGACGCTCGGACTCGAGTCTTACCCGAGGCAGGGGCAGTGGCCGCAGGAATCGGCATGTGGTCCTCGCCATCCGGGTCATCAGCCTCGGTAACATCCGAGTCCAAGTCGGGGCCCCATTTCTCGGAAGTGCTTGGCGAGTGAATCTCTGCAAAGGGGGCGAGTTCAGGTCGGAATGTTGCAAGAGCGAAAGCAATGTCGAGACAAATTTTGTGTCGGTAGGCAAAGCGCAAGGGTTGTAGACTTTAAAGTACTTACTTTCTCCGGGAGACAATCTCGGTTGTGGGGCTCTATTCCCCACGTCCACTCATCATCCATCTCGGTTTTGGTGATGGCCTTGACGTGCCTCTTCACCTCGGGCTTGCTGAGCTCGTAGGTACTGATCCAGGTGGGATCATATTGGCCACTCATATGGCATATTTTGTGGGCTCGGCTCTGAAGAGGGAGAACTCGGCGGGTGATGAATGTCCTCAGAAGGTCATCCGCTGTCCATCCATCTTTAGCGAGTTGAGCGACAACCTCGTGGATCTGGTTAATCTCGGCATTGGATTCCTTGGGATCCAATGACCAGTTGAGTTGATGCGTGGGAGCTCCGAGGATAAATGTCGGCAAGTTGATGAGGTCAACATGCTCCGGACTCTTCACGTAGAAGAATGATCTCTGCCACTTTCGGCAGGACTCTAGACACGGGATACGGGGAAAGATGGAGCCTTTCCGAGGCACAATGGTGGCAGCTCCGCACGGAGTCATCTCCTTGGGGCCGCCCTTCTTTTCTGGGTCCGGGATGCTCTGCTTCCGGAGTTGAAAATACTTCGCCCAGAGCTCGACGCTGGGCCAAAGTCCGAGGTATCCCTCGGAGAAAGAGACGTATGCTGACAGTGCGGTAATGGCGTTCGCGGGAAGAGATGAGGCTGGAGGCCAAACTTGTTAAGGAAAGCCCGGAAGAATTTGCTGGCAGGGAGGCCGAGGCTGCGCTCAAAGTGCGCGACGAAGACTACCCTTTCCCTGGGCTTCGGATCTGGTTCGGCCTCGTTCTGCGGAATCTGGCATATGACCTCGGCGGGGAGGCGCCGAGTCCGAACCAACCACTCTATCTCGGACGGTGTGACGTCCGAACTCTCCCATCGCCGCGAATTCCTACCTCAGAGGGTGTGTCGGCAGGGTCCGAGGTGTTACTAGATGACATCTCGGAAGAGATTTGCAGAGAGGAAAAATTGAACCGGGGTAAGTATCTCTGAGCGTTTTGAGCAGCAAGCGGGAAAAAAGGCAATCGCGGGAAACACAATTTGGCGATTGAGTACTGGGCGTGAAGATCTACGGAAAGTGAAAAATAGAAGATAATGGACAGCTCTAGAGTATGAATCTACGGACATGGCAATGAATCCGCAAGATTAACAAGAAATGCAGTAAAGGGGATCAGCAGAAGATCTATATATTCAAGCAAGTTCATCGGAGAAGATGAACTGTTCATCAGAGAAGATGAACTAGTTCATCGAGGAGGTTGAATGGGCCCGTGGGCATAACTAAAGGCAAAGAACTTACCAGAATCGACGAGGCGAAGGTGCGGGCTAGGCGACGGAGCGGAATCTCCTGTCGTCGGTGGCGTGCGGGCTCCGTCGTCGCACGGTCACGGAGGTGCACTGGGCGATGGCGGGAGGAGCGAAGCGTGCGCGGGGAGATCGATAAGTGCGAGGAGGAAGAATATGAAATCGCCGTGCGCCTATTTATAGGCAGGGAGGGTGCGGTTAGTGGAACCGTCCCGCACGATCTCCTAGGAGATCGTGGGGTTAACTGCACCGCGTGCATGCGGTTAAGGTAATTGTGGCCGCACGATGGGTCGCATCGTGGGCTATAGAGTGGTAACTGCTAGCGGTGGGATCGCACGCAGCGGTCAGCACGAAAATCAAGGGTCGCATGCGGTCAAAGTATACTTGAGTACTCTGCGGAGTTGACAGCTGGTAGGACCTGCATGACGTGGGGAGCGTGCACGTAATGGCGCGCCTGTCAGTGCGCGAGAGTCGAGGCACCGAGCAGAGATTCGCTGCCACGTGCTCTGGCAGTATCTCGGGAGATATCCACAGAGGTTGCGTGTGTCGGAAAAACCGGCATGCATGTCAATATCGGAAATCATGGGAGGTATCGTCACGGAAGTTATGAATGGACCGACGCAGTTGTGTCGGATTTGGTTGTGGAGGTGCGGGTTGTTTAAACCTGTTGTGGCCCTTCATCCGAGGCTGCAGGACCGCACCAGCTTCGGGGACTAATGTCGGGGGGCTACCCCCGGGTAGGGTCAAGGCATGGTATAATGCATGTCCAAGGATGGACTGGGTCACAGGAAAGGCTTATGCTGTCATACCCAAGAGGGTCCGAGATATACTGTCGGTGTTTACCGACATAGCCAGGACCAGAGGAGTCCGAGGTATCTTGGTGGGACAAACTGACATATGTGCTCCGAGGTATCTTGGTGGGACAAACCGACATATGTGGTCCGAGGTATCTTGGTAGGACAAACCGACATATGTGGTCCGAGGTATACAGACCGACATATGTGGTCCGAGGTCTACAGACCGACACATATGGTCCGAGGTATACTGGCCGACATGTAGATGTCGGTATGATCATGTTTGTCTCATGTGCACGAAGGGGTAATCACGGAAGAGGAGTCCGACATAACCATGTCGGAGTGACCGAGGATGACTGCTTAAGTGTCGGCGAGCAGTCAATGCTCCAGTCACTTCCCGCCTGACACGGAGCGTCTGGCACGGAGCCTGACAGAGGCGTGTTGCGGGTTCTACGGGGCGGCACGCGTCTGACCGCTGACTCCGGGATACCCGGGGAAAAGGCTACAAGACAGGTGCGGGCAGGCCACGTCCTGTCCCTGTCAGAGGGGACATTCTAGCTCTACCGTTGGCTGCAGGGGATGGGCAGGCCATGTCTTGTCCCTGACAGGAGTGCCATCATGACACTTCAGTGGCATGGCTACAGTGCGCAGAGAGGGGCAATACCGTAACTCGGTTAGCCTTTAAATAGGGCATCACCCCCTCCTGTGTGAGGGAGGATGCCCAGAGAGAGATTTCCCCCCGTAGCTTCATCTTCTTCCTTGAGCACCTCACCACTTCACCATTGTTGGATCATACAGCTCGAGGAGCATCTTGTAATTGTGAGACACCAAGATATACAGAGAGAGACAGGCAGGAGTAGGGGTTTTACCTCCTCACGAGGGCCCCGAACCTGGGTAGATCGTGTGTTTGAGGTTCTGAGTGTTCATCTGTGCGTGCTCCTTAGCGCGCAAACCCTCCCCGGATCCCCCAGCGTCCATCGGCCCCATATCTTAGCCATACCTATGGCATCTGCCGTGATACCACCACGACACCCTTTCTCCCTCGTGTCATAAAGGTCGTCCTTAATGCTACACTGGGATTGGTTCTTAGATGTCTGACTTTTGCTTACATGAAAGAGTCTTAACGCCTCTCTCGTAAAAAAACCAATCGACGCCTTAGACTAGTCACGATGGGGGTATTATATGTAGATACCGTAACATGACTTTTGGTAAAAAAAACTGACGTGACACTGTGGCAATGCAATTAATAAAGAGAGAGGTGATAGTGCTATCATATGTAGATACCGTAACATGACGGATTCCAATGCAAGATGACTCTACAACATAATAAAATAGTATTATATGATACCGAATATATGTTACTACCCATTGTGGAAGTGGTAACATACACTAGTTTCATAAGCATGATACTATATACCCGTTGTGATTAGTCTTAGATTGTCCATGTGATGGTGCAAAGTAATTAAATAGGCAAGAGGAATTAAGAAACCACCTACTAAAATATTGATATGTCCTAATTTTGCGTGATGATGTGGAAGACTTTACAGCTAGATGCGGCCATGTCTGTTCCGCATTACGAAAGACCTAAGAGCATGATTAGAGCATGGTTAATAATAGAGCCGGCTACTGGCTATATGCCAGTGCCATGTCATCTATAGTTAGCTTATAACCAACAAGTACCTATACATGTAATTTTATAATTGTATAGCCCACTTTACACTCTCACAATATGCCTAGAAGCACGTGCTGCAACTGGCTACTAACTAAGAGTCCGCTTATGTTTTCTCTCCTCTTCTCTCTCTTCCAACTTCCAAGTAAGTAAAGGAATATTATTTAAATCCTTATAGCACGTCTACGTGGCCTTATTATACTTGCTCTTAATAATACAACCGGGTTGCCAGTGCCATGTCATTTACAGCTAGCTTATAGGCAACATATATAGTAGTTAGCTATATACACATATTACTTTATCATTATAAGGCTCACCTTCCACTCTCACAATATGCTAAGTAGCACGTGCTGCAGCTAGCTACAAACTAAGAGCCCGCTTATTTTCTCTCTCCTCCAACTAAGTAAAGATATATTATTCTATTTATTATAGCCCGCTTACGTGGCCTTATTATACCTGAATGTTTGCCAATCGTAAAATATCAGTACGCCAGTCAAAATTTAGGATTTTATTGCATAGTGGCTATAAAAGGGGTGGGGGTGTGGGGTTCAAATCCACTGCGATAGGAGAAATACGATTAAGCTAACTAATTATGAGAGGTGTGCATTCGAGAGGAGTGCATATGAGAGTCGTGTTCAAGAGGCCAGGTAATGGGAAAATGTTCTATTCTAACATCACTCCTTTGGATATTTTAGAGAGGGTCGGTAGGTAACAATTGATTTAGCGTCGATCTGCACTTGTCGGAACAGAGAGTTTCATGTCTACATGCTTAACCTTAGAACAAGAATATATGTAGCCCGTAATATTTTTGTTTGTGTGTTGTAACCCAGAGATGAAGGGGTTGTATTTTGACCACAAGGATGGGCATTGGTCTGGCAGGATCCAGTTTCCCACCGATCATGTGTTACTGTAAAATAATTGACATAGTAAATAAATAGATTTTAAATAAGTTTTATACTTCTAAACTCTGTATTGGGAATTCGCAAATAAAATCTCCAATGGGTATAACAAAGGAAAGAAACTTAGTAGTTTGTTGAAAAGATCTTAAAAAGAAGCAGAGACGGGTGTGATTATCAGTTGGCAAATTAGTTAGCCAAGGCTAATGAATAGTACGTGCTAATGAATATCCCGATTTCGATCTTAGAAGGAGAGAGAAATAATAGTTTGAATATATATTTTAATTCAAAAAACAAAAAATAAATCAACTCCACATTAAACTGGGTACCTCTAAAGTGGTAAGAGTGTTAAATGTTGTAATTTTCATCTAAATGATACCAAATTGAAGTAATAATATATAGCGCTGCGCAGCTGGTGACACAACAGGCCAAGTCAACGTCAAGATATTTAAAGATTTTTGTTTTTGAGGAAGATAAATATGCTCATGTTGTATGTTTCAAAATTTAGAAAACAGGAAAACTTTCAAAAAAATCTGAAAAAATGGGGTAACATAACATAGATTTTGTCTTTTTTGCACAGACCACAAAAGGTGTCATTTACTTGCCAATCTTTTCACGAATGTTGAACATTTCTATATGTTTGTGTCCAAAAAAATTTAGATTTGTTTGAAGTATTTTCATATTTTTTTAATTTTGAAAATAACAAGACCATGTGCACCCGGAAGACAAAGTGAGAATTTCTGGGAAGATATTGAATATGTTGTCCTACAATCCAACTCAAACTCTCAAAATGTTGAACTCCTTGTGGAGCAAAGAGCGTCGGGCTCGGCGCCGGCGCGGGGCTTACCTCTGGTCGAGTGACGACGCATCCCTGGGCGGCGGCGAGCGGCGCACTGGGAGGAGTGGAGCGGCGCGGGCGCGCAACTGACCAGATCGAGGTGAAGAGGGCTCCAGCTTGCCGCCAGCAACGGGGAGCACTGGAGCAACCCCGCGAGGAAAGGTAGAATTTCCTCCCTGTATCTCAAGTCCCAGATCGACACGGCTACAGTTTCGGAATCCGACCGTGTATACAATACAAAGTCTAATCCTATTAGAACAAGCCATCTCGATCGCCTACTTATATTTTCTCTACATATACAAGAAGTAGTCCAGAGTTTTACCTTGTGGGATTTCAGGGTCATCGTCTCATAGAAGAAACAAGTGCATATAGATGATAACAAGCGCTTATGTGTGTTACCAGTTTTTCCAAATACTGTTTTCAGGAGGCTCCGTCGCAAGAATTTGTAGCTGGCTCATGATGTTAGGCCAATACCTGAACTTACTTGTGTCGTAAGTGTTCCCTTCATCCTTGTATACATCCTTCCCTTTGTGCTCAATTTTTGCAGAATTTCATGTTTCCTTCATGCCTTGCCTATCTGCTCGTTTGATTTCAGAAGGCTACATAGGTATGGTACGCCGATGTATGAGTTCTTCAAGACTATCCTTTGCCACTGTGGCTCTGAGTCTGTACGCTAGTTGTGGTGTGCATTCTGGTATGGCTCAATTGATTGTGACAAATGATACTAGACAAGATTTTTTTACAGCAAGCCCTGACTATTTTCGGCAATTTTGCAGCATTTTGCTATGCATCGTGCTCCTGCTTGAACAACAGGAGGCTTTAAGGTAATCACCAATTGTTACTTACCTACAGTATCTAGGTTCTCAAATATATGCTGGTCTTGAATGTGTCTAGCTATCTCTCTGCGAAACTAGTGATCACTGATACATGTAGTTCTGTACCTTAGCAGTTAGCACACGACAATGCCACTAATTGATTTATAATTTAAAATGGTTCACCTATTATTAAAATCTGAGATCTCTTACAATCTTACTAGAATATGATTAGAAAAGATGGTAGCGATCAGTTATTACCTTGTAGATATTTCAGTATGTGTTCAGATAGGATTTGGATGCAGAATAGTCATATGTGTGTTTGTGTGGTGAAGGGCATCGACTTAGAGATGGGAAGTGTCACATACTCACATCCATTGTCCACACTCATGCAGCATTTCTTAGATATTTATACACCAATCATCGAAAAAACTCCTGCTGTTGCGCTACTGTCTTGCAGCATTATGCCATACATTCTTTCGTGGCGGTTTCGATTATGTTGTGTTTATTACCTTCACCTTGTCCCATCATTGTGCTGTACATTATCTCACGGCGGGTTTGATTATGTTATGTTTCATTGCCCTCATCTGCTTACTGTACATTTTGTTCGCCAATAGACTCTGCATTGTTCCATAATGGTTTTTGTACTTTTGTAATTCTAACCGAGCTGTACTGCTAGTTTTACATATCAACAATTAACCATATGCAGACCATATTGATGTCTTAGAGGATATGAGCAGAGAGTATAATATTGATATCACATGAAACTGGCTAATCTGAAGATATTCTTTATTTCAGTCGCACAATTCCAAAGTATTATCTCCTGCGACAGTCCATTCAGAACTTGACACGTTATGTGCCTTTTTTACTCATTGAGGTAAATATGCAATAATAACTTCACTTCCATGTGCCCTTTCTGCATTCTATATGTTTTATTCACTGTTCAGTAAGATGTGGTCGCCGAAAAGGTATTACTTTTTTTTAGATAAAAAAAGGTATTACATAAGAAACAAATATAAGCAATTGATGGAAATGTAATAGATTTGTGAATCCATAAAATATAACCATTAAGTAGGTTTATTGTTGAATGCAGTTTGCTTGCAGTTAGAACTATGACGGTTAATATTTGTGCATTGATGATTAAGTTTTCGGATAACCGTGTTTTGCCATGTGGCCTGTTGACTGTGTTGATGCTCTGAACCAGGGTTTTGCCACTATGATTGAAATCATTATTTTTCTGTGGGAATTCGGTTCTCGTTTGGTGACTTGTTCAGAAACACCAAACCATGCTCGGCAGATGGTACCACAGCATCTTGGATATTGGGGGATGGATATCTACAAGAGCAAGGTGCACGATTTCCTTGAGAGTGCGTTATTGCATGATTCAGTCTTGGGATTATGGGGCACTTCGGGTGTGGGTAAGACCGGGTTTCTTACGCTCATGATTGCCTGTTATGCCAATGATGATGATCTCTTTCGACATGTCTTACCTATTCAAGTTGGCACGGTGAGAGATACGCAATATTATTTGGCTCTTATCTTAAAGTTGGACTGGGACACTATGTCGTTGTTAGAGGAGCATCAACGAGCCAAAATCATCTCAAATTATTTGAAGCGTAAAAGTTTCCTAGTGTTGCTAGATGATGTTCAAGACAAACACCTCGATTTGGCGTCCTTCGGTTTGCCGATGCCGCTTGGGCGTAGGCAAAAGTTAATTCTAACATCGAGGAGCCAAGCTGTATGTAGTCACATGGGGTGCACCGAGGCCAACACTATTGAGATGAAGTGCTTAGGGGATGAAGATGCGTGGAACCTTTTCAAGTACATGGCTAAAGTTGAAATCAGTGAAGCTAATGTTGAAGTTCACAAAATCGCAAAAGAGGTATTCTTCTAGACTTCGAACCTACAAAAAATTATCCTTGTACTAACTTATCTGATATCTTGCAGATGGTTTCGGCATGTCGAGGCTTGCCTAGAGCCATTTGTGCCATTGGCTTTGGTGCAGGCAGTGCAACGTTATGTCGAACCGATCCGGATTTTGGGTGGATGGCCTATGCCTATGAGCATTTCAAGGCTAAGGCTAAGAATCTGCCGCCCGAGCGAATGGAAGAAATTTGGGATATTCGGGTTTAGGTATGTGAGAACGCGTTATTTGAACAGATTCATCTTCACCTTCATACCGTTAATATCAAAGTTTTGGAAATAATCATGATTCATGTCCCGAACAGTTTTTCATAACCATCTTTCGTTTTGTCCTCATAGTCCTGGTTGGGAACCTTGAAATCAGCAGCTTGATATCCTCAGTTCTCCAGTGAATAAACTTCCATGCAAGGTTTCCTTTCGAGAACTTCTGGAGTTGCATTTGGTGTCATCTTCCTTTGTTGATTGTACTATTCTCGAGGACAATTAAAGTCATTTGCTGCTAGAATACTGATGGAACGGGGAACTGAAGAATCTGTCGTGCAAACTCTGCTATTTGTAGTTCTAACTTTAGCTGGACTAATATTACCTGGATATGTAGTTTCATGGTCCTTGAGGTCAATTACCTGCCTCTCTAAGGTCCCACCGTCAGCATGTTCCTTTGAGTCCAGCGGATATACTTCCATGCAAGATTTAGTTATGGTACAGATTCGACGGTAAATTAATACACACCACATACCCGAGAACTGTAGTTAATTCTCACCTCTTTTTCTCAAAACATAATTCACTTCTCTTTCCTCCAACACCCTAGGGCTGGCATGTAGAAATTGACATGTAATTTTTTTTGTTGGTGGAAAGTAATTTAATCAATGCAAACCAGGCCATTATGTAGATTGGCACTATCGCTATATTGTTTTCGTTTTCATAGTTTTTCTTCCAAGAACAGGATAACCCTAAGGGGTTCTTATTTTCCCCCAAAGTAGTTTTTGTCATGTCTTAGAAAAGGCTAGTGACAAATGGAGCGCTTTGCACCATTACAGAGGTCATGACAAAATTAGTTTACTTTGGCTACAAGATGAAACGTGTTTGGTCAAAGAGAGCTATAGGGAGATCAAGATGTCATGTCAGCAAGCCCGGATCATCGGGACATATATGGTATGGTTATCTCTCCACACGCTTTAGCAACTCACGGATCTGCTCTTTTTGGACTCAACTTCGGTAGATGCCCCCTACCACATTGTAACACCCCGGCCACCCCGGGCCGGGCCGGTCACACCTGGCAGCTCGCTAGGATCTCCAGACTGGCCCCACAGATCAACACTAGTCTTTTCTGCGCACTTTGTCCTCACTCGTGCGCACCCGGGAACCAGTTCCCGGTCGGTCACCCATCCTTAGAGTGCTCCGGGCCAAGCACGCTTAACCTCGGAGTTCCTTCCAGATGAGCTTCCGGAAAAGAAGTTGCAACTTGTTGATATGAGTATTCTATCAATCCTGTTAAGCCTTGAGTCAGGATCTCACACACATAATTAACCTCGGCACTTCAAAAATAATACCCTCTTACTCACTTGTGCCCCACTAAGGCCGTATTAATGCTACACCGTGTATCGGTTTCTTAGATGTCCACGTAAAACTTTTACTTACATGGAAGACTCTTTAATGATAAAAGAGACTATGTATACGGCTCTTGTCACAGTATCCAAAATAAATAACAAAATAAATAGCAAACTACATTGCTTAACCCGTGTACTCATGCACCGCTTGACCAATCAACACGTGATATGGGATGGTGCAAAAGCATTAAACGCACAGGAGGAGTTATCTCCTAATTTTACGTGATGATGTGGAATATTTGGATATGGCTATGCCGTTCCGCCCCACGGAAGGCCTTTTTTTTTTTGCGAAGAAACAACCCTACCACTAAAGCAAGACAAATACAGAAAGGACCTCCACGGAAGATAAAATTACAAACAAGTCCAACTTCTGCACTGCGTTGATGCCGACGAAACGCAGAACGCACCGATGGCGCGCCGCCGCCGCATCGCCACTTCGTCCTTGGATCGGCAGATGTCCCCAGGCCGACGGGAAGTCTTCGGAACTCGAACCCCGGAGGGCCTCCATCCTGCTCCACCGGCCGCCACGCCCGCTTGCTTCAACACGAGTTGCTCCCAAACCTTCAAAAGCCAAGATCGCCGTCTCCGATCTCTGGCGCGGGGAAGACGCCCACGGCAGCTGCCCAGAGCTGCGAGGACGCCAGAGGTAGAAGATCCACTCCGGAGCTCCACCGGAGCGCCGTCGTCGAAGGGGAAGACCTCCACCTGCAAAACACAACACCGGCAGCGCCGCCGCCCTCCCGACGCCGCCGGCTGAGACCCTAGGCAACCCTACACTATATACATGCCGCGAATCGGAGTTCCCCCGTCCTCCCGCCGCCGGAGCGGCCGGCGGAGGGCGAGGAAACCGCCGATTCGGCGGCGGCGAGGTGGATCGCCCGGAGAGGTTCACAAATCGCCCTTCTTGGTACTGTAGACGGGGAAGGGAAAGTGTCCAAGGTCACTGTTAGGATTATTAACACGCAACACATTGCGTGTAAATGTTTCTCAGTACGCCGGTCGAAATTTAGGAAATTTATCGCATATGGCTATAAAGGGGTGTGGGAAGAGGGAGGGGGAGGGGTGGTTCAAATCCACTTCAATATGAGAATAGATTAAACTAACCAATCGTCAGAGTTGTGCCTTTGAGAGTAGTGCCGATGAGAGTCATATTCAAGAGGCGAGGTAATGTTCTCTTCAAAAATCACTCTCATTTGAATCTTTTTAGGGAGGGTTGGTATTTGGGTAACAATTGATTTTATCGTCAATTTGCACTTCGTGGAACAGAGAGTTTCATGTCTACATTTTCAACCTTAGTAAGAACATATGTAGCCGGTAATAGTCGTGTGTGTGTGTGTGTTGCAGCCCCGAGATGAAGGGATTTATGTTTTGAACACAAAATGGGCTTTATACAGGTAGGATCTAGTATCCCACTGAATCTCATAGGTTACTGTAAAATAATTGTGTAAGTAAGGAAATAGATTTTAAGTAATTTTTATAGTTCTAAACTTTGCAATGGGTATAACAAAGGAAATAACCTCATTAATTTGTTGAAAAAATCTTCTTTAAGAAGAAGTAGAGAAGGGTTTGAGCATCTTTAGTTGGCAAATTAGTTAGCCAAGGCTAATGAATAGTACTCCCTCCGTTCGAAAAAGGATGTTACAGAAATGAGCTATGAACGGAAAAGGATGTCACAGAAATGAGCTATGAACGGAAAAGGATGTCACAGAAATGAGCTACACATAGCTCATTCATGTGACATCCTTTTTCGAACGGAGGGAGTATGTGCTATGAGGCAGAGAGGAATAGAAGTACATGACTCCCCAATGTCGATGTCCGAAGAAGAGAAACAATTGTTTGAATATATATTTCAACAAAAACATGAATAAAAATTAACTCCACATTTACATGGTACTTCTAAAGCGGCTAGAGTGTTAAATGTTGTGATCTTCATCTAGATGCTACCATATTAATGCGTATAGCTGCTCAGCTGGTGACATGTGGCTAACAGGCTAAGTCCACGTCAAGATATTGAAGATGTTCTCCTACAATCCAACTCAATCTTTCGAAATGCTGAACTCCTTGTCTCTGTATGTAGGAACCTCGCTGGAAATTTAGAGGAAACAGTTCAATTTCAGCTATAATGGAGGAAAATCTATTGCTTTCAGATGAGCAAGACGAGACAAGCGCCCTCTTTGTGTTGCTCTAGCTACACAATGGTGCCAACAAGGAAAAATACACCGTGAACTCCGAACACAGACATACAGGCGCACACGCACACACCTCCCGATACCGTATAAACGCCCTGTACACATACCACACACACACACACACACACACACACACACACACACCAGTTACTCCTCTCAAAAAAATACGATCAAACGCCACCCCGGCCAGTCGCCATGGAAACGCCAGCAAGCAGGGCGTCGGCCTCGTGGAACCTGCAGGAAGCCGAGGCATCATCATCCTGGCACTCCATGCCTCTCTCGCTAGGCTCCCTGCTGAGGCGGCTGCGCAGAGCGCCACAGTTGCAGAACGTCTACCGCTACAACCCAGAGAACGCCGGCGTCGGGGTTCTCTCGGCTGTCATGGACCCGGCTGCCGCTCGCCGGCTACGCGTCGTCGGGCCACTGATCCACTCCGGCGCCCGCGACATTCTGGAGGTGGCACTACTGAGCTTTTGCTGCAGCCATCGGAGGCCGTTCCGAGCCGCCGTACTCTCCTGCGGCCGCTGCTCCCACTGGATAGGCGGTGGCGCCGTCTACATGTACAAGTAAGGATTCAGTCGATCAAAGAAGTGTTAATCTTTATGCATGCATGACATTTTTCGATCGGCGGTGGCAGCAGAGGCGAGATAGGATTCTGTAAGCCAGTGTGTCGGGACGCCTACATCACGGAGGAGTGGCACAGAGGCGCACACAAGCGAGCTGGTGGCTCGCCGGCACCCAAGGGGGTGAGATCGCGAGGAAGAGAAAAGAGGCCAACAATGGTGGATGTCAAGGGCGGCTGCACGAGCAGCCTTTTCTTCATTTGTGCTGATATCCTATGATACACCAGACATACATGTCTGAGAGGCGCAAGGGTTTAGAAGGATTTGAATCACTACGATTGTACAAAAGACTGTACATATATATGGGGGTCTTAAATGAGTAAACAGACACATTGAAACACGTCTATGTAGATACGATTTGGAACTAACTGAGTAATATATAACAGTAACAAAAGATAAACCGTATTGTGTTGAACATTTTAGAAGAGCAAAATGTGTTCGTGATCATGACCAACAACAATTGTGAAGGCGATCAAATTCGAGTTCAAGCCGGTAGATAATCGATAATCACTCCAAAAGATAGTAAAAGGCAAGGCGCATTTGTAACTTAAAACCTGATGGTTAGGAAATTATACTTTTGACGTGGTATGAGCTTATCTCTTCGTGCACATGTAACAAGGCATGCATACGCTGTAGGTAGTGTCACACCACCCACACATTGCATGGTAGGTATATGACACTTCCAAGAATATTTTGTCACCACTAGCTCAACCTTAAAGCTAGTGTTTTATACTTTTGCTAATCCTGGGACAAAAAAATGTTTGGCTCCAATACATTCTAATAAATCTGATGAAAGCTTCAAAGGAGAACTCCAAACTCGCATGCCACATCTGAAGATTAACACATGAACAACATGATGGGAGGGTACGTAACATACCATCCCAACGTTAGACTAGGCATTACAGCACATTCAAAGGCACCACTCAATCGACAGGCAAGCCAACGGTTCAACAAAATCAACAGACGCCACAAACACAGATCAGTCATCGTCCATCATGCTGTCATGAGCATGGGCAGCGTCAAAGTTGCAATTCATAAGTGGACACCGGACTGGAGCCATACAAGCATGCAGTACCATGGATAAGAACAGATAGCCAAGCCATGAACTTCTGGAACATACACAGTTCATCATTTGCTACCCGAGAATATGCAGCTACAGATTGGCACACTGGCCTACAGTTAACCTAAAACAGCCTCGTGCTTGCTGCAAGGGCTACTTCTACGGTAATACTCTGATCCCTGAAACTATGTCCTGAGACATTCCCACTACTCCAATTCCTAAAGCTACGTCCTGAGAAATACCTTCGTACTATGTAACAAAGAACGTCCTAAGGTGCAGTTAGTTCCCCCCTCGGAAAGCAACATAGTTGGAGCCAGATATAAACCATTGATGCATAACGTTGCCATCGCGACAAAACTTGCAGATAAGTGATGCTTCGGGTGAACAACACAACAGGATCCAAGGGATGGTACTCAGTCGAGAACCCCATCTGACAACTGACACACACAAAAACAGGCTGATTCCCATTGGTTAGGCGATTCCAATTAAGCTACTCACTTCCCCATCTTTGCTGCAAACGATTTCCGCTCTTCGGTGTGCTTCTACAGAAAAATATGAAAATGCAAAATTAACGTCTCAACTTATAAACACGAATAAATATCGAAAGCATGGAGTAATTGTATTTACCTTATGAAGTATACTGAACTTCCTTGCTTGCTTTTCTCGGACAAGCATCCAGTCCAGTGCCAAGTCGTATTCTATTGTATTGGGTTGAGAACAGTGCGAGGTTGATACTGCCTTCTTCTGCAGAATAAACAATAGTTGCAGAAATATGCATTCAGAACACAAGAAACAGTAGAAAGATAAATTATACAACACCATCAGCACCTGCTCTTCTCGCTGTCTTAGACTCATTCTTTGATTAGTGATGGTTAAGTGCCCAACAAGAGGTCCTGAAGTTGTTGGAACCTTAAGTAACCCTTTGCTGCAATAAAGTGGTCTGCAAGTAATACAGTTCGTGAGGATAGCAGGTTAAAAAAGAAAACCAAATTAGACAAAGCTACTTACTTAACAGAACTATATAATTATGGTGGGCAGTGCAAAGTGGCATGCAATTGCGATGTTGCACATACACAATACCTGTCTGATTCCAACTAAAAAGAACTAAAACACATATTGCACATGGTAGAAGCAATTGGTAAAATAAAGCAATATTAGATGCTTTTTCAGTTACTGAGGCATTATGTGAAACATAACAAACAGTAGAGACACTTCACTTGATATGAAATTCATTACATGACAGCACCGGATACGAAGTACAGTAGATTTCATCATTCCAACAAGTATCAACACAATAGAGTCGGTTACCTTCCACCCACTACCAAGCCTGAATTGATTTTCGAAATAGCAGTATCAGCAGCAATTTTAGATCTGAATATAGCATAAGCTTTTCCTACAGATAAGAAAAAGAAATTTTATTTAAACTGCATTAACCTCAAACATGTAGACGTTGTGTAGAAGATTGAACTTACAAACAAATTCACTCACCATTGTTGGGATCATCATAGGTCGGGTGGTTTATAGGCTTAGCTCTACAAGTTTGTTGTAGTGCCTGGCGTATAAGTTCCTGCAAACATGATTAGCAAGATAAATGTTCATTAAGATTGATAGTGTGATACTCATACCCCCTCCGCTCCAAATTTACTGTCGCATATTTAGTACAACTTTTTACTAAATCCAATTAATTTGGAACGGAAGGAGTACTAGAAAGGAGAAGCTAAAATATTCTTATATACATAACAAACAATAGACTAAACAAAGTGTAGAAGTGCTAAACAGGGTTGACATAGATTCTTGGGCAACAGGGAATAGATATCGACAAAGAGTTCATCAACTTTTTCAGTCCCCACATTCTCCACTTGTCCCCGTACGAACTTGCCAATTAATAAAATATATACTCCTCCGTTACCAACTAAGTGTACTTGTAATTTTGTTCTTCATAGAAAAACTTACAGTATCAATATTTACAACATCAAATAATACAGTAGATGTATATCCGAACGTAGTTTCATAATATACTAATTTAATGTCATAAATATTTTTCACTTTCAGTAGCAGAAAATGAAGCGGTACTTTTTAACAAAAAAATGAATGTACGACTTGTAAGAGAATGTTGAAGTTAAACACGCAGAAATCAAAGTGCACACAGTTGTGCAACAGAGCAAACAGCTTAAGGTATTGAAGATGATACTTCTAGGCCAGCAATACACTACAGAACAAAATGAAGCTTGGTTTCATGACAACCAAATAGATGAAGAGAACATAGTACCACTATGTCAGAAGCTCCAAACCGTATGTCAAGATTCTGAATATACACTAATTTTCCATCCTCATCAGCCTCTCGTAGTGCCTCATCCCATGGCTGAAAGTTTCATTTAATAGACTGTAACATATAACTGAAAGCCAGAGTATACTACAGTAACATAGAACTGAAAGTCAAAAGATATAGTTTCTTAGTAATAATCCATTTTTTGCTAAACGGCTTATCAAGTGCAGATAACACGTATGCTTCATCAGTCATAGCATATATACACTGACTCTATGGCGAAGAAAGATCACTCACAAGCTGTTTGAACCATTTGCTTCGGTCCTGTTAAATAACATAGAAGTCTATTAGCACACGGAAGAAAACATGGGAAATTGTAAACGAGAACACTCTGTGTAGAGTTTATCACGTTTAACCTCCTCGTAAATAGCATCGGTCAAATCTCCATAGTAAAAGAAGATAATGTTTGGTCAAATAAACAATAAATCCTTAAAGCAAACTAATTTAAAACTAAGAAACCTAGTTACTTGCTTTGCACAAATGATCCATTATGTGCCCAAGATTCAATCTATTAATGTAAGAAATATAGCTGAACAGGAAAATAAGACTTTGGATGCCAAGTCTAAAAAGGAATATGTGCTACCGACAATGCCCCCAAATACCCGTTCTAGTGCATTGCAGCAGTTTAACTTTACTTCTGATTTATGGCAACGAATCGACCATTTTAGTAGATTGATAAATTCAGACATACTTCTGGTTTTGGAGCTCCACCTAGATAAAGCAATGTTATATCAAAATGCATGCATTTAAGATGTTTAAGACAGCGGAGAACATATATAAAGCTCATAGACTAGCACTGTGTCTTCGACATATGGACCGATAAAAATTGTCAACTAAAATGCTGCAAACAAGACACATCCTAAAGGAAATTTCGTTTTCCCCAAGAAGAACCAAAGTATTCCTTATCCTTTTGTGTGCGTTAAATGGTGATATGATACTGTTAGATGGCATGGCAATCAACTTGTTTACAGTTTCACTGACTGCTCTGTTTCAAAAAAAAAAATCAGTGCCTGCTATGGCATAAAGAAACCAAGAGGTGACACAGGCATTTTCCATATCCTTAATATGCTCATTTTGAAATAGGTTCAAAACAGTTATTTATTAGTTCAGGATACTTACAGCTTGTATTGGCGCTGGTTCCAGAGGACCAGGGCGAACTTTCACGGCAGGAACAACTGGGGCTATACTCTCTGCTTTAAGATCTTCGGATAATTTCAACTTCTTGGAAGGCAACTTCTCAGAGAAAACTTTCTGTGTGCGTTTGAGAATATTTTGTGTTGGTTTTGAAACACCCTCCTTAACTGCTGGGGGGACAGGAACAGCAGCAACCTTTGATTTATCCTCCTCTTTGAATGCTTGGGGGAGAGGAATAGAACCTGACTGGGGAGGAGTCACAGCAGCAACTTGATTTTCATCATCCATCTTAACCGCTGACTGCGGAAGGGGTGCAAGCAGACCTGAACCCAACTTCTGAGCCACGCCTTGCAAATCCTGATCCGGATTACATGTAACTTGCTCATCTATAATATTAAGCAGAATGTTGACTGCATCAGAAGGAGAATTATTAGATAAGTCCATGATATAATGTGTTGGGCAAACAAAATATTTATATGTGATTTAATACATGAACGAAATCTGGATACTAGTCTTACCTTCCTGCCCTCCAATTTTCTCAGGTACTTGATCAGAGAGCGTGCAGTTTCCAACATCAAAGAACCTATAGAAGATATAATCAGCCTCTGCTTGTTCCTTAGGAGTAGGCTGGCGATTCCTCTCATCCTTTGAAACGCAAACAACTGTGCATTTGCCAGCAATAGCTTCCTAATTGGGCAATGAACAAATGGCTATATTAGAACATTTCAGCTGTAAGAAGGGTTAAGAATGAACTGAATTAACAGTGATGTGCCAAACTAGCTTTTAAGTGTAACTGTTGAACCCAAATAGAGATCTTCACATGCTTGTTAAATTTTTGTCCTGACCAAGCTGGTTTAGCTCAGATTTTGCAAATGAGCAAAGCCAAGCCTGAAACAGCTCAGTCAGGTTTTTGTTGTGCCTAGTGACTACATACTACGAAATATACTTCCAGAAGTGTTGACCAACCTTTTATACATGAAGATTAAATATCTTTAACTTCAAATTACATTTATGATCTGTGGGTCTAACAAAATGCAACAAAAATCAAAATCTATGAATAAAGAAGGAACAAACTACCAGTGGGTTGATATCAGCAAGGCCAGTGCCATCACCAGAAGCAAGAAATATCTCCTTCTCCGCCACAGGACCTCTTAAATGATTTCTGATCTCATCCGGGGAAAAAAACCAAAGAATTTTTACTTTCTTAGCTTGATTTTGCTGGTGCCATATCTTTACTATCTTTCCAATGTACGGTTCAGGTTCACCATTTTTAAAAAGATACACACAGTCATACAATGAGTACTTCACATTGTCAAATGTGAAGGAACCATAGAACTGTGTATCCATCTTAGCACCACCTTTTGATCTCTTTTTCCCCCATGAAAACTGAATTTTCTCGCTACTTTCACCCATTCTGATAAGAGAATCTTCTGACAATGGCCAATTGCAGCTCAATTTCCACTTAACACATGCCTGGAAAAATAAAGCAAGTAAATTAAACCTCGATAAATTAAGCAAAATCAAAATATGAACACTGAGATATCAATAATAGTAGCACAGCGAATAACTCCCTCATACTTCGATCTGCTACAATTTTTGGCTGGCACGGAGTCTACGTCTAACTAGGGTGAAACAAGACATTAATAGGAACACAATATCGAAAATCTGTTCATCAGCAATCCATTTATTGCGCACTGTATGTACCAAAAGAATGTGCAGAGCAAAAACCATCGGGCATTGTGTCCACACCTCATACATTACAGAAAAATACCATCATGCTACCACGATAACTTGAATAGATCATCTACAAAATTGCTACAAGTAAACGGCTTTACCAAAAGAGTCACTGTGAGGGAACAAAATTCGTACCACAAAAACTGAATAAACTGCTACAAGTGAACTGTAAACCAAAGAGTTACAGGAATAAATAAACCGCGGCACATATCCCCTCCAACCCGATCAATCCCCATCCAGGACCAAACCTAGGGTTGTAGAAACTGAAACAAATTGACACAAAAAAACAAAACTAGAGGGAGGGACGAATGGCGCGATGGACGGACGGACGACGACCGACTGAACAGAACCCGTAGCCCCACCCTCCGGGGTCGCCGTTGACGGGGGGCGTCGGCTAGGGCTGCTACTCTCTGAAGGGCGGTGCGGACTGCCAGGGCTCCCCTGCTACGGTCGGCGCTGGGTTGATTCGGCCCCCCGACCAGCTGAGGCCCAATGTGCGTAGGATAGCAGGGAGTGGTGTAGGAGGACCGGAGGAGGGCAGTTACCTTGTGCGGACGGACGACGGCGTGGGACGAGCGGGGGAAGGGGGCGGTGAGGTCCGCGTGGAAAGCAGGGCTACCGGCGATGGCGAGCACGGCGGAGGGCCGGAGGAGGACGCCGGGAAGGAGGACTGGAGGAGTGGCTCGGCCGGAGACCAGCTAGGGCTGCGCCATGGGGGAGAGGGGGAGAAGGCCACGCGGCGTGTGAAGCGAGAGAGGCCTGCTTGGGTGGAGTGGAGGGCCCTCTCACTTAAGCTGGGCCGGCCGATCCACGGAACGAAATCCTTCCCTCACTTTTTTCTCTCAAAAAAAAAACTGATCCAACCAAATGATTCTCCAAAAAAATACTACACCTTCAGACACTGGTGGAAGTCGTCATTGTCTACAACTAGGAATATTTTCAGAATTTTTCTAAACTTCAAAATGTTTTGTCTTGATTTTTTTGTTCAAAAAAAGGTTACATGTATCTCGTCCTACAAAACGCTTCTCTCAAACCACATGGGGCTTTTCAGCCCAGGCCTGTCCAAACCAATTGATTTCATACGTGTTCAAAGTGTATAAGTACAAAAGTTCATTTTCTCTAAAAAAAGTAGAAAAAAGGCCTTCCCTTAACAAACAAACAAAACTATCCCTCCAATCCATATTAATGTGTATCCACGTATATGTATCGAATCGACCAGAAAGGCCGAGCTTTGGGAAGCTCTTTTAGATCGCGTTTGAGAAGTTTTGCTGGCCCAGCGGGTGGCCCTATACTGACACGTGTCGCACGCAGAGCAGCGCGTCTGCGGTGTAATTCTGATGGTGTGTCATTTCCGCGTACTACATACTTCTTCACGGGCTCACGGCCGTGCTTCAAATAGTGTAGCGCGGATGTATTTTCAAGTGTCGTACTTCCTGGTGTAACATTGGCGTATTTCATGTGCAACGATGTTGTACTCCAGATGCAGAGCGAGCGTATTTCCACGTGTACAATATGAGAAAAATAGCGTAAAGATTCGATATTAACAGGTCAGCTTGCATCACTACACACGCAGGGATACTTTTGCACTACTACCAAGACATTGCCAAATGTGAAGCCAGACAGCTACTCCTTAGCATCAGCAAACAAAAGAGAAATGGCTATGTACATCATATATGAGTAAATTGCGTAAAGAATTTGATATTAACAGGTCAGTTTGCACCACGACACAAAGACACAGGTATGCTCTTGTACTACCGAGACAGCAAATGTGAAGCCAGACAGCAACACCGACTCGTAGTGTCGCACTGCATATAGACATGACGAACATAGTGGAAAACCGTAAAATCTGGGTCACAGATTACAAATATGAGCGTCTTTGAAGGCTGGAATTAGTAGTACATGGGTTGCTGATGATGCTGCTGTTGTAAGGTGCCTGCGTTCTGGGAAGTACCATCGTACATCGCCTGATTCACACCTACCCCCATCCCCACCCCCATGGCTGCTTGATTCAGATGCTGAGCCTGCATCAGTGCCTGTGCCTGTGTCGAAGCCATCCTGTTCAAGGCAATAGCGCGCTGATACGCCAGTAGATCGGTGGCAGCAGGGAGGATAGGAGCAGCCGGAGGAGGCAGAAGCACAGAGGTTGTACCGGCGGGTGTAGGCTTGTTGCCCCAGGAACACTGCAGAACAAAGGAACGGCTACAATCAGGAAACCGATAGAACATACTAGCAAAAACGACCAGAAATATTCAAGGAAAGAAAAGGCAGCTAAAGACGATACATGTACATAAACATTTAGTAGGAAAGGGTAATGCTCACCTTGATCGGTTTCCCGCCCAACATACGGCCATTACCCATCTGAATTGCAAGGGCAGCTTCTGCATGGTTGGTGTACTTCACAAAACCAAAGCCTTTGCCATGCTGGACACGCACCTCCTCAAGAGATCCAGCACCGAGTGCGTGGAAAAAACGATGGAGCACATCTTGAGTAACCTGGTATTAAGAATATCAAGAAATCAGTAAGGCAGCAATTGGGACAGGTGGGATCTACGTCGTGAAACTTGTTGAAATTCGTGACATAAGTTCATTATGTCACATGCAATGTGATTTGTGTAACAGTGCAGTTATAGTGTAGAGAAGCCAGGTAAGTTAATGACAAAGAAACAAGAGGTTCATCAATCGGAGCATGTTTGAAGAGCCTACCTCATGAGCTAGGTTCCCAACATAAACAGTTCTGTACTGTGGATTATTTTCTGGGGCATCTATGTTCGCTTTCTCCTTCACATTTTCTGAATAAGACAAATAATAGACAGGAAAAATCTCATATAAAAATTATGGAAAATCTTTGTATGATATATGAAGAATGAACTGCACTACATATATCACATCAACATCAGCATGAACCAATAACACCTTAATGAAAAGATTACTTCTTACATACCAAGGGACTAATATTCTACAGGACATATCTTTTGAAACAGATCTATACCTGTGAAACTGTTAGTTGCACCAGCATTCAAATCTGATGGTTGCTGCTCCTCGCCACTGTTAGCACCTTTTGTTGCCCAGTTGCAACGAATCTGCCGATTTCCGAGCCATTGACCTACAGAGGATTTTTTATAGAAAAATTACCATCAGCATTCTAAGAATTAAGAGACTGGCATCACTCACCAGTGTCATTTATATAACGTTTCAGTTGTGGAAAATATCACATGCGTCTGAAAATAAGAAGTCCACACAAACACACACAATAGGTCAGAATAAGAAAAGTTTTGAGGGCATACCATTTAAGCCATTTATCGCACTCTGTGCATCCTATAGATCAAATAAAGCGATTTCAGCAAAAACAGGACAATAAAGCACAAATTTAGATGGTTGAGACTGAGAATCAGCAACACCTGTTGATTCCTAAAGGAAACAAAACCGTAGCCTCTTGATCTTCCAGTCGTTTGGTCCCACATAACTCGAGCATCACTAAATAGCACAAATTGTTGCAATTTTAATCTCGACACATCATTCAATTACATAATATTGAATTGAAAAACGAATTAAACAAGTAACCAAGCGGCAAGTTTGGCAACACAAGCAGGAGTGTCAATCAACGACGATTAGGTATAATAGCACCATTAGTCGAGAAAAGTACAAAATTATGGATAAGCTAAGAAACTAATGAAGAAAAGGCAGGAGGAAATGCTTACGAGCAGCTGGACGAATATCCTGAGAAGAAAGCAAATAATGCAGAATCCGTAACCTCAGGACTCAGATCACCAACAAAAACATTGAAATGGTCTGCAAAAAGAATAAGGAATACCATAATGAGCCAAACGTTATGGCAAAAAATGTTAGAATACTGGCTCAAGAGAAATAGTAGTTTTAACCTGTTGTGTCCTCCCTCTGACCACTAGCATATGCCCAGTTAACTCTGATAGGCTGCCCGAAACTGCAATAATGTTTTTCAGTAAGCACATAGTATTACATGCAAGTAAAAAAACTGAAAAATAGAACTAGCAGCAGCTCCTATCTATTTTTTTCTCACATTTGCCTCCCATTAAGTGTCAAAATTGCTAAGGCAGCTGATCTGCGTTCATAGTAGTCAACAAAACCATAAGAGGACTGCAAAAAGGATAAGTTTCAATGGTCAATCTTCTGATTCTCGAAATTGAATCATATTCCTCTTTCAAAAGCAAAATAACTATGGTCAAGGAAACCATGAAAAAAACTACCTTCTCTTTTCTTATAAGCTTGCATGCTTCAACCGAACCAACACTCCCGGAGAAGTGCCTCTGTCACTTGAACATGAATATTGCCGACATACCTAAAATATAGAAACATAAAAAATCAGTTTACAGTGTGGCCATGATTGTAATTACCATACACATAAATGAAGATGCCCATAAAAGAGCAACGAAGTGAAATTAAGTGATAGTATAACACTACAAGTGTGCAAGCAAAATGTGATCTCCAGTTCAAAGCATGCCAAAAAAAAAGAGATAAAAAGTCTCTAGCGGGACTCACACACTGCGGCATGTACTTGTATCAAAACCAGGTGGCAGATTTCCAGTAAGAATGGTCTCTATCTGCAAAAATTAAAAAATGTAAAAAACAAGGAAAGAAACAAAGGAAACATCTATGGACAAGAAATCATCTTCTTAGTTTTGCAAAACCAAATAATGAGAAAATCCTAGCACCAGACGCTTCCCAATTATTCGCTACTCATTCGCTATATATTTAAACGTCCATATACTTGGAGACTGTTCTCTTACTAAACTGGTCATCAAAATATATTTTTAATTCCCCATGGATTTTAACAGTAAGATTCTTCAGATCACTGGCTCTGCTGCAATACACTCCCTCTGTCCCATCATATAAGATGTTATTACAATTGGAGATTGTTCCCTTACTAAACTGGTCATCAAAATATATTTTCAATTTTCCATGGATTTGAACACTAAGCACCTTCAGACCACTGGCTCTGCTACTGGTACCCGAGAGAACCAGGTTGAATTTGATCATTCTAAGCATGAGTGAATCTTCACCATGGGTCACTCAATCTCACGTCAGGAGCACCCTTTCAAAGTAGGTTGAAACACCGATGCAAAGTAGAAGCGCCTCCAAAATCTAAGACAACCAGAAACCCAAGACGTACGACCCCTAGCTAGAACTAAGCCCATCCACAAATACAATCGACCTCCTAGGTTCCTAGCCAACCAACCACCGGAGAATTCAGTGAACTTTCGCGGGGCGCTGCCCGGCGGGAGAATAGTAGGCAGGCAAGTTGTAGGTGCAGACCTGCTGCGGCGGCGCGGCGGCGCCGAGGAGGTGGTGGTGCGGCGGCGGTGGCACCGGGTACATGGACTGCAGCGCGGCCGCGTGCTGCATCAGCGCGGCGGCCTGGCTCTGCTGCTGCGGCAGCATCACGAGCGCCCCGCCTCCGCAAGCGGCGGCCGATTGGAAGGAAGGGTCGAGAAGATCGGGCCGGGTGCGGGGGAAGAGAGCGATGGAGGGAGGGTAGAGAGTTCGTTTTTGGTTCCTTTGTTGGGGGTCTGGTCTGTCCCTGGATACGTGGGCCTCGAATCTCGGTTGCTTGTTTTTCTGTTTGGATAGAGGGAATCATCCATCGTTGCTAATCATGGGCTCCCGATGATTTTCTGACCCGTATTATCGGACTGTTCTCTATTTAAGTGCTTTGAGCTTTGAGGACTACCTCGGTGTATATTGATCTCTTCATGGTTCCAAAAATGGCTCTGTCTAATCATGGAAACCCAATGGAAGATGCAAAACGCACATCACTCACAATGTAGATAGTACTCGCGCAATTTCTTACTAAAAACACAGTACAACGTGGACGCTCATATATACGTGCACACATTTATTCCTCTCTTCATGGTTCCAAAAATGGCTCTGTCTAATCATGGAAACCCAATGGAAGATGCAAAACGCACATCACTCACAATGTAGATAGTACTCGCGCAATTTCTTACTAAAAACACAGTACAACGTGGACGCTCATATATACGTGCACACATTTATTCCTATGAACGCACGCACGCACACTTTACCCGTATGAGCATCCCTCAAAGACTGATTGTTGTCTAGTTAAGTCCTTTTGAGGGCTACCGTTGTGCATGATCTCTTCATCTACATCTATACTACTACTAATCTGATTTAGGATGCATGTTGCAACTCAATGCAAACCATCTAATCCCAATTCCCAAAACGGTATTTGCCCAATTTTTGCATTTTGCAATTTAGCACTAATGGAATCTCTGAGGCTCCTACCGACGCCGTGCCAAGCTCTTGCGTCGTCGTCCTAGAGCTCTCTCGTCGCCATCGTCGTTCTCCTGCGGTGACTGTGGGGAAGACCCCTTCCCCCAAGTCTTTCTCCCCTTGTCCTCCTATATAAACCACCCCCCCCCCCCCCCTCCACACAAGTTATATCAAGTGTCTTCTTTTGAAAAATTGAAAGATAAGTTTTTATCTGAAAGGATTGAGGCGTGGTGTTTGATTGTCGGGTATGTTTTTATCGTGGGTTGAGTGAAATACTAGCTCATATGAACCCAAAAAAAAAGGAAACGAAAAACTAAAAAGAAAGAGGAAGCAGGAAATGACAACAAAAACGATAAGAAAAACAGGACAAACACAGGGAAAATAATTGAGGAACTGTAGCTGGGCTGGCCCACTACAAGGGAGCCTTCAGACATCAGTGGGCTGACCGACGCTTGAGGCATCACATAGGGTTTGTCGCAGGAAACTGTGTGCAGGCACAACAAGTGAAGGCCCAGATTATTTTTTTGCGGTCACCTCGCATGTAAATCATGGACTACAGTGCAACTGTGGAAACTAGGGGCCTGTTTGGTAGCCTGCAGCCATATCTCGTTGTCTTGGGGCATGCTCCAGCGGGCAGTGCTGAGTGTAGCCACCCCTAAATACGTGTTGTCCATCTTGTTTGGTTGCCCGTATCGCAGAAGTGAGCAAGTTTGGTGCTCTTCGTTTGGTAGCCTGCAGCTACGGCCAAACGGCTTGCTCGCTGCAGGGCGGTTTGTTTGGTTACAAGCAAAACAACGGTAGAAGAAATAGGCAAATGCAGTTCATCCTAGCTAGGTCGAATGACGGTTTCAATTCATACCCTAAATACTACGAATGTCAGTTCCAGTTCATCCATACGACAGCCCTAACTAGTACGAATCAAGCAGTACTGATATTACAGACCGGTAGATAGTTTGTGGGGGAGTTCAGAGTTCATCATCTTCTTCTTCATGGTCCTCTTCTTCTTCACGGTGATGCTTCATCTTCAGAACCTGTTGTTGCCTCTGTCTGTCCACATTGCTTCAGCCCACTCCATCCGCTTGCTCTTCCAAGCTTCATTGTCATCAGCGGCGACGCCATGGCCTTGATCAATGTCATCAGGTGTCACATCCGCCTCATCTGGGACATGCTCATCAAAACCCCACCCCAGGATCTAGTTGTGTAGGATGCGGCATGCAAGGAGAAGCTTCACCTGGGTCTCGTAGGTGTGAAATGGCTTCTGGTTCAGAATCTTGAATCGATTCTTCAGTGCATCAAAAGCTCTCTCAACTGTCACTCTAAGACTCGAGTGTCTCAGGTTGAACAATTCCTTGGCTGTCGTAGGAGCGAATCTTGAACTGAACTCGTTCATATGGTACCTGGTGCTTCGAAAGGGGGGAGAACTCCAGGGCGACAAGCATAACCAGCATCACCAAGGTAAAACTTACCATCAGGTATACTGATCCCGTCAGGTCTAGACATGATGTCAACAAGAATGGTTGCATCATGCGCTGATCCTTCCCAGCCTGCCAGCACGTAGGTGAACTTCAGATTAAAATCCACAGCTGCAAGCACATTCTGGCTGGTGTAGTGCTTCCTTCCTCTGAAAGCTTTGGATTGTTCTTTCGACACTCTAGATGTGATGTGAATACCATCGATGACGCCAATACAGTCCTGCAAATGGCAAAAACTGTTAGTGAATACTCTGTCCTAACATTTGGCAACACTGATTGCACAAACAGAGCAATGCTTACCTTGAAGTACGGGTACCATCTGAAGCTATCTCTAATCTTCGCCGGCGTTTGGCCTGTGGGCGGCTTGATCATCTCATGCCTTAGCTCACCGATAGCGTACCGTACTTGCTTGAAGTACCGGGAGATTGTCTCAATTGATCTTCTGAACGTGCTATGGATGACTCTGAACCTTTGGTTATGGGCTACGACATGAAGGAAGATGCAAACTTGCTCTTCCACAGACGTGTGGATGCTATCCTTGAGCAGACCCCCTTCCTAAACCTCTTGACAAGTTCATAGAAGGGTCCTCTACCCATCCTAAGCATTTGAATAGACTCTACCTCACAAGTGTTGTAGATGAAGTTCAGATTTGCCATCCTCTCCCGATCTCGAGCTAACATAGGACCATACGGGAGTCTAGCAAAAGCATACCGCTTAACTAAGATTTTGTGAATCATCATCATCCAGTCTTGAATGACGGCAACCAGTGATGTCGTCTGCTTGGTCAACGCCATTGCGTCGTCCTAATATAATGGATCTGACATGAGTACGTTCTAGATCTACTGTACCGTTCTGTTCTAACACTAGTAGGAAAGAGTTTTACCTTGGCTCCCGCCATTGGAGATGATGGAGAGGTCGGCGCTGTCGGCGATGAAGAAGTGCAGGGCTTGCCGCCCGTGGAGACGACGGCGCGGATCCTTGGCTGCAACCGCTCCGGTGCCACAACCGTGGGCCAGCCGTCGTAAGTGCAGGTGAAGGAGCCGCCGGTGTGGTCGCCGGTCCGGTCGCCGATCTGGTCGCCTGGAAGGAGCCGCCGGTGTGGTTTGGGAAAAGTGCGGAGGTGACCGGGCAAGAGAGGGGAAAGGCGCTAGGTATGGCGCGAAACAGGGGAAGGATTTCGCCGTTTCCCGCCGTTCCCCGCGCGCACGCTCGTCTCCACTTTTTGCAGCCCCGCGGCCTGCCTCCATGAAAACTGCCGATTCGGCAGTTCCTATCGGGTCTGCCCCGAGAGTGCTTTAAACAGCGTGCCAGCCAAAAAACGGGCTACAGGCAAACAAACAAAACAGGGTGGCTATGCAGCCCACGGGCCTGTTTGGGGTTGCTGCAGGCTACCAAACGCGCCCTAGGGCTTGCAGAGCAGCACACCCAGGAGCAGTAAATCACATACCGCAGTTGCACAATAGTATTACCTGTTCCGGCTTTCAGCTTTAAACGGTTGGCTCAAATACACCAGAAACACTGAACAGGCGTCTTTCGTGGTAATTACACTCTTATATGAGTAACGGTTTATGCTTAGTTTTCCTTGACTCCTTCGAATCGCAGCTTCCATTTCTTCTCGTATAAGCGAACCAGGTGGCCCAGTTGAACTGCACGGCGAAGATTACTTACAATTCACCAAATTCCCTCCTTTTCGGATGCAAAACAAGTCACCAGGTTTCTGTTGAAAAGAAATCAAATGCCTGCTCCTTCAGAAACACGCATCCTGGCTCCTTGCAAGTCAATTAATGGTGCAAGGTCTTCCAGGCTACTAGTATAAAACTACACCTTGCAAGCATGATTGCATCTCGTTCCTCGCAATAAACTAAAAAGAAGCCAATGGATTTTGTGGCACATGATCCTCCGATACGGTTCAGAGAGCATGCAGCAGCACGCAGGTTTGCCTATACAGGAACCATATCAGCTTCTCTATCTCAAACAGCCCGCGGCATGTGGTGAAATGAACCTCAAGGAGTAGCATAGAGCCAAAGACGCTGAGAAACGGTAGCACCAAGGAACTCATTGCCCATATTTTCAGATAAGAATCGCTTGAATCTCTTCACCTGACGGCTGAATCGAGTCAGAGTCTGTTAGTATCACAGTCCAATAGGCAGATTCCACATGCAGGAGAGAGCGCGGTAGAGGTTACCCGTCAATGGCCGCTAGACGTCGCAATTTCGCAAGAAAATTTCCTGTAGCTGGCCCGGCAAGGGGAATCCGCTAGAATCGGTAGGTTTGCGGGGAGGACCATTGGTCATTGGATCAAAGCAGCTCAGTTGTCCATATCAATGGAGTCCCCTTCATGTGTCGGCTCGCCCAATTCCACCATGTGTTCTGTGCTTGCTGTACGCGTGAAACCAGACTATTGGGGCCGATGAGGTCCATTTGGTGCCAAGTGCATCTCCATCCTAGAAACAAGGGCAAGGTGTCCCTTGGACCAGTGTACGGCACACTGTATTGTTAGTTGGTTAAGCAACTTGTGCTCAGGACATGATCACTTAGCACATGGCTCTAACTTTTGGTTATCTTTTCATAAGCACAAGCCATTCCATGTGCATTCCGTGGCCAAACGAGTAATCCACAAGCTAAGTGCAAGCTGGCTACAATTTACTATGCCAATATAATTCGTTGATGCTTTGCACACAAAAATGCTAGAAATATTAGTGGGAAGACTCTTTCTTTTGCAAACCAACTGAACTTTCCCTTGATTAGCTGAATAATCCGGCAACAGGTTTATGGGGAGAAAAACCAGAGGACTTGTCATCAGCACATGGTTTTGACACAGCTACATCAACGACCAAAGTCACAAATATTCCCACATAGAAAATTCAAAAGATTCAAGAACGGAAGGCAGGAAGCTGCAAGGATGTGCACTATCTCCCTCCGTTGTCTTATGTTAGCCAAGGTGTGATACAGACAAGTTGAAGGAGAAAGCACCAAGTTGCACCCACCATTTCCCTCACAAAAGTCTCTCTAGGAAGTGGGGTGGCATGCATCCTGTTCCTCCCTTTGCAACTTCCAAACAACTTCCTGTCGTTTTGAATGCATCTTTCCTTTCCTTTGCTTTAGCTGTCAACTAAGAACCATATCACCTTCCAATTCTCGCATGTGCTCCTGCCTTTTGATTAAAGAATTGGGTAGTGGTGACATGTCTTGCCTTGTGCATCTTCCCTCTCAAACCCTATCTTCCAACTGGACAATGTCATCCAACCTACCACGATCTGTCTCGTGTACTGCTATGTATTTGCATGATTGATTATACAACTAAAGAAGATATCAATATTAGGATGCAATACTATAGCACTAGTTGACTACTAGTTGTGTAGTTTGCTTTTGTAGTCATATTAGGCTGTGAGCAATAATTATCCATAGACCCAAATCATAAATTGGAGTATACGCACAAAAATTCTATCAGCAAAATTTGATATTGCATAGGAACGACAAAACAATAATTCATACAAATATTAAAAGCAAAACATGTAAACATGAACCATAGGAACATGAAATAATTTGAATCCATTACAATCACTTGCTTTTACAAATCAAGGATAAAACCTTTGACAATGCCCGACTGATTGGAGTTACATCAGATACATATATGTTTCTTTTCACTAACTGTTTGCTTAGCATGGCCAAATCAATGTCACCATGAGTTAACATGCCAAAACTTCTCTCAGGCTCTCGGCACTGGTCATCGTTTACTACTTTTCTTTACATCGGAACTATGAAGAAAATAACATAGAACCACAGCCTAAAGAAAACACTAGAACATGATAATAAGAGAATATTTATGATCTGATACTCTAACGGCGAGCACATTTCAGATATAATTCTGAAAAGCTCTGGTAAGGGCGTAAAGTTGACATGCCTCATTTGCTGAATTCAGAGCCAAAGTTTGGCTTCAGTGCAGCATTCGGCCCTAGTCCAAGCCAAGCCTGGTTCTCAAACTCCTTGACTGGTGTTGCATCTGAAGGAGAAGTTTGGTATGGTGCCTTTGCATGGAGGCTATAAGGACAGAAGAGCACATGTTAGATCCACAAACTGCAGAAGCAAGAAAATATGACTAAATTATAAGGTCATGACAACAAGAGCAACTTACCGATCCTTTCTCTTCTCGAGGAAGCGGTGAAGTGACGCCTTCCTAGCAATCGGCATATCTAAAAGACATAAAAGGTTTTATGAGTAATCAGCATAGTAAGATCCAGCAAGGTGCACCAGGCAAATGGATGAAGTCGCACGGCAATTACCAGAAGTGTTCGGGCGAGCAGGCTTCGGTGCATCAGCCGGAGCAGCAGGCAAGCTAGTCTCTGGGGCCGGCACGGCCGCCTGGACCTTGGTGCTGTCGGGTGCAGAGGCGTTCTCAACGACAGGGTTGCCCTTGCCAGCCAGCTGCATCAGGCCCTTTGCCTTGTCGGCAGGGAAGTCGTTGAACACGAGCACCTTCCCACCGTAGAAGATGGTCAGCTGCTGCTTCTCTTGCTCCCTGAAATTTATTCGCAGACAACTCTTAAGTACACTTGCAGACCACACCACTTCAGTTTGGCCTTAGCTGCCTACCATATTTTCACCGGCAAGGCGAAAGATGGATCCAGTTTAAGGTCGATTAGCTAAGCTATGGAGTCTGAGCAACCTAGTCTAGCAGTATCATACTAGCTCTAAGCATGTACGACTTTTGCTCCATCTAAGAAGAGAGTATTTCAACCAGGGAGCAGTTTATTGCAACTACATAGAATCAATTCTCACAATCACTCTCCGCTAGATCTCGATTCAGGCCAAGAACAAAATCATATTGCAACATCCAGTCCCGATTCAGATAAACTGAACAGATAGAAAGTCTCTACTAGTAGTCTCAAGTCTCAACAGCTAACTCTTGTCAGATTCACACGGGACTTGGCTAGCAGGCGGAAGAGCTGCACAAGGCTAAAAATGGAGAGGTGGTAGAGAAAAGCAGCGGGGTCCAGTACCTAGCAGCATCGGAGGCCGGTGCCTCGTGCACGGCGCCCAAGCCGGCGCTCTGCGGGAACAGCTCCATGGTTTCCTTCTCGCCCTCCGCTCCAGGCAAGGTAATCTTCGCCTCAGCCTCAGCCTCAACTGAAACACAAACAACATGCTCAGATCAGAGAGCTGTATGGACTCCTCAATTCGAGCCGCCTGCTTCGAAATCGACCACAAATCCCAGCACAAACACAACAGATCTCGCACGAAACGCAACCCCGGAAACCTCACAAAAAATCGAAAAAAAAAAACGGCCCTGAGCTCTAACAATCGGCGGCCAAATCAACAGACGGCCCGCTCACCTTTGTTGATTCCGAGTCCTAGCTCGGCGGGCGCGGCGCCGTTCTGGCGGACGTAGCGGCTGAGCAGGCTGCAGGCCACGGCGAAGCTGCTCGCCCTCTCCCCTTGCCTCGCCGAAGCCGCCATCTCCTCTCTCTGCTCGACCTCCACGACACCCCAAATCCCCCAAGGATCGAACGACGGAGCTCGTGGTGAATGAATGTTCTCGCAGCGGTGGTTGCCTTCCTTTCTCGCGCGCGTTGATGCTTCTGTGCTGCGCTGTGTGTACGCGCTGGTTTATAAGGGACGACGCGCTTTCTTCTGCTCGGGAAATTGAAATCTAATCCCACGATGCGAAACCTAATTAATTACTCCTGCCCTTCCATGGGCGAAATGATTTAATTTAAGTTGGGCGCGGGGGCCACGCCATGATTGCTCGAGTTTTCGCACGTGGTTCCCGTGGTGGAGGTGGAGAGGGTGGGGCTTTCGGGCCCGGCGCCTTTCAAAAATCTGGCTCCTTCTTTGATTTTTTTCCCCTTCTTCCAAGGGGTGGGGCCCGCTACTGTAGCGCACTAGCGCGGCACGGAGCGCCGGGGACCAGGTGTTTTTTTTTAAGAAAGAAAAGAGCACGAGCGCGAGAGTGATGGTGTTGGCCTGTTGGGTCAGATCGGGTGTTGACCTCGTCTAGGTTACTTTTTTTTCCCGGCAATTGTCTCCAGTTACTTGCGATTTATCTCCCAAAAAGAAGACTTGCAATCATATTTCTAGTTCCTTCACTTATGTCTAACTTTACAAAAAAAAATCCGGTTCACAATAACATGCATGCCATTTTCAGGTAGAGACTATCTGAGTTCATTCGCTTGGAAACCTAGAAACTTTGTCACATGCCTGCCTCTTATACCTGGGCATGGGTAGCTTGGCTCGGACGGCCCGACACGACCCTGCCTGGAAATTTCGGGTTGGGCCAGGTTCGGGCCTGATTTTTGGGCCTGATAGTCAGGTCGGCCGGGCTAGGGCCTTGCAAGAACAGGAAATTAGGAAGGGCCGGGACGGGCGATCAGACCTAGTCGGGCTTTGTCGGGCTCTGACCGGGCCTAATTTCTACAGACCGACAGCCGGTCCAGGCCGGGCTCGGGCCTGGACTTTTCTGCGCCGGGCTTTTTTAGGCCCGGCCCGAGAAATGCCCAGGTATACTCCCTCTGAACCAACTAAGTAAGCATATACATCTAAAAAAATTATCACTAATTCGATAAAATTGAGAAATTGAGGACATGTCATGGTAGGTTGGCAAACACAAAACAAGCTAGAAGCTACCAAGAGATCATCCTCACGGTGATAACAACTATGCACAATAAGTTTTATAGAAAGCTGGTGTGAAGTGCTGTTTCGACCAATAAGGCTTGGGTCGATGCACCATAGAAAAGTATTATGGAAGGGACACACTACAAAATGTTGTTGTCGTCGTCTTCATACATCTAGACCTAGACTTACCAAATGGCTACCACCAACATGTGACCGATGTCAGTGAAAACGTAAACCTAAGAGACCGCGAAAAACGACAAATTAAACGATCATGGGTGGAGGTGCGAGCGACTCTAAGCAATCGGGAGGAGCTGACTGCCACAAGGCAAGACCTGTGCGGAAATGGTGGAAAGCGCGCCGCTCTACCATAAAATGTCTGAGCTACTAAACCGCTGCAATATAGAGTAGGATTCTTAATTATGAGCAGGTCACCCAATGATATGAAAATGCCACGTCGCCTCCCATTAGTCGTCCAACATCTCATGCCTCGAGATGAGATATACTAGCAAGGACAAAGAATAGAGGAAGAAGAAAGAAGAGTCCTCACCACCTCTGCGGACATGAAGGGAGGCAAATCCCAACAAACGGCAAGGTGAGAAATGGCGTCAATGACATCGGCTCGGGATAACCCTAGTCGCCCTTGGGCACACCCGCGAACCAGGGAATGAAACAGTTTGTTGCTTGAGCTAATATAGTGATCTATATTGCGAAAACCCTATAATTGAGCCCAAGCTACATGGAGCTCGTAAATTTGAAAATTGGAAAATCACAATTTTGAGTTTCTAAAAATCACGAAAAATATCACGGATGTATATACGGTCGAGATCCACAAGCGTGCAAAATTTTACATTAAAATTCGTTGTATTTTGGGTTGTATAAAAAGGACAAATTAGTGGATCTGGGTGGTGAACAAAACACAATTTCAAAAATTTGAAATTTCCCCCGATTTGTCTTTTTTGTACATCCCAAAATACAATGTATTTTAAGGCAAAATTTTCGTATGCTTGTAGATCTAGATAGTATCTACATCTGCGATTTTTTTTTCACGATTTTTGGAAGCTCCAAAAATGTTATTTTCGAATTTTCATAAACAAGCTCCATGTAGGTCGGGCTCCAAAAATCCACTACTATTGTATTGTTTTTCATGTCATGGGGCGGTACATATGTCAATCTTTTATGTGTTTGCATGTATGCTTTAATTAAGAATGAATCGACTTTAGCTAAACCCCATGAGCCGGCGGTTTGGCAAACTATATATCGACCCACGCTCAACCAGTACAGCTCTATTTTATTCCGTACAAGTACAGTAGCTTCCAATCTGTAGCTGGCCAAACCACCAAACAGTGGCCTCATTTACCTCTGTGTAAACTCCCCTTTTAATTAACTATATCGCCAGTCATGTCCTGTATTTCTTTCAAACATAATCTAAACACAGTTTCGGACATACATATGGCATGCTGCTGTCTATCTATTATAGTTAGTATACGTAATTTGTCCAAGTAAACATGTCGGAGCCAACTCGATCATTTTAATTAGCGCCAGAAAGCGAGCTTTCAGAAAAGAAAGTCAAGATAGCTAGCCAAAGCATATGATCACCGTAGCGAGTAGAAACTACTGTCAAGACACCAAGTGGCGGATGTCTAAACCATCTTTACGAGGATATCGTAACCTAATCAGACTAGCTTTACGAGGATATGGGTTTGTGTCTGTCGGCACGAAACTTCCTGCTGCCTTCCTGCCTCGTCAAACAAAACATTGTCGTCGTTTTCAACCAGTCTATGCGGATATGGTGTCCTTTATTCCAACCTATCGAGGTGCTCTAGTGAAAATAATTTTCTGTGCAGTGTTTCATAAGTGGATGATGTACATCAAGACTCTAAACAATGGCATCCACGTGACATATTCCTTCAAAAAAATGCCCATATCTTCGTAGCAATTCCCGTAGACAAATGAATAACTGAAATGCACGACAAAATCCGCTCTTATATTTTTACTGAGTATAACTCTAAAAGATGGAGATCTGCCAGCCGGTAGGCGCCTTGAGGTGAAACCAAGGGAGAGTCAGTTTTACAATACTAGGCAAACCGCTGCATCTTAAGATCATGGTTTACTCCACTCCACTAGTTTATCAAGCCGGACGAAGCAAGGTACTAGCTAATTAAGTATTGATTATCTTAAGAGGAGTAGTACACTACAGATGGATCAGCTGGACCGAAATGTCTCCTTTATCTCGAGTAGACGTCCACCAAGGAGACAAATTATGCGTGCTTAATTTTTAATTTTACCTTTCGAGATTAGTCATGGACAAGTGGCATGGAAAAACGACATGTGACCTCTAGCTCGGTCTTAGAAGTCTACAAGAAACTCCCACTAATTGTTAATCAGTGCTAGTCCACACTCACCAAATCCGTTGAAAGCTACCTCCTGATTCAGATGGTAAAATCTGCTGGATTTGTGGGAAACTATGAAGGTGTAAATGATGATGCGACTACTTGCATTAATTTTAGCTAGTAGACAATAATGTAAAGTTTTTTGACTGTTTGGAAAAATTTGTACTCCCTCCCAAGAAAAAAAATGGACTTCAAATAAAAATTATAGTCAAACGAAGCTTCCGACGAGAAATGACATTTGACGTCTCGTGGGTGTGCCAGGGGCCACTGTGTGGACTTAGCACAAGATGAACCTGAACTACTCGTAAAACATTCTCAACTTCCTTGGTTGACTGTTGTTGCACACTGGCGGCATTTGAACTGTGACTCTTGAAACTTTCTTGGCCCGCCCCAGAGTTGACCGGGCTGCATCAATCTGTCATAAACCACCAAATTCATCTTACATTGCGGTCACGCAATGTCTGCTGAATTCAACACTATTAAGCATGATTGCAAACATTGTTGGCTGAACAAGTTTGTGGACATCTACGCTGCACAGCTAGACACCACACTACAAACATTATCCCTTTTTTTTAAACGAGGTAAGAGATTTACCATTTTCACTAATCAAGCAGAAGATGCCATCATCCTTTTCTTGCCTTGAGAATATAAAAGTGATGGAAGCATGATTTGAAAGATTATTTCTGCTGTTTGAATCGATTTTGTAGACTGCAGAACTGAACCCAAGCAGAATCGTCAGGTACTCAGGTTCGTCCCATTCGCAGTGGCACTCTACTGCACCAGCTCCCCATCCTTTACGCTGCAAAGATGGATCACGTCCGTCCAATCGAACTTCACCCAGTTGGACGGTGCTAGATCGTTTCCTGCTGAAAAGAACCGTGTAGCAGTTAAGTCTGGTGAAATAATATTCATGCTATGATTACATTAAGTCCTCATTTTGGATCTTGCTGCTACCCAGTAGTAAAAACGCTAAATCTGCCGCTTTATATGCTCCGAGTCCTATCACTACGGGAATGCCAACAAACGCCGACGGCCGTACTGTACGCTGACGGCTAAATGTCGGGGCCATCGGCGTACAGCACAAGCTAGGGCAGCCGTCCAACCAGCCGTCGGCGTACGAAGAGCCGTCGGCGTATCCAGGTCAGGCCGACGGCAGCCGTCGGTGTAAAACTTGCCGTCGGCGTACAAAAGGATGCCGTGACGGAACGAATACATCCGTCCAGCTGCGTTGCTACGCCGACGGCAAGGCCGTCGGCGTGCGCGTGTTATTCAACGCCGACGGCAGCCGTCGCCGTATAGATGAACCTTTTTTTTATTTATTTCTCTATATAATATTTATTTATTTACTTCTCTATATAATATTTAATGTAGTTATAATTTATATATATTGGACCTATAATTGCCCTCCCAATTTCAGTATCCCACCCCCGTAAAATAACGGTTCGAGTTTTCCGGAACCCAACCCTACAACAAATACATGTAAAATAAATAAAAACAACACATTTAATATACACCTACAACATAAATATTAAATATATGGCTCAATTTATCCTGCCTCGTGGTGTGACAAGAACTTTGACTTTTTTCCTGCACTTAGAGGCGAAAACTCCTGTTTCGGATGAACCGGATGGAACATTGTGTTTATTTGGATTAGACTTTGGTTTCCCACCTTCCTACGGCCTAACCTAACACAGCCAAGCCAAAAAGTGCACTTGCCTACCCCCCTTTCGACGGAGTTCAAGGGGGTAGACGAAAACGTTAGGGTTTTCCAGCGGATTCGGGGTTTCGCTGAAGCGGGGCATCGGAGCGTCGAAACCCCACCAAAACCTAGGTTGTGCCATGCCATATGTATACAAGTGTGTTGTGTGTTCTAAATGTCCATTATCCTACTCCGGGTGTGACCGTCTTCACCGACTTCACTTTCTCTCTAGTGAGTTTCTGCACTTAGAGGTGAAAACTCCTGTTTCGAACGAACCGGATGGAACATTATGTTTATTTGGGGTAGACTTTGGTTTCCCACCTTCCAATGGCCTAACCTAACACTGCCAAGCCAAAAAGTCCACTTGCTTACCCCCTTTCGATGGAGTTCAAGGGGGTAGACGAAAACGTTAGGGTTTTTCAACGGATTCGGGGTTTCGCCGAAGCGGGGCATCGGAGCGTCGAAACCCAACCAAAACCTAGGTTGTGCCATGCCATATGTATACAAGTGTGTTGTGTGTTCTAAATGTCCATTATCCTACTCCGGGGTGTGACTATCTTCACCGACTTCACTTTCTCTCTAGTGAGTTTCTGCACTTAGAGGTGAAAACTCCTGTTTCGGACGAACCGGATGGAACATTGTGTTTAGTTGGGTTAGCCTTTGGTTTCCCACCTTCCTACGGCCTAACCTAACACAGCCAAGCCAAAAAGTCCACTTGCCTACCCCCTTTCGACGGAGTTCAAGGGGGTAGACGAAAACCTTAGGGTTTTTCCAGCGGATTCGGGATTTCGCCGAAGCGGGGCATCGGAGCATCGAAACCCCACCAAAACCTAGGTTGTGCCATTCCATATGTATACAAGTGTGTTGTGTGTTCTAAATGTCCATTATCCTACTCCGGAGTCTGACCGTCTTCACCGACTTCACTTTCTCTCTAGTGAGTTTCTGCACTTAGAGGTGAAAACTCCTGTTTCGGATGAACCGGATGGAACATTGTGTTTATTTGGGGTAGACTTTGGTTTCCCACCTTCCTATGGCCTAACCTAACACAGCCAAGCCAAAAAGTCCACTTGCCTACCCCCTTTTGACGGAGTTCAAGGGGGTAGACGAAAACGTTAGGGTTTTTCCAGCGGATTCAGGGTTTCGCCGAAGCGGGGCATCGGAGCGTCGAAACCCCACCAAAACCTAGGTTGTGCCATGCCATATGTATACAAGTGTGTTGTGTGTTCTAAATGTCCATTATCCTACTCCGGGGTGTGACCGTCTTCACCAACTTCACTTTCTCTCTAGTGAGTTTCTGCACTTAGAGGTGAAAACTCCTGTTTCGGACGAACCGGATGGAACATTGTGTTTATTTGGGGTAGACTTTAGTTTCCCACCTTCCTATGGCCTAACCTAACACAGCCAAGCCAAAAAGTCCACTTGCCTACCCCCTTTCGACGGAGTTCAAGGGGTAGACGAAAACGTTAGGGTTTTTCCAACGGATTCAGGGTTTCGCCGAAGCGGGGCATCGGAGCTTCGAAACCCCACCAAAACCTAGGTTGTGCCATGACATATGTATACAAGTGTGTTGTGTGTTCTAAATGTCCATTATCCTACTCCGGGGTGTGACCGTCTTCACCGACTTCACTTTCTCTCTAGTGAGTTTCTGCACTTTGAAGTGAAAACTCCTGTTTCGGACGAACCGGATGGAACATTGTGTTTATTTGGGGTAGACTTTGGTTTCCCACCTTGCTATGGCCTAACCTAACACAGCCAATCCAAAAAGTCCACTTGCCTACCCCCTTTCGACGGAGTTCAAGGGGGTAGACGAAAACGTTAGGGTTTTTCCAGCGGATTCGGGGTTTCGTCGAAGCGCGGCATCGGAGCATCGAAACCCCACCAAAACCTAGGTTGTGCCATGCCATATGTATACAAGTGTGTTGTGTGTTCTAAATGTCCATTATCCTACTCCAGGGTGTGACCATCTTCACCGACTTCACTTTCTCTCTAGTGAGTTTCTCCACTTAGAGGTGAAAACTCCCGTTTCGGACGAACCGGATGTAACATTGTGTTTATTTGAGGTAGACTTTGGTGGTAGACGAAAACGCGCGCGCTCAATCCCCTCCTCCCCCTTTCGACGCCGTTCAAGGTGGTAGACGAAAATGCTAGGGTTTTCCAGCGGATCTAGGTTTTCGCCGAAGCGGGGCCCGGAACCCCACCTAACCATGCATATGTCATTAATATATGTATAGGACATTATATAAATTAATTATAATTGTATTAGAAAACTTAGTAAATAAAATTTGATCTCTTTTAAAAAAGCAGTATAATAAAGAAAAGCATACGCCGACGGCTTTGCCGTCGGCGTAGGCCAATATAAAAAAACAAAAGCATACGCCGACGGCACAGCCTGCGTGGCTTCACCTACCCGTTCAGCGCGCGTGGCAAAAAAATCTTTGACCAAATCCACATCTCGCCCTTCCGCCCAAATCCTCCGCTGCCGCCGCCGTCCCAGCCCCAAATCCTCCTCCGCCGCCGCCGGCCGTCACAGCCCCGACCTCGCGGACGACCGTCCTAGCCCTGACCCCACCGTCACAGCTCCGACTCGCCGCCCATCTTCCCCACATCCTCGCGCGCCGCCCCACCCCGTACGCCACCCACTGTCACCGCCCCACCCTGTTTCCACCCTCGCCCCACCTCCGGCCGGCCCCGACGCCCCTGCCGCTTCCGCTTCCTGACCCCGCCGCTTCCGCTGCCTGCCCCCACCGCTCCTCTCCACCGGCCTCCTCCGGCCTCTAACTCCTCTCCATCGGCCGCCCTCGACGCCCCACCTCCGGCCCTGACCCAGCTCCTCCTACATCTGGCTTCCCCCGACGCCCCCACCTCCGGCCCCGGCCTAGCTCCTCCTAGCTCCGGCCACCCCCGACACCCCCACCTCCACCGGCGCCACCGGAGGTAAGCTCCACCTTTTTCCCTTCTATGTTGAATTGTTGAGGCAAGAACATCTACTGAACATTGAATAGCAGTACAGGTACAACACCTTTGGAAGTTAGAACTTAGAAATTACAAAACCATTTAAACTAGCAAGCAGCTAGCAAATCTGTCAATATGAAGCTTTTCTTGTTTGAGAAGTGTAGTCCTAAGCTTATTGTAACCAGGGGGTTTATACCTGGAATGTTGTTGGTTGCAGCAAAGTTGAATGCTTCTTGATAGTATGGGTTTCTTGCAAAGTTGAAAGGCAGCCCTGTGTATTACAAATAGAGATAATTAGCAAAGATGCATATATGAAAGGTAATGGAATTGATGCAAAAAATGAAGCAAAACTGGATACACATATATCACATACCTGCGGAATAAAAAGATCGTGCAATCTTTGCATCCAACTGATTGCGCAAATCATTTGCCCAAGCTTTCTCAATGGCAGTACTTGGCTCTCCCCTCCTCTTCTTGTTGCCGTTTAGGGTTACTGTTAGTGTTAGTTGTTGGTGTTAGGGTAGGTTTAGTTGTTAGCTATAGAATTTTTATTTAAGCATTTTCATGACTATTTATGTTGCTAGTCATGTGTGCTAATGCTAAAATTTTCTTTTCTTTTTCAGATGACGTAGCTTCTTGCCAGCCAGCATCGCCGGTCCCGCGCGTCTTTGGGAGGCTTCTTCTCCGGCTGAGGAGGGGCCGCCTCGGTGCCCCTGTTTGGTCGCCCTCCTTCCGTAGCACGTCCTCGACCTTCTCCGGCCACCGATCACGCATCGAGGGTATAAATCGTTCGCCTCTCTTGCTGCATAGGTTTATTTTGGTCTAGATCACCAAGTCAGTTGCGTAACCCGAGTCAGATCCCACCCGGAAGGGTTACAAATTTATAAATATGCAGGATTGTCCATCTTTGCATATTTATAACCGTAACACTTCCGGGTTGTCCTGTTGGACAGTCCGAGTACATATAGATCGGGTCGTGTTCCATTATCTACCCCTTCCTGATACGGAATTTCGGCAGCACCTCCCCGCTGCGGATGTACACCCTCTTGGCTTGACAAGCTCGAGACGTGTATTCTGAAGAACAGCGGGGAGGTGCTGCCAAAATTCCGTCTCGGGTCGGGGTAGATCATGGGACACGACTCGATCTACACGTACTCGGGCGGGATAGGCCCCTACCTATTAGAAGTGTATGTGAACCCTTGCATGTTATAAAAGATAAAATTTGGCTGTAATAAAATGGTGACATTGCATGCAAGAAAATAAAAATATGATGCATTCAATTTCTTGCAATTATTATTTGGCTCACAGTAAAGCAGCAGAGGATGGCTGATAATGGGTGGATGTACAGTGGCCGAACTAGTGCAGTTGACAAAACACATGAGTGGGTATGGAAGATGCATTTGTTAGTGAAGGAGTTAGCGCGTAAGGGTTCAGAATCAGTCGCTCGTGGAAACTGCCCTTGCCCTCATTGCAAGTTTCGTACACGTCAGGGAAAGAATGAGATGCTTAAACACCTCTTATCTCGTGGGTATATGCCGAACTTCGTGACGACAGTCAACTTTGATGAGTACGAGCGCGAGAATGGCAGGGTGATGCGGCAGCGGATCAATGGCAATGAAGATGATGGGATTAGAAACTGGCTAGCTGATCTCCGTGATGGCGACTTGCCAGATTCGCCACCATCACAGGAGGAACTGGAGGAACCTCCAGAACCGGAGGAACCATGTGAACCGGAGGAACCACGTGAACCAGAGGACCCGGAGCCAACCGCGAGGGCCTTCTTTGATATGATGGCCTCATCTCAGAGGCCTCTGTACGAGGGTGCAAAAATTTCTCAGCTCGATGCCAACTCGCAAGCACTAGCCACCAAGCTCCAGTATGGCAACACCCGTTCATGCTTTGAAGCGCATCTGCAAACAACTGGTAACATGTTGCCTGAAGGGCATTGTCTGCCTAAAAGCATGTACGAAACGAAGAAAATCCTGCGAGATCTCAGCGTGGATTATGTAAAGATAGATTGTTGTCTAAAAGGATGAATTTTGTTTTGGAAACAGTTTTCCAATGACAAGTACTGTAGCTTGTGTAAGGCCTCTAGGTATCATGAGGTAAAAGGAGCCGATGGTACGAAGACGCAGTCAAATGTCGCCATTAAGATTCTTCGTTACCTCCCATTCATACAAAGAATCAAGCGGCTTTACATGAACAAAGAGTCTGCCACACAGATGCAATGGCACAAAACGGGGAAGAGATACAAGGATGAGCACGACCGGGAATTGATGGGACATCCATCTGATGGTACGGCATGGAAGAACTTTGATAAGAACCACCCCGATGAGGCAGCAGAAGCTCGAAACGTGAGAATCGCGATAGCAACCGATGGATTCAATCCATATGGTTTGTCGACTACCTCGTACAGCTGCTGGCTCATGTTTGTTATTCCGCTCAATCTCCCTCCCGGAGCCCTAATGCAAAGGAAGACCATATTCCTGTCGCTGATCATTCCAGGTCCTGAATATCCGGGGAAGAATTTAAGTGTCTACATGCAGCCAATTGTGGACCATCTGAACCACTCTTGGCACCACGGGACATTGACATATGATCGTGCATCGAAGACAAACTTCTTGATGAAAGTTTGGTATCACAATTCCATGCATGACATGCCCGGGTACGCCCTATTCTGTGGATGGTGTACAGCTGGTAAGTGGCCATGCCCAGTGTGCAGGAACCGACTTGAGTTCATGTGGCTAACGGCGGGATGGAAGTATTCCGCGTTTGACACACATCGAAAGTTCCTCAAAAGAGGGCATCGGTTTAGAGAAGACAAAAAGAACTTCAAGAAGGGCAGAGTTGAGCGTGAAGAAAAAGCGATGCCAACTTTCGATGGTGCAGCTGTTGACGCCGAGCTAAGTGCTCTCGTGCCTGCTGAGGGAAAAGGCCCACGATATGTGGGATATGGTGTGACGCACAACTGGACTCGCGTGGCAGGCTTGACGCAACTCAAATATTACAAGGACCTCGAACTTCCCCATAGCATCGATGTGATGCACACCAAAAAAATGTTTTAGAGTCCCTCTTTCGCATAATCCTGAACATTCCTGAGAAGTCGAAGGATAATGTTAAGGCTAGAGTTGATGTTAAGAAGCTCTGTGATAGGGAGAGAATGCACATGAAGCCTCCTGAAGGCCATCAAAAGAAGTGGTTCAAGCCGCATGCTGACTTCTGCCTTAATAGTATGCAAAAGTCTGAGGCATTCCATTGGCTCAAATTCGTCGTGATGTTCCCTGATGGCTATTGTTCGAATATAAGTAAGGGAGTCAATATACAATCGGGAAAAGTCACCGGGCTCAAGAGTCACGACTATCATATATGGATTGAGCGGCTGCTACCGGTGATGGTTCGAGGGTATCTCCCCGACAGTGTCTGGCGAGTGCGCGCGGAGTTGAGCCATTTCTTCCGCACGCTCTGTGCTAAGCATGTATGTCCCCTGATTATTCAGAAGCTGCATGAACTAGTGCCGGAGTTGCTGTGCAACTTAGAGACGATATTTCCGCCAGGCTTCTTTACTCCGATGGCACATCTTGTTGTGCATCTTGCGAACGAGGTACTCTTGGGTGGACCGGTGCAGTTTCGTTGGCAGTTTTGTATTGAGAGGAGTTTAAGTATATTCGAACCAAATGTGGAAACAAAAATAAGATTGAGTCATGCATAGCCGAGGCAACTATCATCCAGGAGATGACAGACGCCAGGCTAACGTACTATCCCGATGATGTTCCCACTATGCATAACTAGGCCTCTCGGTACAATGTCGACGAGCCCAAGCGAGACCCCAAGCTCGTCCCCTTCCAATGTCCCGGTGGCAAGAGCGGTGGCCCAACAAGGTATATCTTGACCAATCATGAGCTGGAGTGCATAATGCTCTATGTGCTTATGAACATGAAGGAAGTGACCCACGATGAGTAGGGGGAAGAGGGCAGTTTCCTTAGGTAAAATGGGGAACAAATTACTTTGCAACTACTAACACGGTTTCGGTCTAATACGTATTTTCTCTTTTTAGTCAATTCACGGATGAAATGTGGTCGGGAACATCAGATGGACCCGATGAAGCCGCGTTGGACACTCTTTTGAAAGACCCTGCTGAATGAGCATTGTTGCTCTTAATCATGTTTTGCTGTTGATGATAATACAAAGGTTGCATCTAACAAGTTTATGCAAGCTTAAACATGTTTTATATTTGCCTCCATTGTTTCCACGCGGTGAAAAGGAGCAAAAGAAGTAAAAGTCACCAGGGGCGGTAGTACCGCTGGGATAGGCGGTAGTACCGCCAGCTCCCTGGGACTCGCTGCTATGGGCAGCACCGCTGAAGGTACCACCGCGGGTACCGCCGATTTCGGCGTTCTGCGCGCAGTCCCGGTACAGCCAGCGGCACCGCCCAATACCGCCATCTCCAAAGGGCATCGTAGAAGGTGTGGTACCGCTACGGGTACCGCCGCGTGGTACCACCGTTTCGGTTGTTCTGCCCGCGGTTCCGGTACCTCCAGCTGTACCGCCTGGTACCGGCGAGGTGGGAAGCGAGCGATGAGGAGGAAGTCCGTCGACTGGACTTGGAGCCGCTGAGAAGACCGCGGCGGTAGTACCGGCTATTCCAGCGGTACTACCGCTCACGTGGGGATCTGTCCCCCAACGGGTAGAAGGGAGGGAGGGAGTATTTATACCCCTCCACCTAACTTGGGACAACTTGCGCTGCTAGAATTGAATCCCCATTATTGCCAAAGCTTCAAACGCCTAGATATCCCACTCCATCCACCCAATCGTCTTGATTCTTTGAGGAGTGAAGGAGGAGGTCTAGATCTACATCTCCGCCGAAGGAATTTCCATTCCCCCCACACCTAACGTGTGGATTCTACATCTTGGGTTGCTTGTAACCCTAGGTGTCTTTGTGAGTCTCGGAGGGAGTCCGAGACATTGTTGGGAGGGTCCAACTCATTGTGGAGTTCCCCGACCTTTGTGTACCAGCTTGGTCAACGCCTTCAAGGTGACCTCATAGTGAATGAGCCAAACCCCCACGGGTAAAGCTCACGGAGAATAGAGTGAGCACATCCGTGCTATTGGAGCGCCTAGGTGGCTCCACACTCCTCCAACGTAGACGTACTTCCCTTGGGACGGAACTACGGGAAACATCTCTGTGTCTCCACTTTGCGGTTATTTCTATCCTTTACTTGTTGCTTCCGCTACACTACTTACCTTGTTTGTATTACATAGGTTGCTATCATCTAGTGCACATCTAGTCAACCTTTGTTATACATTGCTCAAGCCCCAATTAATCGAAAAAGAATTAAAATTTGGTAGTCTCCTAATCACCCCCCTTATAGTCGACATATCGATCTTTCAATTGGTATCAGAGCCTCGGCTCTTATCTAAGGCTTCACCGCCTAAGAGAATATGTCGGACTTGGACCCTCTCGCATCGGTCACTAATGAACGCTTTGGTGTGGTTGTTGGTGAGATCAAAAATGAGATATCAAATTTCAATATCGAGCTCACCACCAACCTCAACCTAAGCATGAAGGAATCGATGCGTGAGATGCTCAATGAATTCCTAGGGGACCCAACACCTAAGGTTGATACAACCCCTGCGGCAACGGATAGTGGAACGAAGCCGGAGATTCCTCCGTCTACGGATCTTGTCAATGTGGATGGAACGTCAAAAGCCACCCCACCACTTGTGCAAGTCCCACACTTGCCCCGGGTGTTAGCTCAACCCCAAGGTTACCGGGGGTGTATGCAAATGTTCCACCGAGACAATTGTATAATGCAAACCAGCAACATGTCAACCCGCCACACATCGCCAATATGGGCGCACCTCCTATGCTTGACCCAAAAGACTTTCCTAATTAGCAATTTAATATGCTATCACACATGTCTAGTTGTTGTGTCTTTTTGATTGACATTATAGAGCAAGGCTTTCATCCTCAAGACCCACTCAACATGACTCCAACGGAGAAGGTCAATCACCAACTCAACGCCACCGCCATGCGCATGATTCAAACGGCCGCCGGCCCAACCTACACCACTCATATCCGGGTGTGCAAGATGACAAGCAATGTTGGGACAATCTCCACAACTTGTTCTTGGGTAGCGCAAGCATTCAACTTTGCAAGTATGAAGCGGTTCTAGATGAAGAAGAGGAAGAGGGAGGAGAGAGAGAGGAGATAGAAGAGAGAGAAAGAAGAAGGAGAGAGAGAAAAGAGAAGAGGTAGAAAGAGGAGAGAGGAGAAAAAATGAGAGAAGAGGAGGAGGGAGGGGAGCCACCAATCTCGGATCAAGTTGGAAAAGAAGGACTTGGTTTCTCTACCAAGTCAAAGAAGAAGAACAAGAATAAGAAGAAGCCAACTCCCTCTTCCAAAGCTATTATCTTTGTGAAGGAGGGGGAGATGGCTAAAGAGAAGGAGACCAACACTATTGTGGGTGGTGAGACCACAAGGGGTCTCCCCATCATAATGATTTTGCCGGCAAATATAACTCTCTTAAATCTAGAGATGGTCATGTCTATGCTAAATATGTTGGTACTTCATATGGTGATGATTATCATTGGGCTATTTGGGTTCCAAAGACCCTTGTGACTAACAAGAAAGGACCCATCCAAAAATGGGTACCTAAGTCAAAGACTTGATCTCTTGTAGGGTGTGGCGTCCGGTGCGGGTCGATGGACGGTGGATAGTGGCGCATCCCAACATATGACCGGACGCATTGACTTGGTGGATGATATTGAACCTCCTCTACCTCAATATTCACGAGTCAAAATTGGTGACAACCGCGAGCTTAAGGTATTGGGACGAGGCAAGGTCGTTGTTGCTAGAGAAGTCTCTATCAAGAATGTACTTATTGTTGAGTCCCTTGGTTACAACTTACTCTCCGTCTATCAACTCACAAAATGTGGTTATGGGTGTTATTTTGATGACGAGAGTGTGATCATCACCGTGAAGGGATCTCTTAAAGTAGTCTTTGTTGGACATGTCGAGCACGGCATGTATGTGCTTGATTTCTCAAAGAGAGCACGTCGGCCGCGACTTGTCTAATGGCTAAAGTTGATGTGGGTTGGCTTTGGCATCGCCGACTAGCCCACACCAATATGAGAACACTCCATGATCTTCAAAGTGGTGATCACATTCTTGGACTAACCGATATTAAGTTTTCCAAAGATCGTGTGTGTAGGTCTTGTGTTCTAGGTAAACAACATGGAGAAGCTCATCCATCAAAGACCAAGATCACCACCGCAAGATTCTGAGCTCATTCACTTGGACCTCTTCCCCCTATCTATGATAGTCTTGGTGGAAGAAGTATTGCTTGGTGATTGTTGATGACTATTCAAGATACACATGGGTCTATTTCTTCAAGAAGAAGAGTGAGACCCAACAAAGAGTCATTGACTTCATCAACATGGCTCAACGTCAATATCAAGAGAAGATCAAGACAATCCGAAGTGATAATGGGTCCGAATTCAAGAACTACACCGTGGAGGGATTTCTTAGTGAAGAGGGATTGCTCATCAATATTCCACTCCTTATACCCCTCAACAAAATGGTGTTGCGGAGAGGAAGAACCGGACTCTTATGGATGCGGCTAGGACCATGATTGCGGAGTATGCTTCTCCGTTTAACTTTTGGGCCGAAGCCATCTCCACCGCGTGTCATGCAACAAACCGGCTCTATCTCCGCAAGCTCTTGAACAAGACCCCATATGAGATTCTTCTTGGGAAGAAACCGGACCTCTCTTATTTTCGCGTCTTTGGATGCAAGTGCTTCATTCGCAAGAAAGGTAACCGGTTATCTAAGTTTGAGACTAGATCAATAGAGGGTATCTTTGTTGGTTACTCCACAAACTCTCACGGCTATAGAGTCTACAACAAGACCACCGGTCAAGTTGAAGAATCTAGTGACGTGAAGTTTGATGAGGATAACGGCTCCCAAGTGGGGCAAGTTGATTCTAGTGTTGTAGGTGATATACCCATGGAGCTTGCTCTAAGGAGGATGGCAATTGGGGACATTCGTCCATTGAAGAGGATCCTCCTCAAGTTCAAGATCCTCCACAAGCTCCTCCTCAAGTCATACCATCACCTATCAAGATCCTCCATGTAACCAAGAACAAACTCCGAGCCCTCAATCAAGTGAGCAAGGTCAAGAACAAGATCAACCTAGTGGTTCCTCTCCACAACTTGATGTTCAAGACCAAACTCAAGAAGGTGCAACTCAAGCAAATGATCAAGAACAAGCTCAAGATGGTCCACATCGAGATCAAGTTCAAGATCAACACATGCACATGACTCCGATGATGAAGGAAATGATCAAGTTATATCTCAAGAAACTCGGAGGAGCTCAAGAATAGAGAGACTCACGACGAGAGCGAAACCTAGAGCTCTTGGATTGCCATTGGACAATGTCTTGGATGGCATCCAAAGCAAGGTCGTCACAAGAAGTCAATTGGCGAGCTTTAGCACTCACCATGCTTTGTGTCCTTCATCGAGCCCAAGAAGGTGTATGAAGCTCTTGAAGATCATGATTGGATTGATGCCATGCACGAAGAACTCAATAACTTCAAGCGCAACAAGGTGTGGAAGTTGGTGCCAAGGCCAAGCGGGTGCAAGAACGTCATCGGCACCAAGTGGGTCTTCAAGAACAAGCAAGACGCGAACGACATCGTCATTCGAAACAAGGCGAGATTGGTGGCACAAGGCTACTCTCAAGTCGAAGGTGTTGACTTCGGTGAAACCTATGCCCCCGTTGCTCGTCTTGAATCTATTCGCATCTTGCTTGCATATGCATCTCATCATAACTTTAAACTACAACAAATGGATGTTAAAAGTGCTTTCCTTAATGGTCCTATTAATGAGTTGGTATATGTTAAGCAACCTCCCGGGTTTGAGGATCCCAACCATCCGGACCATGTTTACAAGCTTGACAAGGCGTCTATGGCCTTAAACAAGCCCCACGTGCGTGGTATGAGCACCTTCGAGAGTTTCTAGTAGACCGTGGATTCCAAGTTGGTGTTATTGACCCCACTCTTTACTAAGAAGGTGGGCAATCTTTTCATATGCCAACTCTATGTAGACGACATCATTTTTGGTTCTACTAACAATGCTTTCAATGATGAGTTTGCAAAGCTAATGACAAGCAAGTTTGAGATGTCCATGATGGGGGAGTTGAAGTACTTCCTAGGGTTTGAAGTGAAGCAATTTAGGGAAGGTACCTTCATCAATCAAGCCAAATATACCCAAGACATGCTCAAGAGGTTCACGATGACGGAGCTCAAACCGTAAGACACCCATGTCTACCACCGTTGACCTCCACACCGACACCGAGGGTAACGATGTTGATCAAAAACTCTATCGCTCGATGATTGGCTCTTTGCTTTATCTTTGTGCATCTAGACCGGATATTATGTTTAGTGTGGGTAAGTGTGCAAGGTATCAAGCGGCTCCTAAGGAGAGCCACATGATGGCGGTTAAGCGCATCTTTCGATATTTGCTTCATACCCCAAACTTTGGTCTTTGGTATCCCAAGGGTTCAAGCTTTCATCTCATGGGTACTCGGATGCGGATTATGCCGGAGAGAAGAAGGATAGGAAGTCCACATCCGGGAGTTGTCAATTTCTTGGCCGCTCTTTGTGTTGGTCCTCCAAGAAGCAAAATTGTGTTGCTCTCTCCACCACCAAGTCCGAGTACATCTCCGCCGCAAGTTGTTGTGCTCAACTCCTATGGATGGTGCAAACATGAAGGACTATGGTGTCAACTTCACCAAGGTGCCTCTTCTTTGCGACAATGAGAGTGCCATCAAGATCGCCCACAACCCCGTGCAACATGCCAAGACGAAGCACATTGAAGTTCGTCATCACTTCATCCGGGAGCACGTGGAGAGGGGTAACATTGACCTCTTATTTGTAGGTACCAAGGATCAACTCGCGGACATCTTCACCAAGGCCCTTGATGAACCAAGATTTCGAGAGTTGAGGAATGAACTAAATGTTATCGATGCGAGTAACTTTGCTTGACCGCCTTGCACAAGTACCCATAGTAGACATCGTAACTAGTTTAGATGCATGCATGGACATAGGGGGAGTGTAACTCAATTCATGAGTCAACACTATCTCTATTATGCGGACATAGACAATTCGTGCTTCATTTGGTCACTGCGGTGACAATTTGGGCTTAAACGATGAGTATCGGCCTTGAACCCTAGATACATCTTCGCGGTTCTAGGTTGATAATAGCTCATACATGGTGGCCTCGGTCACCGCCTTCCTCTTCTTGAGGAATTGCTTCTTATTTGATCTTATTTGGGTTTTTAGACCTTTTTCTTTTCTTTTGTGGGAAACTCTCAACTCTTGTTTTTTTTACTTTTGCATCTTGCAAGGTTGAATTTTCTCCCATCCCTATCGGTTCGTGATCTATCCTAAGCCAAAAATCTTATCCCAAAAGACTTTCCTCTCTAAAAATGCTTTTTGGTTTCATGCTCCTGGCGCTCGGAAAGTCGGACCCGGGTGTTCGCTCTCTTTTGAGTCTACACAACGTGGTGCCCCAGGCGCCGGTACTGGCATCCCATTCATGGTTATGCACTACATCATAATGAGCAAGCATTTTGATTTAATGCATACCCTGTCCTTGGGCTACGCAGAAACCGGCTGGCGGTACTACCGCTGGGTTAAGCGGTAGTACCGCTGGCGCGGGCTCGGGCAGGATAAGGCTCGGGCGGCTGTGGAGTGGAAGTCAAACTTCCTTTTCCCCATGCCGCCCCGATCTATCTCACCCATATCCGCCGCCGCCGACCATCTCCGCCGCTGGGAAGGAGTGCCCCGGCCAAGGGCTTCCCCTCCCACGCCCCGGGGACACTCCAGCATCTCTCCCTCACCCTTGACCCTCGCCATGAGCACCGGTATGTCCTCTCCCTCTCTCTCACCTAGTTGATGGGTGGAGATGAATAGATGGTGTACTCTCTTGTGTTTGCGACGAATTGGTTTGGTAGAGATGCAATTTAGGGAACCTAGAACCTTGTGTATGAGTCTTGTTAGGATTCATTGGCTATTTTTGTTGTTCCTCATCTAGGATTATAGGAGCCACCTAGAGATGATACTCTTGTTCTTTTATGAAATTAGTTCATCATCTCTGTGTGATACCTCTACTCCAAGTGTTTGACCACATCTCTAGCCATTAAGTTCTCTCACTCTCGTTCACTCGTGCTCTTGCTTCCCAAATCATGAAATCGTTTTGCATTCACTTATCCCCATGCTTTCTATCCATTGCTATTCACAAGTGGTCAGAGAGGTCGAGCTCCCAAGAAATCTCGGGGCAAGGACCATGTTGAGCAAGTTGATGAGATGGAAGAGGAGTATCATCCGGCTTCCTCTTCCCGCAAGGCCAAGCCCAAGACCACGAAAGTGCCGAAGGCCAAGAACAAGTATCTCACTGCAAGCCAGTTGCCAGAACCGCAGTATCTTTCCCAAAGAAAGTTGGATGCCTATGCCACTGCCCGGCACAACCTACTCCCCGAGTTTAGAGGCGACAATCCTTTCTTCCACAATGTCTTCCAAGCCCAATGCTACTCTGAGTTACTTTATCGGAAGCCGGAGAAGAATGTGGTGCCTCAGCGCTGGATTGATATGGATCACATGTCAAGGCACCCGGAGTACTTTGGAGAAGCTATGTCCATTTGTCAAGAGCAAGGGCTTCTTCCTCTTATGTCCCTCAAGCAAGACTATGATGAGCAGATTGTTTGCCAATTCTATGCCACCGTTCATTTTGGTACCGAATATCAAATTCCTTATCTCTCTTGGATGACCAAAGATCACGTCTTTTGTGAGAATTGGAAAGACATCACAGCTATGCTTGGTTTTGAAAACCATGGTACTCAATCCTTGCTTCCACCTCACTTGTCAAGCACATGGTTCCGAGTTCATGAAGACCCAAGACCATTGGAAAAGGAATCGCTTCGTCCTCTTTATTTTTGGGAGCGGTTTGAGGTTGGGAAGTCTGAGGGGCTCTATCCTCCCTATGATATCATGCATCGCATCTATCGCATGGTTCTTAACCCCAAGGTTGGAAACTTGGATGAAGTCCATGGCTATCTCCGCACCTTGTTGGTCAAAACTCATCAATTGAAGACTACCGGGAGGAAGCTTGATATTGCGAATTTCATTTGGAATGAGCTGTTTGTTGTCATCATGAATAAGAAGAATGCTTGTCACGGGCCCCTTGTCATGAAGATCATCCTATGGGCTTGGAATCATCGCTTTCCGACCGAAGGTCATGGAGATCCCAAGTTGTGGATTGAACACAAGCCCAAGAAGCTGCTCATCAAGGATCATACCGAGAGGCATAAGGATGACAAGGCCAAGGACAAGACCGCTGAAGACACTGCTGGTCCCTCACGGGCTCCTATGAAGGCAGATGGTTTTGCATGGATGGCAAGGCAAATGAAGAAGATTTTCTGTATGTCCAAGACCGTGGAGTTGCACACTTGGGAAAATCACAAGGAGGACAAGATGGCTCGTCAACGCGACATTCAACGTCGCCGTGATGATTGAGAAGAGGATGTGCATTCCGGTTCAGAGAAGAACATCATCACTTGGAGCAATTGATGCATGTAAAATGTATACATGAACTTTGCACTATATCACACATATTCCAATCATATTTGCATCATATAAGGGTTATATTACTGTTATTTAATGATTTTAGGAAATAAATCAATTGTTTCCTATTTTTATGGAATTAACCCTGCGCAGGCAGAAAACCCTATTTCTTTCCTTTTATGTTTCAGGGACCCAAACGTCGTCATAAAATTCTGGAAAAATACAGAGGTCGTTATTTTGGAAGGAAGAAGATGTAGGAGCGAAGGAATCAAGCAAACAGAGCTCGCAAGACAGAAAGGGGGTGGTCCACGCAGCCAGGTACTATGGCCGCGTGGGGCCCACCCGTTTGGACCTCGTGGCTCCGCTGCCGTCGATCTTTCGTCCACCGACTCCGTCTTGACCTAAAAACGCCTATAAAAAAGGTCCCCTGGCGTTTCGCGAACAGAGCGCCACACAAACATAGAAACACCGAAACGGAGATCAGAAGCTGCAGATTGGAGGGGGAAAACTCCGGCGGGGCGCTGCCGGGGTGGTATCCACCTTCTCCACCGTCTCCATGATGAAGAGGGAGTAGTCCACCTCTGGACTATGGTTTGTGGAAGTAACTTATGTATCTCTCCTCTCTTGAGCTTCACTAATTAGTACCGTATGAGCTGTTGAACATGATTACGGTCATATTTGTAATACCTATGTGGTGGATCTTTCTATGAGTTAATATATGTTTCAGATTGCAATGTTTTTTTCAGTTATGAGTATAGATGCATATTATGTACCCCGTTCTTGTCTACTTGTTATGATCAAACATGTTTATGAGAGCGTGTGTGGGGCGATGTGTGCATTAGTTGGAGTAACGGGGAGTGGTGAGTGCGGTAAGCTGACAACTTAATATCGCGATCCACTTGGTTGTTTACCTTACTTTGTTACCTCACTAGGGATAAACTAAAATACCATGCTGCAAGGGTTGAGGGTGACCAAGCTTCTTCCTGTGACTAGATCCAGCATGTTCTTATTTTCACTTCATGTCATTAAACTTATTGCTATACTCTGAGTCATCTTAATTACCGAGGTGTTATGATTTAGTTCGCATCTTGGTGGAGTATAAGAGAGACTAATAACCAAAAGGTCTCTATGTTAGGACGTGATGCCCATATATCTAAGTAACTTGTTATCAAACTCTGTGTTGCAATCTCATATGTTAACTCTGTGTGTGTTCCATTGTCTGCCACTTCATAAAGAGAGAGTGCATTTGTGAAACCATGAACCCCGGTCCATTTTTAATCATAAGAAACACCTTTCCAACACCATATACCAATTTTCCATTTTCAGCCATCATTAAATCCGAAAATACAAAAATACTTTTCATCTTGCATACATCATTAAAAAACCGAAAATATCATTTACCATTGCATCCACCACCATTGCATATTTATTTCCTGTTTGCATTACGTAACTATCTTGATATCATTCTTACACCTTGTACTTGACAACCACAGGTGAGGTTGAGGACCAAAACATTTAACTTTGTTTTGTAGGTAACCAAAAGAAGGATAAGAAGATATATCTTCACTACTGATTCCCCGAGAGTTTGATATTAAACCCTCGAGTCACCCTCGTGAGGAAAACACGTCTTCCACTACTACACACTCTGCACTTGGAGTTTCAACCTAACCCATTTACTTTTGACGCAGGTAACTACGAACCGGAGATCAAGCAAAGTGTTTTCTGGCGTCGTAGATCAACCTCTTCAAGGGCCATCAGCAATTGGCAAGCTAAGGATGAAGAGGGCCACATTTTCACTTGGTCCGATTATGAGGGTGAACCCGAAGTCTCCTCACGTCGCCGTCCTCGCCCCCCAAGCAACGAAGACCTCTCCGACTAGGGTTTGGGACGCTAGCTATGGTTTCTCCCTTTTTGGTGTCTTGATGCCAAAGGGGGAGATATGTCTATTAGGTTTTCGAGGGATTTGCATGGGTTAAGTCACAAGCTTTTGGTGTTCTCTTTGATTCTTATGAGCTTGTGAACTTTGTTTATTATCGCTCCAAGTACTTTATTATGCATGGTGTAAGACATGTTTAAACTTGTTGTTTGTGTTAAACCTCCTATGTTAGTTGCAAGATTTGTGTGTTTATGTTATATCTATCTTGCATGGTTTGAAAAATCTAGGGGGAGTGTTGATTCTAGTCGATGTGCATTTTTGATCTTCAAAGACTACTCTTAAGTAGTGCACATGTCTAGGGGGAGCTCCGTCTAAAATTTTCAAATCATTTTGTAGCAAATCATTGTATTGTCATCAATCATCAAAAAGGGGCAGATTGAAAGAGCATTGTTGCTCTTAATCATGTTTTGATGTTGATGATAATACAAAGGTTGCATCTAACAAGTTTATGCAAGCTTAAACAGGTTTTATATTTGCCTCCATTGTTTCCACGCGGTGAAAAGGAGCAAAAGAAGTAAAAGTCACCAGGGGGCGGTAGTACCGCTGGGATAGGCGGTAGTACCGCCAGCTCCCTGGGACTCGCTGCTATGGGTAGCACCGCTGAAGGTACCGCCGCGGGTACCGCCGATTTCGGCGTTCTGCGGGCGGTCCCGGTACCGCCGCGGGTACCGCCGATTTCGGCGTTCTGCGGGCGTTCACCAAAGGAGCCGGTAAATATGATTACTACGGAAGGTTACAGAACGTATACGAGCTGGCGTTCAATAACGCGAACATAGAACTCAAGCTTGTTGTGTTCAAATGCCACTGGTTCGACCCTGAGCATGGAACCAAAAGTACCCCTTCCATTGGGTTAGTTGAAGTTAAGCCTTCAATCACCTACCATGGATCTGATGTCTTTGTTGTGGCTCACCAAGCCTTTCATGTTTATTATTTGCCCTACCCATGCAAGAAATAGGGACTCATTGGTTGGGAAGTCATGTTCCATGTATCGCCACGTGGTAAGCTACACATGCCCTCCGAAGACGATACAACAACATTGACCCTAAAACATACGAGGGGATTTTCTATCAAGAGGAACACACCTTTGGGGACTTTGGCATACAAGGTCTTGAGGACCGCGAGGACAATGCACAAACAGGTGGTGACGTAGTGGTGAATCTAAAGGATATAGATATGCTAAACAAGTTACAAAGTGATAGTGATGACGATGATGAGCCTCCATCGTGCGAGGAGGTTCCAATATACAACACTCGTGATAGTGATGTTGATAGTGATGATGAGAACCCATGACTTAACTATGTGTAACATCCCAAAATTATTAACCAGTTATTAGTTCCAAAATTGAGAGCCAACAAAAAAACTTTTGCTAAGTTATGTGTGTTGATTGCATGTTGTTGCTTGTCCTAGATAATTCTTGTTGTTTGTATGTTTTTGCTCTAAGTAAACACTTGAAGAGAAGGGGAGAAATAAAATAAAATCAAAAGTAAGAAAAATAGTGTGACAAGTGTCACACCAAAATTCTCCAAGTAAGAAGTTATTTAAATTTCAAACAAAATTCAGCGGAGTGATATTTAAACCCTCCCAATTTTAATTCCTACACTTTTCCCTCTCCAAATATATTTTCAAAAATCTAAATTTAAAATTTCAAAAACCTTTCTTTATCTTTTTAAATCAAAAAATGTGTAGTGCAACACTTGTCAAATAAATTGCACTACAGCACCACAAACCCACATTTGAATATGTGAAGCAAATTATGAAAATAGATTTCAGAAATTCAAATTCAAATTTGGTTCAACCATTTCATCGAACACCTTGCAATCATGCACTGTGTTCTTCCCAATTCAATCCAACCCGAAGATCAATTGATCAAATTCGTGTGTTATTCGTCGAATTGATGCTGGCAATCTCTTTCTCTCCTCTCCCCGACCTCGCCGCGCTCAAGAAATCGAAGAGGGGAGGTTGGCGTCGAGGAGAAGCTTCGGAGGAGACACGCTCCGGCGAGCACGCGCCATGTCGCGCAAGTGGCCGTGGCGTGGCGACGCCGCGTTGCTCAGCACCGTGCCCCCCCTCTCTCCCTCACCTCGCTGCCCCCTCTCTGGCAGCACCGCAGTCCGCAGGAACCCGCCCCCGCCGGAGAGACGTCGTGTGCAGTGCGCGCCGCGCACCGCCCGAGCGTTCCCTGGCCGTCCCACTCGCGAGCTCGCTCCACTCATCGACACGCACTCGACCTTGCTCCCTGCCACTCCCACATCGTAGCCGCACCTCCACCGCCCCTACGGCGAGAGCACGTCGCCCCTGGAGCTCTCCTGCGCCCGGACCACCATGGACCCGTGCTCGCCGTTAAATACCCCACCTCGCGCCTGAACTCTCCACACCCCGCACCACTGCCTCCACCCCTCTCCACTCCTCGGTGCACCGCCAGGAGGGCGGAGCCACTCCCTCGAAGCTCCAGCTGCCCGTGAGCTTCCTCGACGCTCCGCCGCATCCGAAGGTGGACGACGACACGGCCGTGCCGTGCTGCTGCCCCATTTCCCTCTCTGCCCCTCCAGCTTTCTCTCCATCATCGCCGCACTCACCCGAGCCCTTTTCTCCATTGTTTCGTGCACAGGCGCGCCGTAGAAGCTTCGCCGGAGTTCGTGCCCGTGGCCGTGGAAGTTCGAGACCTCGCCGCCGTCGACTGGAGCCTCCCCAGCAAGTGCAACTCGGCCAGGAGCTTCCACCATGCCACCGCCGTTGATCTGCATCATCTCCGCGACCTCCCGAGTCCCCTAGGTGAGAGATCCTTCCACCTCGCCGTCGCCGGAGCCACGGCGCCGCCCAGAAATGGTCGTCGCCGATGGACTCGCTCCTGAGCCGTTAGATCGTTGATCAACGGTCGCGTACCGTTTCGTGTAATAGAGCCGCTGACGTGTAGACCCCACATGTCAGCGTTTTAACCATTTCCAGCACGGGAGACTTTTCTCCGTGAGACGCTGACGTGTAGACCCCACATGTCAGGGTTTTCAACATTATCCACTAGTTTGATTATTTTCGAATTTCTAGTTTCTATAGATTTCAGTACTGTACCTAACTTGTAAATTTAATATCTCGAGATTTAGGAATCCAAATAAATCAAACTCAATTGTTCTGAAAAGTTTATGAAGTTGTTTAACCAACCCAAGTGGTCTCATGTCATTTAAATAAATAATTAAAAAGCATTATTAAAAATACTACAGAAGGTTTAAAATCTAAACTTGTTTGTTTCTGATACTCTGTTAGTCCAAATAATTCCAAACCAATTTTGTTAGCTTAGTAATGCTATGTATTAGCTTCCCTAATTTTGGTAGAATTATTTGTGCAGTAGTATTTGTTTAGTATTGAGTTGAAGTTTAAACACCCTTCTGCACTCAAACATTTAAATATGTTTAATGGTTAACCCAAATGAATTTGGACCAATTATGTTGGATCACATTTAGTCATGTTTAGTTACCCCTAAAAGGATTTAATTTTAGGAGCAACAGAACTTATTTGGTAGCCAAAACTTGATTATTAAGTTACTGGACTAAAACCTTTGTGTAGGGAGTTTGTAACTCCAATGACTCCAAATCAAATGGGGTTGTCTTCTACACATCAGTAGCTTTCTATAGAATTTTAGTTTGTATTTTTGTGACCAACAGAACTCAAGTTGTGCAATTAAACATGTTCCACAAGTTTCTGCCATAATTTGGACATAAATAAATATGTTTAATCAATATTGAAATCAAATTGTATTGTTTGATGTATGCAGTGGCTATTTAGAGCATTTAGGATTGTGATGTTGTGATGTTGTTTGAATAGTTTAGTGATTGCTTGTATTTGTTTGTTTATCGATTAGACGAGAACGTTGCTGGATTTATCGAGGAGGGGGAATTTGTTGAACCTGAAGATCAAGATCAAGTCCACTTTGCCGAGCAAGGCAAGCTACTCTCTGAGCTTGCACCTAAATATATATGCATCTACTTTGATCAAATGATTTACTCTTAAAACAATGGTTTACAAAACCTTTTCAAAAAGTGTATGGAAATTATTTTGCCACCCTATGTAGTAGTTATATGAAACTTTAGGATGGAAAACAATGTTGTTTATTCAAAACTCCTTTGAAAATACTTGTGTGGTTATGGAATGCCGAGATGTCGGATTGAAGTGGAGAAATGGAGGATGATGATGTTTATGAAAAATGCACAGTGTCCTAGTACTATGACAACCAATCTTAATCTGTGCGACCACATTTACCCCCATATGGGAACGGGGCTTAGTCATATAATTTGCTCTTATTAGTATGGGATACCTCATCGACGGAGATGACTCCGTTATGCATGAGGGGATGGTTTGTGAACTCCCCTGACCTGGGTCCTCGCTCAAACTCTATGGAAAGATAAGGAGGAGGATTGAAGACTTCATAAATGTGGTCGCCGGGAAAAACATATGAGTCCTCACACTTAGGGTTGCCGACGGGGACCGGACTGAGTGTTGGTGGGAATTATCATATGGGTAGGATCCTATACTAGCATGAGCAAAGGAGAGGCTAGGGTCGGTGGCTCAACTTCGCATACACCTTGTATGGCGGGACGTGGCTGACACGATGAGTTACCGGATGGATGTGGGTAAAAGCGTGCTAAAACTATTCGAATAGCCGAGTCCTCGGATATGGACAATTGGGAGGCTGTCCTAAGATCATGTGCAAGTTTTTGGAAAAGCTTTTAAGTTTAAAAGAAATGAATGGTGATGGTGTTACACAACTATACCAAATGGAGTGGTATGAGTTGTTGGAATAAATGGACCATGGTGAGCCTGGTCAGGAAAAGGAGGGTTTTGGAGAAACAAATGAGATGGTGACTTTTTTAAAATAGTTATAAAACTCTTCTTACCTTTTTCAATAAAGATATAGAGATGTTTTAAAAAATAAAAGTTGTAAGTTAAAATAAAACTAGTGCATACTCATGTTGGGGTAGTTTGCGAGTACATTCAAATGTACTCATATTGGTTTCGTCCCTGGCTATTGTCCTAGCCAGACTACGAGGAGGAGCACTACGCCGAGCAGGAGTATGGCGACTTCTACGCGAACTAAGGATCTCCACAAGTCAGCTGCCTGTCGGGTCGTCATCGTTAGAATATGATGTCTACTACGCCGTAGCTTCCGCTGATATTTTGGTTTGGCCCATGAAGGCACCTATGTAAGAACTTGGTCTAAATGACCATTTATGTAAGACTTTTATTCGGTATGTAATGGATGTAAACTTTGGTATCCAATTCGGATTATGTGCAACGACAGACTGATCACGGGATCGTTGTGTTAAGCATAATCGGGTATTTCGGACAGCTAGTCCGGGGTCCCCACAGACTTGGTATCAGAGCCATCCTGACTTTAGGAAACCTTAGTTAGCATGGTCGTTAGACAAATGTTACAAAAAGATTAATTTCTAAAAGAAAGGAGTGAAGTATTTTCGAAAACTGCTTATCTCCAATCCTCTTACTTCTGCAAAAAATTTACTCTCATTAAATATTACATTTTCCTTTGTATCCTTAAAATTATGCACACTTCTCATTAAACTTAAATTTCGACTCACTTGTTGCCTCACTACATTTAAAATTTTGATACACTCGTCAGATACTAACTTAAAACTTGCTTAAAAATTTGTAGATGGCACTCCACTGGACCGAGTTCGTTCAGCTTGAGAAGGATAGCAAGCTGACGTTCGAGAGTGACTTGTTCGAGTTGAGCAAGCTGTTAGGTCGCCCCGCTCCAGAGTTTGAGGGAGCTCAGATTGATGTTCACGGTGTCGGAAGGCTGAGCTGGCTCATCAGTCGTCAGTTCGCAGGAACATCAAGTCTCCCAGTTCCAGGACGCTCGTCTTCACCACCAAGGAGGCCACCTGGGTTGACGGTCTCTGTACTGCTACACAGAGGATGCTAGCCCGACTTTGTGAGGAGCACAAGGCGGAGTTAGTAGACTCCCGTTTCCGGTTCTACGGGAGGCGCAACTGCGACGGACACCCTACTCCTTCCCCTTGCCACCCGATGTTTGGGAGCTACATCATGGACATGGAGCTCTTACTTCAGCACACCAGGATGATCTGATGCGCACTAGGATTCAGCTTCGCTTTGACCGCGAGTCGCTCGTTGAGCTTCGCGAGAATGAGGAGAAGCTGCTGGAGGAGAAGGTCGCTCTTCTCGGAAGAGGGCCCAGCTGAGGAGGACCATCGTGAAGCTCCGCAAAAGGTGGCGGAGCAGGACCAGCTGATCGAGGATCTAGAGCACCATACTGACGAGATGGAGGAGGAGGGCGAGGATCTCCGCAAGGAGAACAACGCTTTCCTCAGTGACGATGATGACTTTGGAGGAGATGGACTGTGAGGAGGAGATGATGAGGAGGAGTTAGTTGACGAGGAGGAGGAGCCACTCGAGGCAGTTCTCGAGGACGAGGAGGAGGATCCCGAGGAGCCACCTACCAGTCAGATGCTGACGTGTTAGAGCTGGAGGTTCCACCTCAGTAGGCGAGTGACTTGATCACTACCGCAGGATTAGGTTGACCCCTATCGCTAGTCGAGTCGAAGTAGTGGTTCTTTTGGAAACCAGATGCTATGTATCTTAGATGTAAGGTGATGTTGTAAGCTTGATGTTGATGTGAACTCCTTGATGTGATGTTTGTGAAATATAAGTATGTTTGTCTTGTTAGATCTGTGTAAATATTTTCATATAATCCTTAAATTAATCAACCACTTGCGAAATCGTCTTTTCCCTTAGTCGAACTTTTCTTGCCTTGCCTCTTATACCCGGTGTGCTTCAGGATGCCGCCCCGTCGCGCAATACGGAGGATCAGGATCAGCACCACCACCACCGGACCCAACCCCCGCCCAACTTCTCGCGCTTATCATGGAGGAACGTGAAAATGCCCGGCAGGAGCGCCAGGCTCATCTCACTGCCCTGCAACAACTCGCAGCCGCTTACAACAACAACAACAACAACAATGGTGGTAATGGCAATGGCAATGAGAACCAGCGATCCACCTTAGGCGATTTCCAGAAACCAACCCACCTACCTTCTCCAAGGGACTTCACCCACTGGAAGCCGATGATTGGCTTCTTACCATCGAACAATCTGGAAGTTGCTGCTGTAGGAGACAATGAAAAGTGCTGTATGCAACCCACTATCTTGCTGGACCTGCACGAGCTTGGTGGGAAGCTACCAAGGCTCTCCAGCAGCTGACCACGTCATCAACTGGGCTGAGTTCAGGAGAAGTTTCGCAAGAAGCACATTTCTGGTGGACTCATTGATAGGAAGAAGGATGAATTCCGCAAGCTGAGGCAGGGAAGTAGAGATGTAGTCGGCTATCTTGAGAGTTTACCGACTTATCTCGGTATGCTCCTGAGACACCGACAAAGAGAGAAGAAGATGGAGCGTTTCTGAATGGGCTGCATGATGAACTGCAGTGTGCTTGGTTGTCCATGACTTCCGTGATCTGGAGTCACTTGTGGACAAAGCCATCCAGCTGGAGACCAAGCGCAAGTCTATGTTTGAAGGTCGCAAGAGGAGGATGAATGCTCAGGAAGGTTCGAGCAGTCAGAAGCCTCGTATCTTTCAGCAAACCCCAAACCTGCCTATCGACCACCCCAAGCTCCACGCCCCAATTTCCCTAACCGCCCAAACAACTTCAACCGCCCCAATGACAATAACCGTCCCAGAGGAAACTTCAACAACTTCAACCCCAATGCCAATGTTGTCTGCTTTGAATGTGGCAACAAAGGTCACTACTCCAGGAATGCCCCAATCCCAAGAGGAATGTTCAGCGCCCCAATGCCCGCACCGAACAATGGTCAAGGCCGCAATGGAAATGGTAATGGCAAGAATGCCGCACCCCGCGGAAATGCTGTTGTCAAGGGTCGTCTGCACCACATCAATGCTGAAGAAGCTCAGGATGCGCCGATGTTGTGCTGGGTACGTTCCTTGTCAACTCAGTACCTGCAACTGTTCTGTTTGATTCTGGTGCAACACATTCATTTGTTACCGAGGAGTTTGTTGCTAAGGGAGGTTTAGTAGAAGGCTTCCTAACTAAAACCTTGAGTATACAAATCCCTGGCTCCACCCTAGAAACCAAGAGATTTTGTCCAAATACTGCCATAGAGATTTCAGGCGAAAAATTTGCAGCCGACCTAATTTTCTAGGAACCCAAGGCATAGATGTCATACTCGGTATGAATTGGCTAGCCAAGTACCATGGTCGAATTGACTGTGCCAGAAGAGCTGTATCCATCACCACCGACAAAGAAGTAGAAGTGGAGTATGTGTCTGAACCCAATCACTCCCAACCAGGCTGCCATGAGAGCATAGCTCGACCCACCTAGATGAGATCCGTGTTGTTCACCTATTCCGAGATGTTTTCCCTGAGGAATTGCCTGGTATGCCGCCAGACCGGGAAATTGAGTTCATAATTGAGCTTATCCCAGGAACAGCCCCAATATCCCAAAGGCCTTATCGGATGAATCCGGAAGAACTGGTTGAGTTGAAGAAGCAGTTGGCAGATATGCTCAGCAAAGGACTTGTTCGTCCAAGCGCTTCACCCTGGGGATCACCCATTATTTTTGTGGACAAGAGAGACGGTACCACACGACTGTGTGTGGATTATCGCAGGCTAAATGACGTGACCATTAAAAACAAGTACCCCTTCCCAAGATCGAGGATCTGTTCGATCAGATGAACGGAGCCCGAGTCTTTTCAAAGATCGATCTTCGGACAGGTTACCATCAGTTGAAGATCGAGAGACAGACATTCCCAAGACCGCCTTCACCACCGTTACGGTTTGTTTGAATACACCGTGATGTCCTTTGGTCTGACCAATGCCCCAGCCTATTTCATGAATCTCATGAACAAGATTTTCATGGAGTACCTCGACAAGTTCGTGGTAGTTTTCCTTGATGACATCCTTATTTATTCCAAGACCGAAGAAGAGCATGCTGAACACCTGCGTCTAGTTTTGGAGACCCTCCGAGAGCACCAGCTGTATGCCAAGCTTAGCAAGTGTGAGTTTTGGCTCATGAAGTGGCATTTCTCGGACATATAGTATCTGCTGGAGGAATTTCTGTTGACCCCGAGAAGATCCAAGCCATTATTGACTGGTTATCCCCAACCAGTGTGACTGAAATCCGAAGCTTTCTCGGACTCGCCGGTTATTACCGCAAGTTCGTTGAAGGATTTTCCAGTATAGCCAAGCCTTGACCCAACTGTTGAAGAAGGACAAGAAATTTGAATGGACTCAGAAGTGCGAAGATAGTTTCCAAGAGTTGAAGAAGAGACTAACCTCCCCCCAATCCTGGTTATGCCAGACGTCACCCAGAGTTTCGACGTGTATTGCGATGCATCACGCCTCGGACTTGGTTGCGTTCTGATGCAAGAAGGCAAAGTTGTGTCGTATCTGTCCCGGCAGTTGCGACCGCATGAAGAGAATTACCCAACCCATGACCTGGAATTAGCTGCTTGTCCTTGCTCTTAAAAAGTGGCGTCCCTATCTTGCGGGACATCGCTGTGAGATCTATACGGATCATAAGAGCTTGAAGTATATTTTCACCCAGAAGGAGTTGAACCTGCGACAGAGGAGATGGATGGAATTAATCAAGGATTATGATATTGGAATCCACTATCACCCCGGAAAGGCTAATGTAGTTGCCGATGCCCTTAGTCGCAAACCCTGCACCCTGAATGCCTGATCCAAGCCGAACAGCCAGCCTTGTTCAAAGAGTTCGAAGATTTTGGACTAGAACTTGTTAGCCATGGATATCTCGCCAATTTGGAGTTAGCCCCAACCCTGATGGATCAAATCAAAGAAGCCCAAAAAGGTCATGAAAGCATTGAAGGAATTAGGAAGAAGATTCCCTCGGCAAAGCACCCGGTTTTACCGAAGATGCTGAAGGAGTGCTGAAATTCAATGATCGTATCTGTGTGCCCAATGTCACGGAACTTAAGGAGTTAATCCTGAAGGAAGCCCATGAGACCCCTTATTCAATCCACCCCGGCGGAACCAAAATGTACCAAGACCTTCGAGAAAGATTTTGGTGGCATGGAATGAAGCGAGAGATTGGTTCTTTAGCCAAGTGTGATATCTGTCAGCGAGTCAAGGCTGAACATCAGCGACCCGCTGGATTGCTTCAACCTTTGAAAATTCCCGAGTGGAAGTGGGATGAGATTGGAATGGATTTTATTACCGGACTTCCAAGATCCAACCGAGGCCATGATTCAATCTGGGTCATCGTTGATCGATTGACCAAGGTTGCTCATTTTATACCTGTCAAGACCACTCACAATGGAGCTCAGTTAGCAGACTTGTATATTTCCAGAATAGTAAGCCTGCATGGTGTGCCTAAGAAGATTGTATCTGATAGAGGTACGCAATTCACCTCAAGATTCTGGAAATCCCTTCATGAAGCCCTCGGAACCAAGTTAGCATTTAGCACAGCTTATCATCCCCAGACCGATGGCCAAACTGAGCGAGTGAACCAGATATTGGAGGACATGCTTCGCGCATGTGTTCTATCCTATGGTTCCAAGTGGGAAGATTGTCTTCCGTTTGCAGAGTTCTCGTACAACAACAGTTATCAGTCCAGTCTGCAAATGGCCCCTTTTGAAGCCCTTTACGGCAAGAAGTGTCGTACACCCCTGAATTGGTCCGATACCGGAGAAGCAAATTGTTTGGACCAGATACCCTCCGTGAAGCTGAAGAGCAAGTTCAGCTTATTCGTGAACGCCTCAAAACTGCCCAATCCCGTCAGAAGAGTTACGCTGACACCAAGCGCCGTGACCTCACTTTCAGTCGGAGATTATGTTTATCTCCGAGTGACACCCCTAAAGGAATGCAACGTTTCCATGTCAAAGGAAAATTAGCGCCAAGGTATATTGGACCCTTCAAGATCATCGCTCGTCGAGGAGAAGTATCCTATCAGCTGGAATTGCCACCGGAGTTAGGAGATTATCATGATGTCTTCCACATTTCCTTGCTCCGGAAGTGTCTTGAAGTTCCTGACCAGCCTGATGTTTTCAAAAACATCGACCACCTCTCCATCGACCTGAACCAAGACCTGACTTATCGCGAGAGACCCCTCAAGATTCTCGAAGAAGATGTTCGTGTTACCCGAAGGCGCGATCAAGTTTTACAAAGTCCAGTGGACTAACCACTCTGAAGAAGAAGCAACTTGGGAACGCGAAGATTATCTTCGAAGCGAATTCCCACCTCTTTAGTACCTAAGCCTAGCAAATCTCGGGACGAGATTTATTTTAAGGAGGGAAGGATTGTAACATCCCAAAATTATTAACAGTTATTAGTTCCAAAATGAGAACCAACAAAAACTTTTGCTAAGTTATGTGTGTTGATTGCATGTTGTTGCTTGTCCTAGATAATTCTTGTTGTTTGTATGTTGTTGCTCTAAGTAAAAACTTGAAGAGAAGGGGAGAAATAAAATAAAATCAAAAGTAAGAAAAATAGTGTGACAAGTGTCACACCAAAATTCTCCAAGTAAGAAGTTATTTAAATTTCAAACAAAATTCAGTGGAGTGATATTTAAACCCTCCCGATTTTAATTCCTACACTTTTCCCTCTCCAAATATATTTTCAAAAATCTAAATTTAAAATTTCAAAAACCTTTCTTTATCTTTTTAAATCACAAAATGTGTAGTGCAACACTTGTCAAATAAATTGCATCACAGCACCACAAACCCACATTTGAATATGTGAAGCAAATTATGAAAATAGATTTCAGAAATTCAAATTCAAATTTGGTTCAACCATTTCATCGAACACCTTGCAATCATGCACTGTGTTCTTCCCAATTCAATCCAACCCGAAGATCAATTGATCAAATTCGTGTGTTATTCGTCGAATTGATGCTGGCAATCTCTTTCTCTCCTCTCCCCGACCTCGCCGCGCTCAAGAAATCGAAGAGGGGAGGTTGGCGTCGAGGAGAAGCTTCGGAGGGGACACGCTCCGGCGAGCACGCGCCATGTCGCGCAAGTGGCCGTGGCGTGGCGATGCCGCGTTGCTTAGCACCGTGCCCCCTCTCTCCCTCACCTCGCTGCCCCCTCTCTGGCAGCACCGCAGTCCGCAGGAACCCGCCCCCGCCGGAGAGACGCCGTGTGCAGTGCGCGCCGCGCACCGCCCGAGCGTTCCCTGGCCGTCCCACTCGCGAGCTCGCTCCGCTCATCGACACGCACTCGACCTTGCTCCCTGCCACTCCCACATCGTAGCCGCACCTCCACCGCCCCTACGGCGAGAGCACATCGCCCCTGGAGCTCTCCTGCGCCCGGACCACCATGGACCCGTGCTCGCCGTTAAATACCCCACCTCGCGCCCAAACTCTCCACACTCCGCGCCACTGCCTCCACCCCTCTCCACTCCTCGGTGCACCGCCAGGAGGGTGGAGCCACTCACTCGAAACTCCAGCTGCCCGTGAGCTTCCTCGACGCTCCGCCGCATCCGAAGGTGGACGACGGCACGGCCGTGCCGTGCTGCTGCCCCATTTCCCTCTCTGCCCCCTCCACCTTTCTCTCCATCATCGCCGCACTCACCCGAGCCCTTTTCTCCATTGTTTCGTGCACAGGCGCGCCGTAGAAGGTTCGCCGGAGTTCGTGCCCGTGGCCGTGGAAGTTCGAGACCTCGCCGCCGTCGACTGGAGCCTCCCCAGCAAGTGCAACTCGGCCAGGAGCTTCCACCACGCCACCACCGTCGATCTGCATCATCTCCGCGACCTCCCGAGTCCCCTAGGTGAGAGATCCTTCCACCTCACCGTCGCCAGAGCCACGGCGCCGCCAAGAAATGGTCGTCGCCGATGGACTCGCCCCTGAGCCGTTAGATCGTTGATCAACGGTCGCATACCATTTCGTGTAATAGAGCCGCTGACGTGTAGACCCCACATGTCAGCGTTTTAACCATTTCCAGCGCGGGAGACTTTTCTCCGTGAGACGCTGACGTGTAGACCCCACATGTCAGGGTTTTCAACATTATCCACTAGTTTGATTATTTTCGAATTTCTAGTTTCTATAGATTTCAGTACTGGACCTAACTTGTAAATTCAATATCTCGAGATTTAGGAATCCAAATAAATCAAACTCAATTGTTCTGAAAAGCTTATGAAGTTTTTTAACCAACCCAAGTGGTCTCATGTCATTTAAATAAAAAATTAAAAAGCATTATTAAAAATACTACATAAAGTGTAAAATCTAAACTTGTTTGTTTCTGATACTCTGTTAGTCCAAATAATTCCAAACCAATTTTGTTAGCTTAGTACTGCTATGTATTAGCTTCCCAAATTTTGGTAGAATTATTTGTGTAGTAGTATTTGTTTAGTATTGAGTTGAAGTTTAAACACCGTTCTATACTCAAACATTTAAATATGTTTAATGGTTAACCCAAATGAATTAGGACCAATTTTGTTGGATCACATTTAGTCATGTTTAGTTACCCCTAAAATGATTTAATTTTAGGAGCAACATAACTTATTTGGTAGCCAAAACTTGATTATTAAGTTACTGGACTAAAACCTTTGTGTAGGAGTTTAGTAACTCCAATGACTCCAAATCAAATGGGGTTGTCTTCTACACATCAGTAGCTTCCCATAAAATTTTAGTTTGTATTTTTGTGACCAACAGAACTCAAGTTGTGCAATTAAACATATTCCACAAGTTTCTGCCATAATTTGGACATAAATAAATATTGTTTATATCAAATAATTGAAATCAAATTGTATTGTTTGATGTATGCAGTGGCTATTTAGAGCATTTAGGATTGTGATGTTGTGATGTTGTTTGAATAGTTTAGTGATTGCTTGTATTTGTTTGTTTATCGATTAGACGAGAACGTTGCTGGATTTATCGAGGAGGGGGAATTTGTTGAACCTGAAGATCAAGACCAAGTCCACTTTGCCGAGCAAGGCAAGCTACTCTCTGAGCTTGCACCTAAATATATATGCATCTACTTTTATCAAATGATTTACTCCTAAAGCAATGGTTTACAAAACCTTTTCAAAAAGTGTATGGAAATTATTTTGCCACCCTATGTAGTAGTTATATGAAACTTTAGGATGGAAAACAATTTTGTTTATTCAAAACTCCTTTGAAAATACTTGTGTGGTTATGGAATGCCAAGATGTCAGTATTGAAGTGGAGAAATGGAGGATGATGATGTTTATGAAAAATGCACAGTGTCCTAGTACTATGACAACCAATCTTAATATGTGCGACCACATTTACTCCCATATGGGAACTGGGCTTAGTCATATAATTTGCTCTTATTAGTATGGGATACCTCATCGACGGAGATGACTCCGTTATGCATGAGGGGATGGTTTGTGAACTCCCCTGACCTGGGTCCTCGCTCAAACTCTATGGAAAGATAAGGAGGAGGATTGAAGACTTCATAAATGTGGTCGCCGGGAAAAACCTATGAGTCCTCACACTTGGGGTTGCCAACGGGGACCGGACTGAGTGTCGGTGGGAATTATCATATGGGTAGGATCCTATACTAGCATGAGCAAAGGAGAGGCTAGGGTCGGTGGCTCAACTTCGCATACACCTTGTATGGCGGGACGTGGCTGACACGATGAGTTACCAGATGTATGTGGGTTAAAAGCGTGCTACCTCTACAGAGGGTCAAAACTATTCGAATAGCCGAGTCCTCGGATATGGACAATTGGGAGGCTGTCCTAAGATCATGTGCAAGTTTTTGGAAAAGCTTTTAAGTTTAAAGAAACTGAAATGGAGATGGTGTTACACAGCTATACCAAATGGAGTGGTATGAGTTGTTGAAATAAATGGACCATGGTCAGCCATGGTCAGAAAAAGGAGGAGTTTTGGAGAAACAAATGAGATGGTGACTTCTTTTAAAGATAGTTATAAAACTCTTCTTACCTTTTTCAATAAAGGTATAGAGATGTTTTAAATAAATAAAAGTTGTAAGTTAAAATAAAACTAGTGCATACTCATGTTGGGGGTAGTTTGCGAGTACATTCAAATATACTCATATTGGTTTCGTCCCTGGCTATTGTCCTAGCCAGACTACGAGGAGGAGCACTACGCCGAGCAGGAGTATGGCGACTTCTACGCAAACTAAGGATCTCCACAAGTCAGCTGCCTGTCGGGTTGTCATCGTTAGAATATGATGTCTACTACGCCGTAGCTTCCGCTGATATTTTGGTTTAGCCCATGAAGGCACATATGTAAGACTTGGTCTAAATGACCATTTATGTAAGACTTTTAATTCGGTATTGTAATGGATGTAAACTTTGGTATCCAATTCGGATTATGTGCAACGACAGACTGATCACGTGATCGTTGTGTTAAGCATAATCGGGTATTTCGGACAGCTAGTCCGGGGTCCCCACACTATGAGAGTGATGATTAGGGGTGAGGGTCTTTTATGTCCTTTTGCGTATTATTTACTTTTCAACATGCTTAGTCTTTCAACATGCTTAGTCTTTCAACATGCTTATTTATTGCATTACGTCTTCATGCTTCTTAATTGGATCATGTCTTTTATGCTTAAAAGTTTACCCTTTCTCAATGCAGGTGATTGACCAAGATGAGCCAAGGCAAGGAATCATCGGCCTCCTTGCTGAAGAAGATGCGCCAGAGAAAGTTACTAAAAGTGGAAGAGAACTTATTTCGAACCCGCGTTACCTGTGTGACAGTGGTGAGAGTAGAGGTGATGCAATTCTTAATTGGATCATGTCTTTATGCTTAATTGTTCACCCTTTCTCAATGCAGGTGAGGGTGGAGATGCTGGAGGAGGGGGAGGTGCCGATGCTCCACTTCCTCCGAGGGGACGAGGTGCAGGATGAGGGCGAGGTGGAGGACGAGCACGTGGTGAGGGTGGACGAGGGCGAGCTGCAGGACGAGGGCGAGGTGGGGGCGACGTGTCTTCGGACATACCCTCTGCTTCTATCGATGAGGGTTCGGAGGAGACGGGCCCCTCCATGGACGTGGGGGCGGGCCCCTCTACGGACTTGGGGCGGGGCCCTCCGCGCCGTCGAAGAAGCCAAAGATTCGAGGGGAATCCCAGGTCCCTGATGAGTCAAAGGAACCTGCTACCGAGGAGGAGAAGATCCTCATTACGCCTAATGGGAAAGAGTAAGTGACTATATATACTAATTTTGAACATGGTCAATTCATTGTGGTCAGGACAATTTGACATGTACTAATGTTAATTATTGTGCAGCAACTGGACACATCCTGTGGGAGCCCGTGTGCCTAACTGCTTGATTGGAGCTTTGATTAGGAAGTTTTGGCCGGGCTTGTACAGTATCGTCCCAACGGCGCGAAGAAGCTAGCCACCCATTGGGTAGACTATCAGGCCGCCCATCACGCGAGCGGCGGGAAATGTTCTGACGCCGTGATCAACAAGTTTTGGGTAAGTTGAACTTTTTGAATTTCGTTCATACTTGTTGCCCCCACCATGCTCTCACAATTTGTTTTTTGTGCATGATTAAAGAAATTCTATAGGGTACTTCCTGAGCATCGGGGCATCACGGACAAGACTTTGGAGGGGGCTTGCAAGAAGTTGACACGGCAGCAGTTCTACAATGTAAAGCATACCTCCGTCAGTCATTTCAGTACTGAGACGTTAGGCAAGACGGCGGTGAAGCATGATATTGTGGAGAGCCCACTTGAGATGACCATAGATGAATACATGGCGGTAAGTAGTTTGTTAATGAGATTACATGTTGCTGCTAAGTTGCAATTGCATTATCCGTTCTTCACATGAGTATTGTTTTTTCAGTTTAAGCCCGCATGTGCCTATGGTAAGGATTACGCGTGGGAGGCGTTGGTGTTGAGGTGGGTTGGGCTGGACCCTGAGTTCAAGGCCTTGAGCGAGCGGAACAAGTTAAACCGCGGGAGCGGGGGACACATTGTGCGGGAGCCCGCAACCATGAGCGCTTCAAGGAAAAGCTGGTATATATACATGAAACAACCTTCATTTATTTCCCCTCATGTTCCTACTTGATACGCATGACACTTCTTTGGCATTGCAGGAGGCCGATCTCGGGGAGCCTGTTACGGACATGCAAACATGCGAGAAGATGAAGCAGAGGAAGCCGATTTTTCTGAGCCTTAGCCCTCGCCGACCAATTACTTCGGCAATGCCCAGGAGGGCCTCAAGCTGTACGTCGACACGTTCAAGAGTATAAATCCGGAGGTGGACAACCCTCTTGAGCATCCCACCGACGAGAGAGCGATGGTCATTGCCGGGAACGGTTGGGAGCATGGCCGTCCTATGGCTCTTAGTGCGGTACTCACGCGTACTCCTGAGTTGGGCCTCTCGCGTGTCAAGGCTACCCTCACCGCCGACGACCCTCCCGTCGTGCCTCGTCGGCCTTCCCAAGCTCGCCCCGATGTAAGTTTTTCTCAATTTCATTCTCTTTCCGACATTCGTTCCTAGCTAAGTGGCTAAGTTGACGAGATTCGTTCCCTTTTAACATTGTAGGCTGATTTCGAGGCAGCCTTCGATGCCGCTTACGCGGACTATGAGAAAGAGTATCGCTTGTGGGTACAGAGGAGCCAGGAGTATGAGGAGTGGAATGAGTTGAAGGATGCTGTAAGTTTCAACTTTTATATTTGCAAAATATGACAAGTCCCATTTCCTCTAGTTTGAACCTTCTTTTTCGACAACTCCTGACATCTAAACTATCTTGTAGGCTACCGAGAAGTTTTTTGCCACTGGAGAGCGGGAGGCGCTGCCTACACGTCCACCTAGGCCGGGGGTCCCGCCCGTCGGCCCAACGAGGGAGTCGGTCGCTCGCACATACAAGCCAGCGACTCCGGTAAGTTATTTTTCAAACAAGTTGTTACCGCCATGCTGTGCTTTCCAAGTTGCTAACTTGGACTCAAACATGTAGGGATCGGGATGCTCGAGGATTGCACCCTTTGGTCATGCTTCCGCCTCGCCGACTTCAACGCGCGCGCTCGTGGAGCATCGCACTGGTGGTGCCTCGCCGAGTTCGTCGCGTGAGACCACACCGTCCCGTGCCTCGCCGGATTCCATGTGTGGTTCGACTAACCCACACGGTCGGTCGCCTATTCTCACGCGGTCAGACATGGGTGGCTCGACCTCTCACGAGATGTAGGATTAGTTCGGGTGTTCCGGGTGTGAATTCGAACTATGTTTGTGCCATTTGGAGTTTGTATGAATGCTTGTATGAATTCGAATCATGTTTGTATCATTTGGATATCTATGTGATGTTTCTGTGATGTTTTATAATTTGTGCAATTTTAATTATATTTAAAATGTGCCAGAAACCAGCAGCAGAAATTTTCAGAAACTGAAAATATGGTCGAACATAAGCCGACGGCATTGCCGTCGGCGTAGGATGCTGTGAGGATGCACAGGATGGCGCCACGTCGACGCTAGAGGACCATATGGGTATTGCCGTCGGCGTCAGACTCCTCCCAGACGCACAGACGTGCTCCACGTGTCCTCGTACGCCGACGGCAATGCCGTCGGCGTCAGACTCCTCCCAGACGCACAGACGTGCTCCACGTGTCCTCGTACGCCGACGGCGTATGGCTCCTCCCAAACGCACATAATGGCGACACGTGGCGCCTTCCCAGACGCACCAGATCGGCACACGTGGCACGTGCCGTCGGCGTATGGTGGGGCAGACGGAGACGGACGGATGCCGTCTTGTGGGCCCCACTGCAGCGTACGCCGACGGTTATTGTTCTACGCCGACGGCGATACGCAGGCGTACGCCGACGGCAAACGTGCCTTGCCGTCGGCGTATCGTGTCTTTCCTGTAGTGTATGTTTATTACAGCCAGATGTCCATCCTTGAGTGATTTAAATCAGGTTCAGTGATTTCTGCACACCTAAAATTTAATCCTGGCTCAATATGTTAGTGTATTCTTGAGAGCGGAAAGCTTGGGTTGCTCTAAGTAAGCCTTGAGATACTTTTTGTTTCTTGCAGGAAGTTTCTCTGGTGGTCCTGTTAACTTGTCATGGAAGTTTGCTTCATGAAGTGGAACCTTAGTGGACGTTCTTCCTTCTTTGGCTGGTGCTTTTTTTTAGAAAAGGGGATGTCCCGGCCTCTGCATTCTTTGGCTGGTGCTGTGAACTTAAGGAATGATTATGCGCCGCGCAGAGTTAACTTTCCTGGGTCAAGTCTCTGTAAAAAGAAATCACTCTCTGGAATTGTGCCTTTACCCCCTGTTGCTTGGTGCTTGAAGATCTGAGATCACCAAGAACCAGGTGGAAGCTCCATTTCAGCGAGTATAGAAGCCGGTGTCTTCTGCCCTTGATCTGAGATCACCAAGAACCACGTGGAAGCTCCATTTCAACATAGGCCAGAAAGATTAGCTTCAGGGAGTGTGTGAATCTATGTGGGCTATTCCTGTTTGAGTTGCTTATGCAGTCATTTTTTTACGCGGAGAACAAGGATCCTCGGGGCTTTATCCAGAGCATAGTTCGTTTCTATCGAAGTGCTGGCCCGGAGTTGTTTGAGTTTTACTGTCTAAAAGTTGTTTGAGTTCGCACCTATGCTGGTCAGTGATCTGGATCAGGCAACGACATTGCAAGAACAGTCATTTGAGTTTTTAGAACTGACAATGTTTGAGGATGCTCTCCTCACTTACATTGAGGGCAAGAAGACTTACATTGAGGGCAAGAAGGCTGGAGTTTAGCTCAGTCGTGTAGCTTCCTTCTGAAGTGTTTAGCTGAGAGGAATCTAATCATGCATGCAAGGAGTTTGTCTGATGATATGAACACTTCTGGTCCATCGTCCAATGTGTACCCAGTACCCTCATTCAGTTCTGATGAGTGCTTATACTCATGGACATAGGTTATGCTTGGATGAAGCTTTTGTGTTTCTTTGTGAAATTGAAATGCATGGTGTGAAACCTAATGCTGCAAAGTATGGCATTTACCTCTATGGGCTATGCCTGTACCAGACAGGTGGCATTTGCATGAGACTTTCTTCGAATGATGTGTCAGAGAGGCTACCCTTGTAACAATTATTGTCTTAATGCTATGGTTCATGGTTTCTGTCATGAGGGTTAGGTTCAGAAAGCCATAGAGGTGTTTGACGGGAGGAAGAAGGGTGGGCTTGTCCCAGATGTCCATAGAGCTCTAGTATATTACTTGATGGGTTGTGTAAGGAAAGAGATTTGCAGGCTATGAAGTGCTTGTCAAAATGGCAAAAAATGGAATCCTACTCTGTGTCAGTTACAGTTCACTTCTGCATGGTCTTTGCAGACCTGGAAAGGTTGAACTGACATTTAGCGTCTGCAGGAGGCAGAAAGAACAAGGTGTCCAGCATGACCACATATCTTAACAACATTATTGTTGATGGTTGTTGCCAAAATTTGGATCTTGAGGCTTTCTATGACCTTTGGAATGACACATAATTTTACTCCAGATGCTTGATGTTATACTAGTCTGATGTATCCATTCTGTAGACATCGATACCTTAAAGAAGCATTGGGAGTATTCGAACTCATGTATCACAATGGAGTAAGGCCCAACGTTGTGACATGCACCATTCTAGTTGATGGCTTCAGCAAAGAAGGGATGATCGGTGAACCTTCCTACTCCTGGATAAACTACACCATTTTGGAATTGTTCCCAACCTTTGTATGTAGAGTTATCTGTGCAAGGCCAACAGATCCGGTAATCTGTATGCCCTTTCTGCAGACAAGATAAAAGCGCTATGCCATTGATACTGCCATTTACAGTATTATTATTACAATCTGAAAGTTTTGAAATTGCAGGATTCTATCAGGTTGTACGTGCTTCCATACACCCCCTTTTTCACAATCGCATAAACGTACCAACTCAGCTCAGCCGAGCCGATCGCACGGAAAAGCCAAGCCGAGCTGATCGCACCGAAAGAAGTCCCTCACGCTCGCGAAAAGAGCTACCGCGCGAAAAATATGCAGGGAGAAGGAATCGAACCTGCAACCTCCCTGCAGGAGGCGAGTGCACTGCAGCTGGGATGACCACTTTGTGTTACGCTAGTTTCTGTCATACTAGTACACTTAGAGATTAAATACATTACATTTTCTCACATACTATTACTATTTCTGCACTGTTCTATTTTTAAAAAACCGGCAAGCCATGAGCAGGTGCATGCCGAAAGCTAGCGATCTTTCCATTGCCGACATTGATGTCGATAGAGTTGTAGAATAGTTGTTCCATTTCTAGCGTATCTGCTTGAGTAGTTCAAATTATCTCCATTGTCATATCGTTGCTAGCTAGCCGGCCGCAGCTTTTTTCTGCGAAAACGTAAGACGAATGAGACAGCTCCATCGCTTTTGGTTGGGAAAAAGATACAACACGAGTGAGGTGGTTTGGAAAATAAACATGGAGTGGATGTTGTTGATGTTGGCAGCGTCACGCGAGCGACGAAGCCTAGTACAGTGCAGTATAGTGTGGGGGTGAGAGCAGCCAATCGAGTTCAGTTGACGACTCCCCCAAGAGAGCAAAGTGAACCGAGTGAACTGGCGGTTTAGCCGGTGAACCTGAACCGAGACCCTCACCGGTTTGGTTGCCGGTCCGGTTTTCTAAACTATGTTCAGACGGTACGCGACGGCGACAAAGATTTCAACCGTTCTTTGACTCAGAAATTTAGACCAGATTATTCAAAACTAATTCTAAATAATTACCAACATGAAATTGAAATATAGATGAACCCAATTTCATTAAAAACTTGATAATTATAACAAGTGGTTTTTTGAACCTACTAGAAATGACCCATTATTTTTTCTACAATATTATGATCAAATCAGGCATACTTGACAAAAGTACTTTATTTTGTGACAAGTCTAAATGGTTCGTAGTCTAGGTCTGGTGCATGTGGGTCTAAATGTCTAGTAGTTCTTATAGGTATGTAGTTACCACCTTTGGTATATGTGAACCCACATGCAGCCCCCTAGCCATCTTAACTAGGATATTTGTGACATGTGAACCCACATGCAACACTAATAACCATCTATTTATATATCTACGATCTTTAGGACATGTGGACCCACATGTTCAACAAATGTTTCGAAAAAGTGCATTTTAGGTCAAGAATCTATGAAAAAATGACCAATTATTTTAGCGAATCTAGCGACAAGTGAGGCTCCATTTTAGGTACGCACGTGCTTCTATGGTCTAGCCTTACACAGTCAATGTGAAAAGCCAATTGGTCTACCCATTTCGATGATGTTCCAAGGGATAGACAACGCACGATAGAGAGATAATCACGGTTCGTCAAGAATCTCTGATATTATGCATCGAGACCAGTCAAAAAGTTAGACTTGATCCTAATATTCGCGTGTAGGTGTGGAGTGAATTTGAGGAGACAACATCGAACCTCCAAATTCATAGAATTCCAGTTTGCCATTATTCTCAGCATTTTTTTATGGAAATATTTAAAAAATATGAAAACATTGCAAACATAGCTAGAAGTGCTACGTCAAAATGGCTAGGGGTGTTGCATGTCAGTCCACATGTTTCAAAGGTTCTAGAGACATATCTATATGACGTACTAGACATCTAGATCCATATGCACCATCCTTAGAAGCTTGAACTAGAACTAGCATGTGAGTCCCACAATATTCAACGTAGATAGGAGTGTTGCACGTGGGTCCACGTGTTCCAAAGGTGATAGATATACAACTAGATGGCTATGAGTGTTCCATGTGGGTCTATATGTCCCAGATGTGCTAGGGAAAGATGGCTAGGTCTGTTGCATGTGGGTCCACATGTTCTGAAGGTGGTAGAGACATGCGTTTATGATTTACTAGACATCTAGACGCACATACACGAGCCTGGACAGTTTGATCTAGAATTATCATATGGGTCCCACAATATGCAACATAGTTAGGAGTGTTGCATGTGGGTCTACATGTCTCAAAGGTGGTAGATATACAACTAGACGGCTATGAGTATTTCATGTGGGTCCACATATCTCAGATGGTCAAGATGGCTAGGGGTGTTGTACGTAGATCCACGCGTCACAAAGGTGCCTATATTATCTACTAGACACGGACGCACATGCACCAGCCCTAGATAGGTTTGACCTAAAATTATCATGTGGGTCCCACAACATGCAAACATAGCAAGGAGTGTTTCATGCAGCTCCGCATGTCCCAGATGTGGTACATATACAACTAGATTACTATGAGTGTTGCATGTGGGTCCACATGTCCCGATGCGTTAGGTCAAAATGGTGGCATGGGTAAACCTAGCTGGCTACAATAGATTAATGTGGGTCCACATGCCCCAAATGTGCCACATGTACAACTAGATGGGTAGGAGTATCGCATGTGGGTCCACATGCCCCAAAGGTGATAAATGTTCAACTGTATGGTTAGAAGTGTTGTATATGGATCCTCATATGCCAAAGGTGGTACAGGATAGACCTAACACCTTACCCCTAGCACCTTTTATACATGTGGGCCCACATTTAACACCTCTAAACAACTAGGTTTGTCCCTACCACCTCTAAATCTTACTCCTGGCGAACATCCGTGAAAGCCCGCCACTGCTATGCCTTCTACTAGTGGCGAGTGTATGAGTATGCACGCTAGCGGTAACGCTACCGCTGGCGAACAATGTTGGCCAGCGGTAGCGTTATCGCTAGCCTGTACTGGCGGGCGCAAGAGAGCCAACAGTAGGCGAAACCTTTCCACCAGTGGTAGGCATTCTTCTACTAGTGTTTTGGGCATGTGGACCCATATGAAAACACTTCTATCACGCCAGCTTGGTCTACCCTTATCACTCTTGGGACATGTGGACCCACACATGTCTAATCCCATGTGTGGACCCACATGCCACTCTCCTTGCGAGATATATAGATTTGTCGTTACAACCTTTGAGATATATGTCATCCTAGCGCAACACTCCTACCCATCTAGGTTTACATCTATCACCTTTTGATCATATGGGACCACATGAAAACACTCCTATCACGCCAGCTAGGTCTATCCTTAGCACCCTTGGGACATGTGGACCCACACACGTCTAATCCTACCATCTTTGGGACATGTTGACCTGAATGCAACACTCCTATCTGACCCACTAGGTCTACTCTTACCACCTTCGGGAAATGTGTGGACCCACATGAAACTCTCCGTACGAGATATATAGGTCTGCCCTACAACCTTTGGGATATATGTCGTCCCACCGCAACACTTCTAGCCATCTAGGTATATATCTATCTCCTTTTGGGCATGTGGACCCACATGAAAACACTCCTATCACACGAGCTTGGTAAACCCTTAGCACCCTTGGGACATGTGGACTCACACACGTCTACCCCTACCATTTTGGGACATTTAGACCCACATGCAACACTCCTATCTAACCAGCTAGGTCTACTCTTACCACCTTCGGGACATGTGTGGACCCACATGTAACTCTCCTTGCGAGATATATATGCCTGCCCTACAACATTTGGGATATATGTCGTCCCACCGCAACACTCCTAGCCATCTAAATATACATATATCACCTTTTGGGCATGTGGACCCACATGAAAACACTCCTATCGCGCCAGCTTGGTCTACCCTTAGCACCCTTGGGACGTGTGGACCTACACACGTCTACCTCTACTATCTTTGGGACATGTGGACCCACATGCAACACTTCTATCTGACCCGCTAGGTCCACCCTTACCACCTTTAGGAAATGTGTGGACCCACATGCAACTCTCCTTGCGAGATATATAGTTCTGCCCCTACAAGCTTTGGGATATATGTCGTTCCACCGCAACACTCCTATCCATATATGTATACATCTATCACCTTTTAGGCATGTGGACCCACATGAAAACACTCCTATCACACCAGATTGGTCTACCTTTAGCACCCTTGGGACATGTGGACCTACACACGTCTACCCCTACTATCTTTGGGACATGTGGACCCACATGCAACACTCCTACATGCAATACGTCTTTCTATATTGTATGTTGTGGGACCAGCAAAATCATTAGGGTTGCATGTTGTCACATCTAAGGGGTAGGGTTGCAAGTTGTGAGTGTAGATGGTTATTCTACCACCTATGGGCCATGTAGACCCACATGCAACACTCCTACTCATATAGGTACAGGTCTACCACCTCTGTGCCATGTGGACCCACATGCAACACTTTTATGTGACCATATCGTTCTACCCTTACCACCCTTGTGACATCTGGCCCACATGCAACACTCCAAACCCGCTAGGTTTACATCTATTAGCTTGAGAACAGGTAGACCCACATCAATCCAGATCTCTAAACCCCTACATTTGGGTGGGTCAAAATGGATAGGGGTGATCATGTATATGGGTCCACATCTCTAAACCTGACATAGGTGGGTCAAGATGGCTAGGCCAAAAAGCGTGGTGTCAATGGGTTCAGATCTGTCTGACGTGCGTTGTTTCCCCTTGGATCGACATGTGGATCCATATGCAACACGCCTATCTATGTTGTATGTTGTGGGACCATCAAAATCATTAGGGTTGCATGTTGTCACATCTAAGGGGTAGGGTTGCATGTTATGAGTGTAGATGGTTATTCTGCCACCTTTTGGTCATGTGGACCCAGATGCAACACTCGTACTTATCTATGTACACATCTACCACCTCTGTGCCATGTGAACCCACATGCAACACTTCTATGTGGCCATATCGGTCTACCCTTACCACCCTTGGGACATGTGGACCCACATGCAATACTCCTAACCCGCTAGGTTTACATCTATCAAGTTCAGTATATGTAGACACACATGGATTCAGATCTCTAAACCCGACATGGGCGGGACAAAATGGCTAGGGATGGTGTATATGGGTCTACATCTCTAAATCCGACATAGGTGGGTCAAGATGGCTAGGCCAAAAAGCGTGGTGTCTGTGGGTTCAGATCTGTCTGACGTGCGTTGTTTACCCTTGGATTGACATGTGGACCCATATGGAACACGCCTATCTATGTTGTGTTGTGGGACCGCACCTTGCTCTGCACCTAGGAGAACGTATCATATGCACCAAGTTAATTGGTGCACCCGGTAAACCCGCCCTCGGTTGACCACCTAAAGTTTTTATTAAAAAATGTAAAAAAAAGTTTGGACACTAACATAGCACAAATATATATCGTCACAAAATTTCAAGTTTATATTCAAAACGCAACATCAACATAGAAAATGAAAAATTTGTTATCATAGTGACAATGGGCCAATTTCAAAGCGCAACTTTAATTTTACACTATTCATTATCATATTTGTCTATTTATTTTCTAGATCTGTGCTATGAAAATTTGTGACATGTTATATATGAGTTTTATTATGCCTAAACATTTTTTAGATTACTTTTAAAAAAATTGGTGTTTAACCGGAGGTGGGTGTATCGTCTGCACCAGTTTGTCTGGGTGCACTGGATACATCGTATAATTTTGCATGTTAATATGGCTAGGGGATTGCATGTAGTTCCACATGTACCAACGATAGCAGATACATACCTATAACAACAAACCATGTAGACTTGTCACAAAATAAAAGTAGTTGTCAAGTTTGCATAATTTTGTCATAATATAGCAGAAAAATTTCGAGTAGGTTAAAAAATCACTTGCTATAATTAGCAAGTTTTTCATAAAAATGGGTTAATCTATATTTCAATTTCATGTTGGTATTTCTTAAAATAAGTTTTGAATAATCTGGTCCTAAATTTCAGAGTAAAAAAAGGTTGAAATCTTTATCGCAATCGCGTACCGTCCGTAGTTTGGTTCATCGGTTAAACCGCCGGTTCACTCGATTTCTTTGCCGGTTTTTAAAAAATAGAATAGTATAGAAATATTAATAGTCTATGAGGAAATTCAATATACTTAATCCCTACGTGTATAAGTATGATTGAAAGCAGTATCGCGCCAACTGGTTAACCCATCCGCACTGCCCTGCTTGCTGCTTGCAGGTCGCAAGTTCGAATCTTGCCCCTGCAATTTATTTTTCGCATTTATTAAAATACTCGGCTTGGTGCGTTTAAATAGGTTTTGATTATACTCTAAACAAAAACAGAGACGTAGCTCATTGGCTCTGCTCCATGTGTGTCTCCTGAGAGACCCAGGTTCGAATCCTGGTGGCCACAAATTTCTATATTTTTTATCACGATTCATTTCGGCTAGATAATCTCTAAACTGTCAGGCTCGGCTCAAATCTAGCTCGGCTTAACACAACTCCAGCCTTCTAGGCTCGGCTCGAGCCGAACTGAGTTAAATCCTGATCGTCCTTGTGTTTCTGCTTATGATACCCCTTCGTCTTTGGGGGTGTATGGAAGCACAAGCCAACTGTAAATACCATGAATCCATGATGATAGCCTTCCTGAAGTTTGTGACATTGTATCTCTCTTGTTATAAGCGTTCAAACATGAAAGCAGCTTTAGAAATGTATGAAAAGAGGGTTTATCAGCAGACGCTTTTGTTTATACTTGTTTAATCGGTGGCTTTAGTAAAGTGCTTGCGATGGATGGTGCGCAGGGGTTGATGGAAGACATGATAAATAAGGGGATTCCACCCACTGTAGTAACTTATATAGATGTCATAGTTGGGTACTTTAAAATAGGAGATGAGAAAAAAAATATGACGTACAACAGTGTTCTCCAGGCAGGCATTGCACCGATCACCGGATGTCAAGCTGAGTACTATATTGGTCTTTGACAATG